>CM061233.1:38438196-38463033 GCA_030844895.1 Ambrosia x helenae | reverse complement strand
AGAGTCTAACTGATAAACTTTCACAAGAATGCTGGGTTCAACCACCCAAGAAAAAGTATTAAAAGTGTCAAAAGTTTCCAAAACACAAACAAAGAGGACTAAGATAACAACTATTGTCCAAACCTCTGTTGTTGAGCCCACTGCTCCTGGTGATCATGGCACTACATCCATTGCTGTGAAACCCACACCAGCCACTTCCAAAAGAAAACGTCCATCCACAAAAACCAACACAACTCAACCAAAAAGGGACTTCTGGAAGATGAGATACCAGAAGATAACCCTGTTGCAACACAAAAGCAACAAGAACACCACTGCTGTTTACCTCCTCATAAACAGTTGGTTATATCTCAACTTGACCAAACTCCTCATGCATCCTCATAAAAGGATCATGTTGTAAGCCAAAGGGAAACACATCATGATACATTTGAGTCACTTGGCATTTGTTCACAAGCCCCTCTCTTAGGGCTAATTCTCTTTTTACCTCCTCCACCTTCACCAAACTGTTCCTTAAACCATGCAACCTTTGTTTGAGGCTATTGAGAAAACTCAGAAAAATCCCAGTTCCTCTCCACAAGTGACTGGGACTGAGGAAATTCAATCATCAGCCATCCACAAACAGAAGAGGAGGTTACACCCCTAGAGTTCAATGAAACTCTAGGTGAGTTTTCACGTGGAGCAGCCACTATACTGATGTAGAGACCATTGTCTCACAACAGGACAGTGGTTACATAACTAAGACTCCCTTGAAGGCAACAACTGATGAGGCCACTATAGTGTGGCCCAAAATCAGTTGGAAGTCCCCAGAACCAAGAAAAAGGGCATCTGGTTCTCATCCCTTGGACTCACCTCCTAGGACTGAACCAGTCACAACTATCACTGGTAGGAATTCAGATGATCCTATTAACTTAGTGATGAGTTAAAATACCAAGAATTGACGGCCAGAGTCCAGTCCATTGAAACCTCTGTTGCTGATATCAAATCTGATGTCAAGTCAATATTGGAATCCTTGTCTACTCTCACACCAAGAGTCCAACCATTCCACAGCTGATATTGCTAGTGAGCTATGGAAATCTGTTTCTCCCATCATCATAGCTCACTGAAAACTAGCAGATCAGATTCATGAAACCTACATGGCTGAAATCAGAAATATGGTAGATGCTAGGTACAAAGATACCCATTCAGACATTCAGGCTATAAAGACCATCTGCTGAAGACCACTGGCTTCTGCCCTACCACTATTCTTAGAGATGAAGATGATGATGAATCACTGCTGATGATGCCAAAAAGGGGGAGAGTGGCAAAGATAGATTGCCAAAGCTTGATCCCTTTGGGTTGTCCACCTTCAGGTCAATCAAAGTCTGCCAACAAACCAGGGTCTACCCAAACAGCACCACAACAACAACAATCCAATGTCCAAACCAGCAAAGCTAAAGAATGGACAACTCTGCTAATGAAGAAGCTGAAAAATCTACTAAAGATAAGCAAAAGAGGGCTGGCACTTTGGAAGTCAAGGCAGAGGCTTTGATACAAAGAAAAGGGAAGAACAACAGGAAGTTGAAGATGTGGGTTCCTCTAAAAGGAAGAAAATGCCTGCCAAACATGTCAGAAAACCACCATCAAACTGGCCGTTAAAACCACTGCTATCAAAACCATTGCTGCCACCCAAACCACCGATACCACCACAACATCTGAACCTATCACCAATACCATCAAACCAACATCTGAACCTATCACCACAGCCACCAAACCAATCATTGAACCTACAACCACCTTCACCACCTAAAACCCAAACATTTGCTGGTCCTACAAAAGTGCCAACAGATGTTAACACAACCACTGTCTCTACACCAACATCACCAAAAATCTTGTACAAAAGGAAGAGAAAATCTACCTTGTTGTACAAGATGAAAAACATTCACACATCACCACCTACTACTTCAACCACACAATCTACACCCATATCTGCCATTCCACTTTCATCATTCTCACCACACACATCACAATTCACATCCCATAGACCGCCACCAACCATCACACCATTGGCTGTTCAGTATCCCCTTGAACTTGATCTACTCAAGGGGGGAAATGCAATCCTTCTATAATGCTGACAAGCCATCTGATAGATCTTTCCCTTCTCTTCCACATTTTACTGTTTCCCTAAACATAGACACATATCTGAAATACAAGGCTGAACAGGCAGATGCCATCATAAAAGGAGAAATGCAAAGGGAAAGATGACAGGACTACTTAGGGCATCCATTCAGCAGAGTTTAGCAAATTGAGAAGGATTGAAGATTTTGCTAAGACCCTGAGCAACTCCATGTCTACAATGCCTCTCAGCAGTGACATGGAAAGGGAGGTTAGGGAATCACTTCTTGAACAGATCTTGGCAACCATGCCTTATAAAGCAAACAAGAAACAGTTTGCAGGCTGGACCCACTCATGCTCTCAGAGAAGAACTCTTAAGAATTGAAGAGATGACCAAGAATCCCCCAACTAAGGTCTCTGCCCCTAATTTCAGTAAAGGTAGAGATCCAGCCAGATCCTTGAAATTCAAAAGAATGAGACAAGAAATTATGGCTGCTGACTATAGGGAGATGAATCTGTTGCAAGATGGTCAGAGCTGAGGTTGGTTGAAACTTACAAGAAACTGGAAGAAAATAGGAAGAAAGACCCTAACTTGCCCAGAAAACCTGTCTACTCTGATGAACAACTGATGAAGAGACCTCAACAGGCTTTTACATTAGACAACCTACTTGATACTTCTGATCTATCAGCTCCTGCTATAAGACAATTCAAGAAAAAGAAAGAAACGTCTGAAGAGGATCAGAAGAAGTTTGCTGATACTTATATAAAGGAGGGCCTCTTCAATCAAGTACACTTTTTCTCAGATCCCATTACTGAAAAACTCAGAGAACTCATTGGGAGACCTCCATCACCAAACTCATCCAGAATAAAAGTGCATCTCAGCAAATCCTCTGATTCAAAAATTCTAAAAATGGAAAGGTCAACAAAGACACCCATGAATTGACTTTGCTCAGATCAGATGGAGAAAGCTCAAAAGCTAAGCATGGATGATGCATATAGCCTGTGTGCATATGACCTCCAAACACTGCTGAACCTTGAGCTTGAAAGAGATACAAAAGACCTCTACTCTTTGAACTTTGAGTTACAATTCAAAGGTCAAATCAGAGAAAGTCTGATGAGGAATAAAGATCAAGAATAAAGCCTAGTTTTGGCATCATCTGTTCTAGGGGGAGATTGTTGGGTCTGCTGACCTGAAGAAGAGCAGATGATTGAAAAGCCAAAATATTCTAACAACTGATCCACATAAATAAACAGCCTTTACAACACACTCTTCCCAAAAGACTGTTAACCCTAACAACTGATCCACCCAAACAACTGCTATGACAACTGCTGCTACAAAGGACTGCAGGATAACAACTGATAGAGAACAACTGCTGATCAAAGGTCTGATAAAGAGCAACTGCTGATCAAGTTTCCAAAGACTAAAGGTCTGTTGGAGCCAACGACACTTAGGCTCCAACAGATGATACAAGACCATCAGAGTTTTCCTCAACAGTAGTTTACCTTACAGTGTTTTATAATATAACAGTAGTTTGTATAGGGCAGATGTTTTATGTTGTTATTCTGTTAGAGGTCACTATCTTAGGTGACGTCAGCCTAGGTCACCAGTGTTTAGATTTGTCTATAAATAGAACAGTGCTTGTACTGTTCTATTGGTCACTCACAACATTCTCTAAGACAAACAATCACAGAGTGATCAGGCTGAGGGGGAGTACTTGTAATTGATTGTAATCTTTCAATATAATGAAAGCATTCGATTAAGAAAACATTTATTCCTTTTGTTTTGATTATAGTTTATTATTCCGCTGCACTTACCATATACATTCACTCCATTCATTTCTCTTTCTACTTAAAACAAATCGAAACAATCAAACTCAGATCCTAACAATTAATTGATTTATTTACGTGCCACATGGTAATTTCTAATTGAAAATTGTATTGTATGACAATTGTTTTGAGAACAACTATTGACAAGTCAACATAAGTTGTAAAATAGACTTTGTGATTAATAAATAATACAACCCTCTATAAAATAAGCTTTTAAATTTCTATAGAGTTTGTCCGTACCATCAATACTGTAGTCTTGGTTAAATAGAGGCTTGAACTCCAAATTTAATAATTAAGATTTTGAAATTTACTTTATTTCCGTTCCAAATTGTACCACCCTATCCCATAACTCAGATAATTTAATAGATAAAAATACGCATAAACATAACTTGACATCATCATACCATTAATGTTTTTTACATCAACTAGATCAAAATATGTGTTTTAGGAGTGACCACGTGTATCACATTAATTACGATAATTACATCCCAAAAAAAACAAAGTTTAAGCCCTTGAAACATGAGATTCGCGGAAGCCATCAAGACATATCGTTCGGTACTTCAAAACATTCTTGATCTTCACCCAAGCTCAACCTAAACGTACCTAGGGTCAAACGGCATTAAACAACCCGTTAGATGGTTAAATAAAACAAAACTGAATGGGAAACTGAATTCTAATAAGCCATGCTAGTTTTACGAAAAATCCTCTTGTCAGTTTTCCGCCAGTCTAAAATATCCTCTAGTCTAAGCAAACATCCTCTGCTCATTCTTCCTCTGGTCTAAACAATCTTCTGGTCTGAGCAAACATCCTCTGTTCATTCTTCCTCTGGTCTGTACAATCCTCTGGTCTGAGCAAACATCCTCTGCTCATTCTTCCTCTGGTCTAAACAATCCTCTGGTCTTTAGATTTACTTACCAATTAGTCTAATTGAACTATTACTTTGTATTGTATGAATACCATCATGTTAGGGTCCACAAAGAATGGGTTTGATTATCTACTATATTCAGCTTTAAGTGGCACTTGAGCCCTTATCTCAAGTGCCACCACAATTTCGGATTTCGGTTTTAAGGTTACACGCGATGGTATCTACCTTGCGTGCAACCATTTCATTACCCAATTTGACTTTTCAAGACATAAATATAGCATCAAACATTCTATCTTGAGGCGAACATTAATCACTATAATGTAATACCAGATTTTGTAAGATAATTTACCTTTAGCCGTGCTCCTTTCCTAGGTCCTTCTTCGTCCCTTGGACACTTGAAGATGCATTCTCCTGGCCTATTTTATCAACATTCATTAGATCATTCATATTCTCAACAAATGACCTTAACATAGATTCTGTTGTTAACATTTACTTTATCACACAACAATAATACTATCATTTGCTAATCTTTCTAACAAAATTCTGACTTAAGCATTTAATCGAGCACTTGGTGTGCACCAAAATACACATTCAATCTCATGGATGATTACAACTAGATAACACCCACTTTACATATACTACAATCACTTTCAATCAATTACATACATAATATCACAACTACAAGCAAATTAATGTATGATGACCAAGAATCATGCCATGGATGATGAGCTTTGCCTAACTTCACAAAACCCACTTCTCCTATATTGATAAACCATCTCAATACAAATCACAACCACTCAACTAAGAGATATCTTGTTAATTTGTAATGATTACAAACCCATTTTATGTATCCTCACCATAAGGATACAAGACACTTCAAAAAACAGAAATTAAAAGTTACCGTAGTGCTTATCACCTGCTAGATAATAAAACCCAGCAACATGCATAAGTTTCCCTAGTGATTTGGCCTTGATTATGCTTGAATTTGGTATTTTATTGAGGAGAAAGGGTTTGGGGAGATGATCTCCTCCTCTGATTATCGATACACACACCTACCTTGTGTGTGTAAATCCCCTTCTCCCCTTAATAACACCCCATGTTTTCAAAATGTACATATCTGGCCCTTACACTTTTGTCATATGCAAAAATTTTAGTTATTATAACTAACCATGATAAGTTTTTATGTTAAATTATTATGGTGCTCTTCTAATCCAATTAACGGGGTTAGTCGGTTTATGATCAAACAAATTACCCGTTTCATTAGCTAACCTAATAGCATTAGCTAGCGTCACACAATATAATATAATATCCACATAAATAAATAATAAGATTAGGGGCGTTACAACTCCACCCCCTTAAGAGGGTTTCGTCCTCGAAAACTAGGAACAAACCGAATAGGTAGGGGTAAAATCGTCTCATTTCTTCCTCGGACTCCCAAGTGGTGTCCGATCCTTTTGTATGCTCCCATTTCACGTTGACTTGATCAATAGTCATGTTTCTGAGGTGTTTGACCTTGTGATCAAGTATCTCTAACGGCTTTGCAACGTAATTTAATTTATCATTGATCTCTATCTCATCTAGTGGTCTATATGCCGCGTCATCGGCCAAACACTTCCGGATATGTGATACGTGGAAGGTGTTATGAATGCTACTCAGTTCTTTGGGTAATTCCAAGCGATATGTGTAACACCCCAACTGATGGCGGAAACATCGAGGTGTCACGTAAGAATGAGTATACAGTAGCACATGGTAATTAAGTTTTAATTGAAATTAATTTAAAGTGCAAATATCCAAAAGTGAAAATACATAATGAGTTTTAAATGGAAATCTAATACATCAAAATAACCAAGTAAGCATAAACTTCAATTTGTCTTCTCATGCTAACACTCTAGTCTTCACGCATCATTATTTCCTGTTGAGTTGTAAAAATGGGGGGGGGGGGGGTCAACTAGAAGTTGGTGAGAATACATAAGCCATGTCAAGCAATTAAGTTTAAGTATAAAAGTTTAGCAATTCATATGTCTATCGTAAGTTTAAGTCTACATGAATAAACATGAAATGTTGAATCGACATAATCAAACCTCCGACTAGTTTAGGTCCATCCCATCATCCACGGTTCACCTTAATAATATGTTGGAACGATAACAATCACCCGCGCTCCCCATAAAAGATGGTCAACGAATCTAGGTGGGATTGTCAATCCAATAGATCTATTATTGAGTATCGCTGGCTTGGCCATAGCTAATGATTATGTATTGTTGAAACGAGTCTAACTGTTGTTGTTGTCTAAATCATGAGGCATTAAAGTTTACAACTAGACATGTATGTAGAATTGCTTAAGTATAATGTTGCAAGTGTAAAGAATTGCATAAACATGGTTAAGTAAACTCACCTTAGCAAAGTATTAAGTCTCGAGAAAAAGTATAAGTGTAGCCCCAAAGTTGCCAAGTATTACCCTATGTATAAGGTTACAAATAAGTCTAAGTCTATCTAGTCTGCAAGTATATTCTAGAGTTTCGAATTGGGGATAAGGATTCGTTTGATTAATAAATAAAATGTTTAATAAATAAGAGAAATTTGATAGATAAATAAATAAAAGTCTTTTTGTAAATTTTAAATTAAAGATGGTCACGGTATAAAGTTTTAAGTATGAAAATAATTTTTATAAAATTATTTTCTTAAAAATAGAATATTAAATCTATTTATTTCAAATTGTCGAAATATAACTTTAATATTTAAAAATATTAAAATTAAAGAATTTTTAAATTAAAGATTGTATTTCTGTTCTAAATAAATAGGAATAATTTATATAAAATTTTGGTGCAAAAATATTGGAAAATGAATTTATTATAATTTATTTATGATTAAAACTAACAAAAATTGATTAAAAACATTAAATAAATGATTTTTCAGAAATAAAAATCATTTCAGAAAAGTTTAATGTTAGATAAACTCAGAATAATTTTTGTGGAATTTTATATAATCGTTTTGATATTTTTATAGAATTTTATAAATAAACTAGAATAAATTTGAAATATTTATTATATGTATTAAATAAATAATTTTTGGAAAACTAAAAATTGTATGTTAAAGTTTTCTACTTGAATAACATAAAATAATTTTTGTAGAATTTATAAAAGAGTTTTAGTATTTTAAAACGAATTTCAAAAATACAAGGAATATATATATATATATATATATATATATATATATATATATATATATATATATATATATAAGCTTTAAATGAAAAAAAAAATGTTTTTGTTGATGCCGAGAATCGAACCCGGGTCTGGGGACCGGTTCGGGTTTTAATCACAAGCCTAGCCACCAACTGGGCTAGACCCTGAGAACGAATAATTTAGATTTGTAATTGATTATATAGTATATGTTGAAACTGATTTTATAAACCTTTTTAAAAGAAAAGATTAAAACCGTTTGGTGTGGGACTCGAACCCGTGTGCTCTGATTAACATGCATCAGACACAACCACTTGATCTAGATCAGTGGTTGTGTTGGGTTCGTGTCTGTTTAAAATATAAAATCATGTTCTGCACGTGTTCTTCCCCAATTCAAATCCATTCCATTCCTAATCAAGAATCAAAATGCGTTTGAATGGTTAATTTAGGTAAATTGTTGTCTCAGTTGACTTTCCTAGTCAACTATTATAATTCAACCTCGATATATAATTAATATGTGTGGGAAATAAATCAAGTGTGTTGTGTAGACCAGTTGGTTGTGTTTCTTGGTGTGGTGACCGGCTATGGGCTCGGGTTCGAATCCCGGCCCAAGCCTATTTTTTTTTTTGATAATTATCTCACATATATATGTATAATATATATATATATAGCATAGTATTAGGGGTCCAAATGCGTCACAAAATATTTTTAAAAGGCGATAAATGATGAAACTTGACGTTTTATCCATAATAATCGTAACGTACAAGAATTTTAATGCGAATTGTTACAGTCTCCCCTACTTTTAGGAACTTCATCCCGAAGTTGGAGTTGGAGAGTCTGGTGGAAAAAGATGTGGGTATTTAGATTTCATCTGGTCCTTGCGTTCCTAAGTGAACTCTGGACCTCGTTTAGATTCCCAACGAACCTTAACGATCGGAATGCGGCTGCGCTTGAGTTTCTTGACTCCAGTATTTACGATCTCGACGGGTTTCTCGACAATGTGCATAGTTTCATCGATTTGCACATCTTCAAGAGGAACATGGAGGTTCTCATCTGCTAAGCATTTCTTGAGATTCGAAACATGAAAGGTTGGGTGAACATTGCTTAGCTCAGGTGGAAGATCAAGTTTGTAAGCCACTTTTCCAATCCTGTCAAGGACTTTAAATGGGCCTACGTATCGAGGAGCTAGTTTTCCCTTTCTACCGAAGCGAATCACTCCCTTCCAAGGGGATACCTTAAGAAGTACAAGGTCCCCGACTTGAAATTCCAAGGGCTTACGACGTTTATCAGCATAGCTCTTCTGACGACTTCTAGCCTTGAGAAGATTATCCTAAATAAGTTTGATTTTATCTGTGGTTTCCTGGATCAGTTCGGGTCCAGTAATCTGGGCTTCACCAACCTCAGTCCAACAGTCAGGTGAACGACATTTACGACAATAGAGTGCCTCGAAAGGAGCCATGTTAATGCTGGCATGATAACTGTTGTTGTATGAAAACTCGACCAAAGGAAGATGAGAATCCCATGCGCCACCAAAATCGATGACACATGCCCTGAGCATATCCTCAAGTGTCTGGATGGTCCGTTCAGTCTGACCATCTGTTTGAGGGTGATAAGTAGTACTCAGGTTCAACTTGGTACCCAAAGCGTCTTGTAAAGAATCCCAAAAGTGAGAGGTGAAACGACCATCACGATCAGAGATAATGTCCAAAGGTATACCATGACGACATACGATTTCACTTACACACATCTTTGCCAACCTTTCCACAGAATACTTCTCACGAATAGGTAAGAAATGGGCTGACTTGGTCAAACGATCGACGATTACCCAAATGTTGTCAAAACCTTTAGGTGTACGAGGGAGTTTAGTGATGAAGTCCATTGCTATGCTCTCACATTTCCATAGAGGAATTTCTGGTTGTTCGAGCATACCAGATGGTCGTTGATGTTCAGCCTTCACCTTTGAACAAGTGAGGCATTTTGCAACGAAAAAGAGCAATATCTTTCTTCATACCAGGCCACCAATACGAATAACGAAGATCTTGGTACATCTTGTCAGCTCCAGGATGAATAGAATAACAAGACTTATGAGCCTCGTTCATAAGAAAGGTACGAAGATCATCACGGTCAGGGATCCAAAGTCGGTTAAGAAAAATAGAGTAGACCATCAGGTTTGGTTTCAAGTTGAGTCTCAGCACCACAAGACATTTCGTCGTACATGTTACCTTGGGTGACTGAAGTATGTTGAGCCGGAGGATACGATCCTGAAGATCAGTACGAACTCTCGCACAATGAAGTTTGATACGCTCTTACGACTGAGTGCGTCAGCCACAACATTCGCTTTGCCAGGATGGTAGCGAATTTCGCAATCATAGTCGTTAAGTAACTCAACCCAACGCCGTTGCCTCATGTTAAGATTTTTCTGGTCGAAGACATGTTGGAGACTTTTGTGGTCCGTGAAAACCACACATTTGGTTCCATAAAGACAGTGTCTCCAAATCTTAAGAGCAAAGACGACAGCGCCCAATTCAAGATCATGGGTGGTATAATTCTTTTCGTGAGTCTTGAGTTGTCTAGACGCATATGCAATAACCTTACCTCGTTGCATGAGAACACAACCAAGACCTTGGTTCGATGCATCACAATAGACCATGAAGTCATCATTACCATCAGGGAGAGACAGGATAGGAGCTTCACAGAGTTTCAGCTTAAGAGTTTCAAATGCTTCCTCTTGCTTTGGTCCCCACTCATAGGGTTTACCCTTGTGAGTTAAGGCAGTGAGAGGAACAGCAATCTTAGAGAAGTTGGCAATGAATCGACGATAATAACCAGCCAAACCAAGGAAGGAACGGACTTCTGTTGGAGTTTTAGGAACACTCCAATCTTTAACAGCCTCGATCTTTGTGGGATCAACATGAATTCCGTTCTTATCAATGACGTGTCCCAAAAATTGAACTTCCTTTAGCCAAAATTCACATTTCGAGAACTTGGCATACAATTGTTCTTTCTTTAGGAGACCCAAAATTGAGTGAAGATGTTGTTCGTGATCGGATTTTGATTTAGAGTAAATCAAAATGTCATCGATGAAGACGATTACGAATTTGTCGAGGTAGGGTCTACAAACCCGATTAATTAAATCCATAAACACTGCGGGAGCGTTGGTCAACCTAAATGGCATGACCATGAATTCATAATAACCATAACGTGTACGAAAGGCTGTCTTGGGAATATCTTCATCGTGGACTCTAAGCTGATGATAACCAGAACGAAGATCAATCTTCGAGAAGTGGGTTGCTCCTTGAAGTTGATCGAAAAGATCGTCAATCCTAGGCAAGGGATAACGATTCTTGATGGTGAGCTTGTTGAGTTCGCGATAGTCGATACACATCCTGAGAGATCCATCTTTCTTCTTAACGAACAAGACAGGGGCTCCCCATGGAGAAGAACTGGGGCGTATGAAACCTTTATCAGAAAGTTCATGTAGTTGACTGGCAAGTTCTTGCATCTCAAAGGGTGCAAGATGATAAGGAGCTTTGGCGACACGATTTGCACCAGGAACAAGATCAATCCTAAATTCCACTTGTCGAGCAGGAGGCAAACCAAGTAAGTCCACTGGAAAGACTTCAGGATAGTCCCGAATGATTGGGATGTCTTGGATACTTTTGCCCTTGTCCTTCTTTTCTATCACGGTAGCTAAGAAAGCCGTATACCCCTTTCGTAAGTATTTTTGGGCAGTAGTACAAGACATGAGCTTAAGCTCGCCACAAGGCTTCTCCCCATAGATCTTCAAAATATCACCAGATTCGAGAGGAATGCGAATGACTTTCTCAAATCATAGAATTTCAGCACGATGGGTTGACAACCAATCCATGCCTACTATGACATCAAAGCTTCCAAGATGCATAGGGATGAGATCGATAGAGAAAGTATGTTCATCGAGGTTCAACACACAGTTACGAATAATAGAATCGATCGAGATAGACTTCCCATTAGCTACTTCTACCAGTAAAGGTTCCTCTAGGTTAGTTTGGGGTAAGTTAAGTAAGGGTTCAAACTTTAGTGATACAAATGACTTATCAGCTATGGATGCATAGTGATTATTAACGAGAAACGTACCATTAACCACCTCGTTGTTGTTGCGGGCCTGGTTAGCATTAAGGTTGTAGGCGCGACCTCGAGCACCTTGGTTCTGGTTGCGGTTGCGGTTTTGGTACCGGTTCTGGTTTCCAAGTCTAGGGCAAGCATCCCTATAATGTTCCGTGCTTCCACATTCATAGCACTGGCCACGAAGAGGCCTACCATTTTGAGCATTAGGAGCTGGATTATTTCTGGCAGGATTGTTTTGGGTGGCAGGGGTTTGGCAAGCATTGGTGTAGTGTCCATACCGCTTGCAGTATTTACATTGGTGGCATGGTCTGCCAGCAAGATGGTGGTATTGACAAGTGTTGCAAAGAGGGTGGTTCCCGCCATACGGCTTCTTGGCTGGGTTTTGTGCTGCAGGTGGGGTGGTAGCAACCATGTAGTTCCTAGCCTTGCGCTTCCTATTGCTTGAGGTCTCAAAGTTAACCTCAATAGCGGGAAGGGGAGTGTCTTTTGCAGCAGTCTTCTTGGTGTTCTTGCGGAAGAGAGTACCGTTCTTCACATGATTATCGGTGAGAGTAGCCGCCAGACGTTTGGCTTCCTCCAAGGTGGCAGGATTCCTTCCCCATACCGTGTCCTGGATTTGCATAGGCAGACCACCGATGTACTTCTCGATGGCTATAGGTAAGGGAGTAACTTTATGGGGCAGCAACAAACTGAGCTCGTGAAAGCGGGTATTGTAAGCAAGGTTTTCCCCACTATCTTGAGCAAGGGTGTGGAACTCGTCTTCTAGTTTCTGAATCTCGTTGCGGGGACAGAACTCATCTTTCATAACCTCCTTGACTTGATCCCAGGTCATAGCTAGTGTAGCTTCGGTTCCTCGAGTGCGCTTTTCCTCATTCCACCAAGTGACTGCTCGTTTGTGAAGAACACTCATGGCGTAACGAACCTTAAAGTTATCGGGACACTCACTGTTAATGAAGGTATTCTCAATACCCTCGAACCATTGTAGAAGACCCGTAGCTCCTTCTTCTCCACTGAACTTAGGGGGATTACAGGTATTAAAGTGCTTAAGAGTGCAAGCTGGGAGACCATTCCCGTTTCCATTCCCGTTTCCATTGTGGTTTCCATTACCGTTTCCGTTGCCGTTGCCGTTTCCGTTTATCTGGATGACATGAGCTAGTAATTTAGGAACCAGAGTCGCGATCTGTTGTGCCATTTGTTGAGAGATGATCGCAGCCAGTTGAGCATCAACGCCATTGTTGTTGTTGTTATTGTTGTTGTTGTGTTTAGCGTCGTGGTTATGGTTGTGGTTGTCGCCACCTTCCTCGTGGTTCTCACCATTGCTATTGCGAGTGCTGCGACGTGGAGGCATGATCTGTAAGAGACACAATGAAATGAATGAGGTTATATAAGGAATGTAATCATTTATTCATTAATTAAAACGAATAAACGAAAACGTTGACTTATCAAATATTCTAGATTCTAATAACATAATGAAGACATGCTTTAGCCTATAAGTGAACACTCATCCCGAGAATTCCCAGGTAGGCATCCGGGTCCCTCGTCTGATTGGGATATATGCGCAATGCCAGCCTAGACAGAAGACTCGGAATACAGGTGTTCACCCTTCCAGATTGCACGTGTTCGTTATTAAAATCTAGAACTTCGACGAGATCTCAAGGTGGTTCAGGTTAAACCTGAGGATTTTGTCCTATAAATCTAATGGTGGATCAGGATTGCAGCAGACGAATAAGAGTAGTCACTTGTAGGCTTAGGGTTGTATAAGGTATAGGATAGGGATAAGATTAGGGAAGCAATTAGGGTTACAAGTAAGAGAAGCAAATACTATTTAAGTCCCTAAGGTTATAGTCTAGATTATTTTCTAATAACCTAATTCCCTATAACCAAGGCTCTGATACCAATCTGTAAAACCCCAACCGATGGCGGAAACATCGAGGTGTCACGTAAGAATGAGTATACAGTAGCACATGGTAATTAAGTTTTAATTGAAATTAATTTAAAGTGCAAATATCCAAAAGTGAAAATACATAATGAGTTTTAAATGGAAATCTAATACATCAAAATAACCAAGTAAGCATAAACTTCAATTTGTCTTCTCATGCTAACACTCTAGTCTTCACGCATCATTATTTCCTGTTGAGTTGTAAAAATGGGGGGGGGGGTCAACTAGAAGTTGGTGAGAATACATAAGCCATGTCAAGCAATTAAGTTTAAGTATAAAAGTTTAGCAATTCATATGTCTATCGTAAGTTTAAGTCTACATGAATAAACATGAAATGTTGAATCGATATAATCAAACCTCCGACTAGTTTAGGTCCATCCCATCATCCACGGTTCACCTTAATAATATGTTGGAACGATAACAATCACCCGCGCTCCCATAAAAGATGGTCAACGAATCTAGGTGGGATTGTCAATTCAATAGATCTATTATTGAGTATCGCCGGCTTGGCCATAACTAATGATTATGTATTGTTGAAACGAGTCTAACTGTTGTTGTTGTCTAAATCATGAGGCATTAAAGTTTACAACTAGACATGTATGTAGAATTGCTTAAGTATAATGTTGCAAGTGTAAAGAATTGCATAAACATGGTTAAGTAAACTCACCTTAGCAAAGTATTAAGTCTCGAGAAAAAGTATAAGTGTAGCCCCAAAGTTGCCAAGTATTACCCTATGTATAAGGTTACAAATAAGTCTAAGTCTATCTAGTCTGCAAGTATATTCTAGAGTTTCGAATTGGGGATAAGTATTCGTTTGATTAATAAATAAAATGTTTAATAAATAAGAGAAATTTGATAGATAAATAAATAAAAGTCTTTTTGTAAATTTTAAATTAAAGATGGTCACAGTATAAAGTTATAAGTATGAAAATAATTTTTATAAAATTATTTTCTTAAAAATAGAATATTAAATCTATTTATTTCAAATTGTCAAAATATAACTTTAATATTTAAAAATATTAAAATTAAAGAATTATTAAATTAAAAATTGTATTTCTGTTCTAAATAAATAGGAATAATTTATATAAAATTTTGGTGAAAAAATATTGAAAAATGAATTTATTATGATTTATTTATGATTAAAACTAACAAAAATTGATTAAAAATATTAAATAAATGACTTTTCAGAAATAAAAATCATTTCAGAAAAGTTTAATGTTATATAAACTCAGAATAATTTTTGTGGAAATTTATATAATCGTTTTGATATTTTTATAGAATTTTATACATAAAATAGAATAAACTTGAAATATTTATTATATATATTAAATAAATAATTTTTGGAAAACTAAAAATTGTATGTTAAACTTTTCTACTAGAATAACATAAAATAATTTTTGTAGAATTTATAAAAGAGTTTTAGTATTTTAAAACGAATTTCAAAAATACAAGGGAATATATATATATATATATATATATATATATATATAAGCTTTAAATGAAAAAAAAAATAATTTTGTTGATGCCGAGAATCGAACCGGGTCTGGGACCGGTTCGGGTTTTAATCACAAGCCTAGCCACCAACTGGGCTAGACCTTGAGAACGAATAATTTAGATTTGTAATTGATTATATAGTATATGTTGAAACTGATTTTATAAACCTTTTTAAAAGAAAAGATTAAAACCGTTTGGTGTGGGACTCGAACCCGTGTGCTCTGATTAATAAGCATCAGACACAAACACTTGATCTAGATCAGTGGTTGTGTTGGGTTCGTGTCTGTTTAAAATATAAAATCATGTTCTGCACGTGTTCTTCCCCAATTCAAATCCATTCGTGCCCTAATTTAAATAAAATCCGTTTTACACAACAATAACCCAATTGATCATAGGGTTATTGTTGTGTAGAAGCCGATGAACAAAACCCATCAAAATAAACAACTTACAAAAACGAATCGCGTTTAGGAGTGTGGTCAAACAGAAAAGTCAAAGCACAATCAAGAAGCCTTGAAAACTGAATTAAACCAGAAATTGAAGATGGAGAGAGATGTTTCGGCAAGTTGAGAGTGATTTGAGAGGTTCAATTTATAGGGTGAGGGTTCGGGTGAACGAATTGGAAAGTTGACTCGTGTTGATGATGATGACGCGTAAATTGGTAGAAATTGGAAAGTTTTAACGACAATTGATGGTGTAATTAAACGCGTAATAGTCAGACCATTCACCAATCATTCCTAATCAAGAATCAAAACGCGTTTGAATGGTTAATTTGGGTAAATTGTTGTCTTAGTTGACTTTCCTAGTCAACTATTATGAATCAACCTCGATATATAATTAATATGTGTGGGAAATAAATCAAGTGTGTTGTGTAGACCAGTTGGTTGTGCTGCTTGGTGTGGTGACCCGGCTATGGGCTCGGGTTCGAATCCCGGCCCAAGCCTATTTTTTTTTATAATTATCTCACATATATATGTATAATATATATATATATATATATATATGTTAGGACAAAGAGGATTGGTGAAACCACTTTTGAAAACCTTAGTCTAATTCACTTCTGTCATTTTGGCTAAGTATAGAAGTACTGAAGAGAAGACAAGAAACTGCTAAAGAGAAGATATGAGAAGTGCTGA
Organism: Ambrosia x helenae; assembly: GCA_030844895.1. NCBI lineage: Eukaryota > Viridiplantae > Streptophyta > Magnoliopsida > Asterales > Asteraceae > Ambrosia > Ambrosia x helenae. Next base: position 38,446,404 of record CM061233.1, on the reverse strand, counting down.
AGAAGAAACTTCATCAGAAGTTCTGAAGTCCAAACCAGACAAGTTCACTTCAGAAGTACTGAAGACAAACTACTCATCAGTAGTTTGTCATTCATCAGCACCTAGCATCAGATATTTTCCACCGCCTTTTGTATCAGTAGTTTATTGTTTATTATTATTTTTTAGCTGTATTTGTTAGTTTCAATGTTGCAACTTGTGCAACTTGTTTCTGATGTTTCTGTACTTGCTTTTTGGGCAAGATACATGTATGTAAACGTCTATAAATAGGAGGCTTCAACCTTCTATTTTAGACATTGATTTTTAATAGAAAAATCCTTCAAACACTTTCACTGTTCTATTCCATTTCAGTATTTATTGTGAATCTATCTAAGTATCTAATTCTCATTTACTGCTTAGATTCATAATAAATACTTGTCATTATTAGTTTCAATCATCTAGGGGGAGTAATAACTCTTCTTAAGTATAAAAAGTGTTGCTTTAACTTATACATTCCGCTGTGCTTATAATCTGATATACAAGAGCTTGCTAAACACTTAAGTGTCAAAGATAGCAAGTTCTTAGTTAAACAAAAGAGCAAACTGATCCAACAATTGGTATCAGAGCATTGGTTTATCTGATCACATATCAATCTAACAAATTGAGAATCAGACACAAAGCTCTTATTGATACTCAATAAAAGATCAAAGGTTCACTTTTTATCAACATCCATCACTTAAAAGAGTCATTTGACAAATCAATACTCTTTAAAATGGATCCACATAATACTGGTTCTGCCACTAAACCTGCCATGCTTGTAAGAAATGAATACAACATATGGCAAAAGAGAATGGCACATACTTGTCACAAACCAACACTGGTTGTTGGAGATCTGTAATATATGGTCCTCACAAACCAGTAAACATAAATCTTGAAACTAAAGTTGAGGTTCCTAAAGAACCAAAAGACTATACAGATGATGATTTCCTAAAACTTGAGCTAGATGCAAAAGCATTCTCTATGTTGGCAATGGCTCTCCCAAATGAGATATACTCTGGCCTTTTACATTGTGAAAGTGCCAAAGAACTCTGGGATTGTCTTAAAGAACAGTTTAGAGGAACTGAAGAGGTGATTGCCAACACCAGAGAGATCTTAGCTCAACAATATGAGACATTTTCTCACATTAATGGGGAAACTTTAACTCAACAATTTGAAAGATTCTCCTCATTAATATCTGAGCTAAAGTTAAATGGTCAGACCTATACAACAGTATCTATGCTACATAGATTTTTAAGGTCTTTACCAGACAAATGGGAAACATACTCCATTGTTTTAAGATCCTCACCAGATTTTAGCTCCCTCACTCTTACAAAACTCCATGGGAGATTACTTACTTTTGAGAGAGAAATTGATCAAAAGAAGAAATTACAATCATCTGGTAAAACTGCTGATGACTACCTACCAGGTAGTACAACACTTTTGGGACAAGACTCACTAACTTGTTCCTATGGATCTTATGACAACATTGACATAACTACTGGGATCTCATCAGAAAGATCTTTCCCAGGTTATGACAATGATGACCAAGTCAAACTGCTGATAATCTATGTTTTATCATGGATGATTTGAAAAACTTTAGCAGTGATGACTTAGAAGAAATGGACATTTTACACCAACTGGCCATGCTAAGCATTAAAACTAACAAGTTTTATAAAAGGTCAGGAAGGAAATTTCCAGGATTGACCAGTAATACAAAAATTGGTTTTGACAAATCTAAACTGAGATGTCACAAGTGTCAGAAGTTGGGACACTTTGCTAGAGAGTGTAGAAACTCTAGCTTTAACCAATCACAATCTGGAAATAACTTTAACCCCAACTATAATAGGAATAATGGAACTCAAGGGAGTGCTCATTTTGTACAGGCACAAGCTCCTCAACAGCAATACATGCCACAAGTACAATATGTTCAAATGCCTGCTCAACAGATGCAGAGCCAACAATCAATCCCTCCCTTTCCAGCTGCTCAACATCCTCCACAGCCTCAACAACCCTCTCAACAAAGTCTTTTCACCTCAGGGTATGTTGACTAGAGCAGTCTCCCTTTTGACACCACAGAGTGCAATCCTGATGCAGACAACAAAGTGTTTGACATCAACTGGGGAGAACCAGACAATGGCAGAAAGAACTTTGCCTTAATGGCATTTGAAGGCTGTACTTCAAAATCTGCATTGTCATAGGTATCAAAAGAATCTTTGACAAAACTTTGCTCAAATTCTTGCAAAGAAACTTTTGCTCTCATAAGAGAGACAAATGTGCACTTACAAGGAAAAGCCAATGATTTAGAAAGAAAATACACTCAGATGAAGTGTGATTTAGAAAGAAAACTTACTGCTAAAACAAAAGAAGCCTCTAAATTAACTAACTCAGCTATTGAAACCCAAGCACAAATTAAAATGATGATAGAAGATCTTGGGAATGTCAGAAAAGAGCTTGCTGGCACCAAGATCAGTTGTGAAAAATGGGTGGATTCTTGTAAGGGGTACCAGCTATTACTAAACAAACAGAGTGCTTCAAATGTTAAGTTTGGCATAGGGTACCATCATGTTGAAACACCAACAGATTTCTCTCCCAAAAACTACTGAAGATGGGAGAAAAATTATTTCAAATGAAACTTCTGAAGGGAAAGACTGCACATCTTTCCATGAAAACTTTCTAAACAGAAATCCTGGTATTTTCAAAGAAAGTACTTCAGAAGTATTAACAAAATCTGACAACAATCCATCTGTAGTTTCATCTACATCAGGAGTTGAGACCCTGAAAACTACTGATGAGCAAAATCTTTACACTAATGTCAGAAATTTGCCTTTAGATCAAAAACAAAAGGCAAAAGAATGTGAAATTTGTGGTCTGTTCAACCACAAAACAGAGTTTTGTAGATACAGAAAAGGAATTCAGTTCAATCATAAAATTAAACAACAGGTTGTGGGAAATCAAATCAGAAATGATTATGAAAGAACCTTTAATCCCAAGAAAAAACAACCTGAAAACACCTTTTCTTAGAAAAAGATAAAATCTCAACTAAAATCTTTTTCTCCAAACTCTTTATCAGTAGTTAGACCTGATTCATCAGTAGTTTCACAAACTGCTGAGATTCAAAAACTAATGAACTTGGTACAACTACTGATGACCAAGGTTGATGGTGGTCCTGAAAAGGATACCACCATGGTTCTTAGTGAAAAATCCATTGCCAAAAAGACATGGATTTCTCAACCTGGTCAAGAACAAACTGTAACTGTTCTCAAGAGCAAACCCAAAGCCAAACAGGCTTGGGTTCCTAAATCTAACTAATTTGCTATTGTGTGCAGAGAGTTTCCAGGGGCTTAAACAACATATGATATGTTGATAGTGGAGGCTCTATGCACATGACTGGATGCAGATACCTGATAAACAATTTTATCAGCCAAAGAGAAAGATCTGTATCCTTTGGGAACAATGCTAAGGGATATGTGCTAGGACATGGCAATGTCTCTCTGGCAAAATACAGTTTGACAAGGTCAAACTGGTGGAAAACCTTGAATACAACTTGCTGATTGTGTCATAAATGTGTGATAAAGGATATTCTTCCTTTTTCACAAAGACAGCATGCAAGATCATCTCACCAGAAGGCCAGAAGTTGATAGAGAAGATCATTGAAGATCATACTTTGCTGATTGCCAAAAGATGTGGCAATGTCTATGCAGTGGACATTGAGAAAGACAAAGTATTGAACAACACTGCCTGTTTCTTCTCAGGGCATCAACTTCAGAAACTGATCTCTGGCACAGGAGACTTGGCCATGTGAACTTTAAAACCATAAATAAAGTCACAAAAATGGGCTTGGTCAGAGGTCTACCTTTGAAAGTATACCAGTGTCAAGAACACTGTGTATCCTGTTTAAAGGGAAAACAACATAAGTCCTCCTATAAGTCTATTGAAGAATAAAAAACAAATGCATGTCTTCAACTACTCCATATGGACTTATTTGGACCTGTCAAGATTATGAGCCTTGGTAAGAAGAAGTACTGCTTAGTCATCATTGATGACTACTCAAGATTCACATGGGTATTCTTCTTATTCTCCAAGGATGAGGCTGCTGAAATCATCAAGTTCTTCATTCTACAAGTGGAGAAACAATATTCTCTACCTGTCAAAACCATTAGAAGTGATAATGGGACAGAGTTCAGGAACAAAACTCTGGATGATTTCTGTTTGTCTAAAGGGATTATTAGACAATACAGTGTTCCCAGAACTCCTGAACAAAATGGTGTAGTAGAAAGGAAGAACAGAACCTTAATAGAAGGAGCAAGAACAATGTTAGCTGATTCTGGACTGCCCTTGTACTTTTGGGCAGAAGCAGTTAACACATCATGTTATGTTCAGAATAGAGTTCTTGTGGTCAAGAGACATTCCAAGACTGCCTATGAAGTTCTTCATGGCATGAAGCCCCTTATCTCCTTTTTCAGGGCTTTTAGGTGTCAATGTTTCATCTTGAACATCAAGGAATCTATTTCAAAGTTTGCTGCCAAAGTTGACTCAGGTTACTTTCTTGGTTACTCTTCAACTAGAAAAGCCTACAAGTTTTTTAATTCTCACACCAGGATAGTAGAAGAAACATTGAATGTCAAGTTCAATGAGTCAAAACACACTCTTATTCCAGCACATCCTGCTGAACTTTTTGACCTTGACAACTTCCACTTTGGACCTGAGAAGGTTGTTACTTCATCAAAACCTACTTATTATGGTGACAAAAGGTTTGATGATGAGGATCCCACACCATGGACTCCTCAAACAGTTATCAAGTCAACTTCAAGATCATCAGAAGTTCCCCAAACTTCTGATCAAACAAGTACTGAGGAACAAACTCAAACTACTGGTTCAGTAGATCCAACTACTGAAGATCAAGGAACATCTGAACCAAATATTATAGACCTCAGTAGTTTGTTTGAAGAACATGAGCCACCTACACCTGTCAGTGGTTTACAACAACTGATTGAACACAGAGATCATCCACTTGATCAAATCATGGGTGATATAGCTTCAGGTGTTCTTACCAGAAACCAGCTCTCCAACTTTTGCCTATTTTCAGCCTTTATCTCACAGTTGGAACCAAAGAAGTACCAGGAAGCCCTCAAAGACAATAATTGGGTGCAAGCTATGCAAGATGAACTGCTTCAGTTCAACAAGCAACAGGTCTGGGAAATCTGTCCCTTACCTCCAAACAAGCAACCAATTGGCACAAGATGGGTTTTCAGGAACAAACAAGATGAAGCTGGTATGATAATCAAGAACAAGGCAAGACTGGTAGTTCAAGGGTACTCTCAAGAAGAGGAATTGACTATGATGAAACCTTTGCTCCAGTTGCAAGGCTTGAGGCCATCAGGTTATTTATGGCCTATGCCATTTCCAACAACATTAAAGTTTATCAAATGGATATAAAGAGTGCATTTTTGTATGGAAAAATAAAAGAGGAGGTGTATGTCTGTCAGCCACCTGGGTTTGAGGATCCTTCTCATCCTGAGTGGGTGTACAGACTAGACAAAGCTCTTTATGGGCTCAAACAGGCTCCAAGAGCCTGGTATGATACACTCTCCACCTTTTTACTCAAAAATAACTTTACAAGAGGTGCCATTGATAAAACTCTTTTCATTAAACATGTTGGAAATCATGTCTTACTTGTTCAAATTTATGTTGATGATATCATTTTTGGTTCAACAAACACAAAACTGTGTGATGATTTTAAGAAACTCATGCAATCAAAATTTGAGATGAGTACCATGGGAGAACTGCAGTACTTTCTGGGACTGCAGATCAAGCAACAAACAAATGGAACTTTTATACATCAATCAAAATATGTTAAAGAATTATTAAACAAATTTTCTTTAAAAGACTGTAAATCATGTTCCACTCCCATGACACCAATCACACAAGTTGAACCTAATGATCAAGGAAAACAGGTTGATCAAACCATGTACAGATGCATGATAGGTTCCCTTTTATATCTAACTGCTTCTAGACCAGATATTATGTTTTCAACATGTGTCTGTGCTAGATATCAATCAGCACCAAGGGAATCACACCTTATAGCAGTCAAAAGAATTTTCAGATATCTGAAAGGAACTCCAACACTTGGAATTTGGTATCCTGCTTCAAGCAATACCAAGTTATCAGCTTTTTCAGATAGTGACTATGCAGGGTGTAAGATGACAAGAAAGTCAACATCTGGTGGTTGTCAATTCCTGGGTAACTGTCTAGTGTCATGGCAATCAAAGAAGCAAACATCTGTTGCAACTTCAACTGCTGAAGCTGAATACATTGCAGCTGCAAGTTGTACATCACAGATACAATGGCTCCAATATCAACTTCTTGATTATGGAATCAAAGAAACCAAGACACCTTTGTTTGTAGACAGCAAATCTGCCATTAGCATCATTCAAAATCCGGTTCAGTTCTCAAAAACCAACATATTGAGATCAGGTACCATTCATAAGAGATTGCTATGAAAAAGGCAAGATTGAGGTGAAGCATGTAGCAACAGCTAATCAAATAGCTGACATCTTCACAAAAACCCCTTGACACATCAACATTTCAGAAGTTAGTATCCATGCTTGGGATGCTAAATTTGTAAGTGTTTATTTTATTATTCTGCACATTTTTTCATTTTTCACTTACAAAAAGGACACAAAAGTCTGAAACAAAACTTCTGAAAAGAGAGAAACTACTGATGAACAAAACATCAGTATGGGAATAATTTCTGAAAAGTGTATAACTTTGATAAAATAACCTTCAGAAGTTATGAATAAAAGTGTTTATAAAACATTTCTCATCAGCTTTTAAAACTACTGAAGAGGAAATGGGAACTACTGATGAAGTAATCCTTCATCAGCAGTTTAGTCAAAAGGGCAAATCTGACTTTTCCCATCATCAGAGGTTTGACCTAGTCGGTTTAAAAACTTCTAATAAAAAAAGATTTTTAACCAAGGCGGTTTAAAAACTTCTAATAAGAAGATTCAAGCGGTTAAAAACTTCTGATAAATACCTTTTTCAACACTTATCCTTTCAAATTCAAAATTTCCTCTTTCTCTCTCAAAAACTCTCTCAATAACCTAAACCTGCAAATCAACTGTTCGATCAAAAAACCGAAACCACATGGCTCTCGTTCTAAAACAGGGGACACAATCAAAGGGCCTTTCTTGAAAAACAAGAAGGCTGGTCCCAATACGATGAGATCATTGATCTTGTCGTCAAATCCCAATATTTTACTGCTCTCACAATAAACCCACCAAATCATACTGAAACTCTAAATGAGTTCTGGGCAAATGCTGAGCTGATTGAGACGGTGACGGTGATGATGAAATCATTTCCCTCAACTCAAGGGAAACCACTGACCATCACCCGGCCACACTGGCAACAAGACTGGACCTGAATGATGTAACTGCTCCAGATCATGTTGCTAACTCTGATATTCACCTAACCATGACTGAGTGTGGTTATCAAGGTACTCTCTCCCATGCTACAATCTTCAAAAAATATTTTGAACCAAAATACAAGCTTTTGTTTCATTATATTATTATGTGTTTGAGTCCAAAAACAGGGTCTTATGACCAGATGCCCTCTACTTTTCAACCAATATTTCATTCCATTGTGAATGAAACCAAATTCAGGGCCATCAAAATTATTTTTCAATGAGTTGTGTTACATCATAATAATACCAAGAAAAAGTTTTTGTTATACCCAAGGTTCATTATGCAATGCATAATAAAGGGAACTGGGTAATGAGGTGCTTGTGGGGAAAAGTTTCAACTTTAAATCCATTAACCTCACAAGCATCCTCTAGGCATAACAAACCGGCTACCTGGCCAGAAGATGATCAGGGGAGAACAACAACAAGTCCCCCTGAAGCCCACATCTTCCAAACTCACACCACAAAAGCCAAAAAGCCCAAGCCAACAACAAACAAAAACCCACCAACCCAAAAGAAAAGCTGTTCAGGAGGTTGAGATGCCTGAACATGCTAATGAGCAATCTGCTCTTCAAATAGGTGAGACTGAAACACCCTCTCAGTCTCATCCATCTCAAACCCCACCAAGAGCACCCATAACTATCTTATTCAAAAGAAAAAAGACTTAGAAAAACTATGAAACTCACTCTTCTTTTGAAACTGCTGACAACACCAATTTCACCTATTGCCCAAAC
>CM061233.1:37986930-38438096 GCA_030844895.1 Ambrosia x helenae | reverse complement strand
CAAACTCATTAACCAAACATTTCACTGCAAACACAAAACTTATGCATACTACACCAAAACACATGAATCTGCACTAAAACCTTCAACAAAACCTAACTCCATTCACCCCACCATGGAAGTATGGAACCTCACAACAATCCTCTGATCTAGCTCATGAACCACCACCACCCCTTTGCTAAAACTACCACCACCCATGAACCACCATGTCTGCAATCACTTCCGATAATCACCACACTAACGCCGACATTATTTGAATCCAACTTTTATTTCATCCATCGATTGAGATTTATCCATATTTGTGTTTAAGCACCATAAACAAATCGATTGGAGATGCTTGATGAGGTTGGAGTTTAGGGGTAGGTGGTCGCTAGACCGAATGAAGACCAAACGCTGGCCAAAAAACCTAGATCTAAGAGGTAGTCATCAGACTGAGATGAAAACCATTGCCACCCTTGACGTTGCGTCTGCGTAGTAACTATAAATATTTTACAATGGATTTTAACACACGTTTTTGCTTTAATATTTATAAAAAATGGTTTCGACTTCATATTAAAACACACACACTTGGGCAAGTGTACCCTGTCATATATGTAGTAAGTACATGATAAGAAACCAAGTATCGATCCATGGACGCGCGCGGAGCAATGGTACTAAAACTCTATCCGATTCACCAGTAAGTAAAAGATAAGTTTGAGTTTTGTTTAAAAAACTAAATTAATTCTAAAACATGTAAATAACACATATAAGACTCCAAATAGAAAAATGTGACTATAAACACAACCCTAGCATGTTATCTACAAATCATATAGAACACAGGCGTGTGATCAACATTTCCCATTTTCCGACAGTTAGTGTCCCTCTCGGGCATCCTAACATGACAACTATACAGAAAGCTAACACGATACACACGTTAACCACTTCAAGTTGTTCATTAGCGAGCAGCTGATATAATCTCATGTGGATCTTTTAAATAAAGGTTAGTATCACCTTTCGGGAGTCCTCAACCGCACTAGTTCAGGAAAGCAATATCGAATCACAATACAACCACCTAGACTAGCATAAAGTAGAGCATTTCACAACCTATTCCATTTTACCAACTTTGAACACAAATCTACTAAGATCGCCATTTCACCAAAATAACTAACAAAGATAATTAACCGTGTCAAAGATCGGTAACAACACCATTAGCTTTTTAAAACTCTTTTACGTGCGGGTAAACATTCATAATCGTTACTCAAGCGACTTTAACCAAACCAATACCCGGTTACAGTTTCATGGTGTAAACTTTATCAACAAGTTAAACTTTTTACTACCGGACGATTAAATGGACGGTTTCTTCAACAAGTAAATCCGCCTAACACATTCGACAATCATCAAAGTCACTAAAACATAATCACAAATCCAACAACAATGAAACAAGGTTGCACTATGATCATCAAGATCCAGACATGAAAAACGCCAAATTCATACAAAACGTGATTTCATACGAACGATTGTTTTAACTACAAACGATTACTAGATATTATCCGGTAGACTATAATATAATACTAAACGACACAAAAAGCCAAAATATTCAGATTTGAACAAACTTAGAGTTTATAGATCAAACCATAAATCTTGAATGTGAAGGATTTGGATGATGTTAGATGATTAGGATGAGATCCCGAGCTTGTCAAACGCCTGACCAGCAGTTGGAATGTCCAGAAAATCACCCAAATTCGCTCTCCAAAAACAATGAATCATAACAGTGGGCTGTGTTTTGTAATTAAACAGATCGAAGAGGTGTGCACGGTCAGGGTGCACGGCCGTGCTCCTGGCCGTGCACTTTTGCTTTGTTGAGTTGACGTGCAAGTGGTCAAGTGGGCAAGTGGCTGGGTGATTCCTGAAAATATCTTGATTTTGGCAGGGAGTGCCATCAGGGTGCACTGGCCGTGCAGGTCTTAGTGTTGCCGAACAACAGGGTGCATGCCTGGCCTGGTGCGCCTAGCCGTGCACGTCTGTTCCCGAGCAGATGTGACCCGCACGGGGGTGCACAGATTTGGCAACCCCGTGCACAACTTCCAGACTTGGTCAATTTTGTAGAGTTGTCCGTCTTGTCCGTTTTAGCCCGGTTTCTTCGACTTTGTCTTCGGAGGCACCGTTTAAGACCTGAAACAAATATATGAAGCGGTTAAAGTACCAATTTCGTGCAATTAGGGTCGAAAACGCGTATTTTGGGAGCTTAATCGGGGATTTAAATATGTATATTTTAACGTATATCACCCCTCTTTGTTCTCGGTATCCTGGTTCTATACTTTAGGAGATATGTTTTCAGGCAATGGTGAGCAACAGTTGTAGTGTTTATGGTGGTTGTGTGGAGCGTTGGAAAAACAAATTGTGGAACTGATTTATATTGTTTTTAAGCAAGGGTTGGTGAGGGTTTTTGATTGATTGTAGAACAAATGTAAAATTAGGGGAGATGGAAGTAATAAATTAGACATTTTATAAGGGATTAAAATGGGTGGTAAAATTATGTTTATACCCTCACGTGCATTGCACGTGGGGTGACTTATCTGGATATACTAACTAGGTTAAGTGTAAAGGACAAAAAATTATGCTAACTTTTCATATAAAAGGATAAAGACTGAAACTAAAAGTTTTAAAAAACTCAGTTACATAGTTTTGGTATTTTTAAAAGACAAAAATTGTAATTTTCTCTATATTTATAATTACAATTATAATTATAATTGTAACTATTCATTTCGTCAATAAAATTGCATTAATGAAAGTGAAAGTACTTCTTACCAAAAATTAAAACTCAAACTGAATCCACATTTTTTTAACACTTAAACGAAACTTTATTCACTTCAAAAGCCATTACAAAGTATTCAACAAATTAATGACACTTCAACTTACAGTAATACGTAATGTTTAATACACTCCTTTCACCTTTAATGATTTACAACCAGAAACAAATTCAAGCAATGGTACGCAGAAACAAAAGTTTTTATGCAAACAAAAAAAAATGTAAAACATTGATGCATTAGTTATATTTTCAACACCTTTATATTCTTCAAGATTTAAAAAGTGCTCTCAAGTTTAAAGGGGATATTCTTTGATATCTCCATCCATAAGTCGCTTGGCTATGATAGTGTTGGTGGCGTCTGAAGGGTGATACGGGTCCCAGAAAACGTACTTTGACCTATCCGGACAAACTTTAGATGTCGGTTCACATGGCACTATACCACCGTGTTGACCAGTCACATAACAACAAGCAGAATCCGCATTGTCAAAACCTATAACAACAAACAAATGATTCCCTTAAAACATTGGGATTGACGATGCAATGCAAACAATGAAGATGGTGGTTTGCGATCCACATCAATGAGAAAAATTTCCAAAGAAATTAATAAAAGTATGTAGTTTATTTCTTTTGTAGTTATAATTATCGCATTAAACATTTAAAATTTATTCAAAGAAAAGAACCAATTGGTGTTTTGCAGCAAACTCAAAAAGACTGTCTTTATTTGTTACCTGACCACCTCTTGTCACCCCTAATCCTAATCAGTTTAGTATTTAAATGTAAAATGATTTGGACACTAAAACTAAAAACAAAGTGCCTTTCATAGGATTACCATTTACTTACCATACGATTTGTAATTCTGAACAACATCCGCAACGATACGATAGACATCTGCAAACATGAATGTTGAATCTTGAAGTGAGTTGCTAAGTTCTTGGAGCACGCCTTTCAACTGCAAGTTGAAGAGTTGAGCTAGGTGATTTGCCAAGTCCACACAGTTCCCTCCTGCTGATGGAGTTATATCCCTCTGATACGGGATGCATCCTATGGTCCCACATTGGGTATCACAATCTTTCTAGCACCCATATCGTAGAGTCTCTAAATAAAAATCAATCAATAAATCATGAAATGTTAGTTAATATTCTCTCTGACGTTAAAATGGTCAATACACTTACCCGTTAAACCATTTGACATGTTTTCCTTTCGGCTAAAGTTTCTAATAATACCCTTTAACCCGAAAAGATCTTTTTTATTGTCACATGTTTATAGAGTTGTGTAGAATGAGGTTACCGTAAGTTGACCTCTGAATCTTGAAATCAAGGCTCCAACAAATGCTTCCGGAGAAAACTAACTTTTGTTCGATTGTAGAAACAACGGGTGTGAGGTAGTTATTTATGAAATCGTTTGAACCATAGTTATTGAAAAATAAAGCTCCACTGAACAAATCTTGGGCTGCATTAGCCCTATTCTTGATATTATATCCTGCCTAGTATTTGCAAAGTTGTCGAGTTGTGCATCCAGATTTATTCTTCCAACCTATAAAATAAAAAAAAAAACGTACTTTCAAAAAACACTTGATGTGGATATAAAGGAGGCAGATGAGACATGGTTAAAACAACTTACAAATATCTTTCCAGTTTCATTTAGAATCCCGCCACCACCAGATGCATAATTGACACCTTGAAGAACTAATGGACCAACTGTGGTTGGAGCCAGGTACGGCGGTGTGTACCCCTGCAAACCCAATTCTCTCCTGAAAATAGGATGAAAAAAATATCCACAATGAAAATCAGACCGTAAACATCACACACAAAATTTATGTCCAAAACAATTAGTTAAATAACAGTTGGTTTGCTTATAACAAATCACTTGCCTAAAATGTCAACTATAGTTCTACCATTCGTATATCGTCCTGTTGGATACCAAAGTCAATCCCATTTGGTACATAATTCGCCTTCGATAGAGACGTAATGTAGTTATTGTTCCCTACTTCGACTAAAGAATCGCCGAAAACAAAGTTAGCAGAAAGTGTTTCCGCCATGCAAGTTCCTGACCAGACCAACACTGTCAGCATTCCAAGAACAACCTTAACCACATCTTCAAAACGAAACATGCTTGTTAGTTTCATCACTAACACAATACAATAACCAACAAAATGTAAACAAAGAGATTGACAAAGCAAGCAAAACCCGAGTTGCGAAACAACAATGTTTGCATAAACTGGACTCAGAACTTATACAATACACTTATAAAGATGATGAATTGATTTTCAAAATAATAGTTGAACACAACTCATGAATGCTTTGAAACAGATACTCTACGAAGATAATGGAATAATATTTACCATTTTATAGATTTGTTTGAGGAGCAAAAAGTCAGGAACATATGAACGGTTAGGGAGATAATGGATGATCGCCATTAAATGAGGTTGCATTAAATCTGTGGGATTAACTCAACAGCTTCGCAAGCCCATTCCGATATACAGCTAAAGTCTACATTACAAGAAGCAGATGATCGCCAACAAATTCTATTGCTTCGGGAAACACAATCTTTAAATTACATGTGAAAGTATTTACGATGTCAGAGTCAGACAAATCCAAGTTGCAAAATTTGATGTATAGTAATTTGTGTAGGTATGATTAATGGCAGATTGAGTTTTTTTCTTTCCTTTTGTTTTCTCAACTTCAAACTTATTTTTTCTATTATTATTATTACTAGCTTTTATCCCGGGAGCGTCACGGGGTTGAAAAATATAACCATTCTAATAATACTAATACTAATAGTAATAATTATTACTCTGTAATTAAATAAATAAAAAAATAACTTGCTATAAGGTGACACCATGTGTTGCAGTGTTGCGCGATTCTTTCTCCTAACTTCTCTTGATGAAGTATACATATCCATCTTTAGAAGAGTAAAATTCCAATGATTGCATGGCGATTGAATAGATAAATTTTAACATTGTAGATAAGAACCTGGTTTAAAAGAAAAAAAATGATTAATAAATAACCTAAATACTTTGTGTTTTTTTTTCCTTGTATGAACGAAACTCCACAAAAAAAATAGTCAATTTTTCTACGTTTTTTATATAGCACTATGGTACTCGTTGGAAAGATAACAAAACCCTGATTAATTTAGTGTAATTTTTTTCTTTAAAAAATCTCGTATATAAAAGATATAAACGTTAAAAAATTATGGGAGAAAACATGAGAGAGAAAAAATTAAATTTATTTTTAAATTCTTTTTTTCCTAAAATAACTAATTTTTTTTTTTGTTTTTTTTATTGGTCAACTTGTCATTCTACATGGCTCTCTCTAAGAAGAGAATGCATCAGAGAATGCCATGTAGGACACTCCCTTTTCAAATATGTATATACTAGTTTATACCCCGGCAGCGTCCCGGGTTGAAAAATCTAAGTAAAGTGAATAAAATTAGAAGTATGTAAACTATAAAAATGGTATCTGCCAATATATGATTAATGAATATTATTATTATTATTATTATTATTATTATTATTATTATTTTAAACAAATCTCTGCCATAAGTTATCATATTCTAATATAAAAAAAGGGTAATTGGGTCGGGTATCACCTAATCCCAGGCCCGATACAAACCCACAATTTTTTTTAAACTAATTTTAAATCTGACACAATACTGTCGGGTTAGAAAAATAGTCGTTTTTTTTCCTCCGTTTTTTATATAGCAATATGGTACTCGTTGGAAAGATAATAAAACGCACGTTAATTTGGTGTAATTTTTTAAAAAAATCTCGTATATAAACGATATTATCATTTAAAAGTTATGAGAGGAAACATGAGAGGGAAAATAATAAAGTTTTAATATTTACATTTAGTAGATTAGGTATTTAATAGATTATGTTAAATCATATTTAAACCATTTTTATTCCTTTTTTTTAATTGGTCTAGAGTTGTTACATCACATCCTATGTGGCATCTCTCAAAAGAGAGATTGCATAATATTATGACATGTCATTAAAAATGCTTTGGTTATTATTATATATATATATATACAGGTTTAGGATCCTGTACAAAGTACATTTTTCGTGAGAAGTGTGAGAAGGACTAAGAATTGATATGTAGACATCATGTTTGGATTTAGGAATGATGTTTTAGGTTGTTTTAACTTGAAAAACACAAACACAACAATCTAAAACACAATACGATGTATTATAGTCATTAAATTTAAAAAAAACAGCTAAAACACACTACTTAACGCTTAAAACACACTGCTAATGTTCTTAGCATGGTGTTTTAAGTTTTAAGCCTAAAATACATTGTTTTCGGTTTTTAATTGTTATGTTTGGTGTTTTTATATGCAAAACAATCCAAAACATCACGACTAAGTTCAAAAAATGATGCCTAAGTATTAATTTTTAATACTTCTCACACTTCTCACAAAAAAAACACTTTGTACACGATCTTGACCCAATATATATATATATATATATATATATATATATATATACTATGTGGAAGTATAGACAAGAAACCCTCCCAAATGAAAAAACCCTAGTAAACTTTACACTTGGTCCATATTGTGCCACATCATCCAAGCCAATATTCAACCTTATTATATTATAAAGGGTAAATTGGACATTTCCAGTATTCCTCTTCTCTCTCTCCATATATATATGTGTCTCTCCTCTCTCTCTCTCTCTCTATTTTTTTCAAATTCTTAATCAAACTCTCAACCTCTCTCTACCTTCCTGTCTCTCTTTACCTTCGATTAGCTTCACACACACACACAGATCTGTTTTGATACCTATATTTTCATTCAATCTATATTATATAACGAGCTGTAGTGATCGTGGTTTGTAGATCCGGGTCGAGCACATTGTGATGGTTATCAGGGGCGACGACTTCTAGGATGGTTGAGGCCCGGTTGTAGCTGAGGTGTAAGGTGATGGCGTCGGGGGTGGTTGGGTTTTGACGGGGATAAAGGTCAGAAACCGGTTGTGGTGTCTTTTTCGGGCCGGGTTTGGGTTGCACATACCAGATCTGGTTAGATCCGGTTGTTGTTGTGGTTTTCGGGTGGCTGTTTTGGCCAATGGTCAGATCTGGTTGTTGTGGGTTTTGGGTTACGCAGACCAGATCTGCAGTTCATCTTGTATCCTTTTTATTGTTATTTTATTTTAAATTTGTGATCTTTTTTATTTCTATTTTGTTGGGTTTTTAGGATTTGATTTAATGATGATGTCAACTTCTATCTATTTCTTGTCTGGCTTCTGATTTGCGTTTTAAGTTCTAAGCCGATTTGTGTTCATATGATGATATGAATCTTATTATTTTATTTTGTTATTAAAATAATGGAATGTTCTAAGCCGATTTATGTTTTTTTAGTCACTGTTATGTTTTTTAAGATATTTTCATATCCACTTTGTTTATAAAAAGATAATTGGTGATGAAGAAATCTGTTTTGTGTTACATTTTGATTTTGTTAGGTTTTGGTTTTGTTAGAATAATAATAATAATAGTTTTGGGGATAGGTTTTTGTTTGCATACCAAGTGTTTGAACAAATGCTTGAATGAAAAAAAAACTTATCTTAACCTTTTTTGATTTATTATTATTATTATTATTTTGTTTATGTTAGATTGGTATTGGATTAGGGACATGAGGTTTGATAGATCACATGTAATTGATGAATAAATGTGGAGTCTTTTTATGTTAGTATAGGCTAACACATGTTAGTGATGCCTCATTATGTGTTTGAGGATTCCAACTAACATGTGTATTTGTTCATCAGTAGCATGGAACAATTGGTATATTTTTGTATTCTATTTAATATATTTTTTTTTTTTGGCAAGTGAAAGTCTCATGAACTCTTCTAGGGTGCATGTCTATTTTTTTTTGCAGTCCGAGTCTTGTATGCTCACACATGTTAGTGATGCTAACACGTGCTAGTATATGCCTAACTAACAGGTGTTAGGGTTCATATGACATACGTTAGTATATGGCCAACTAACATGTGTTAGGGTTCATATGACATACGTTATTTCAGTAAAACATATGTGTTTTAGTATATGCCCAACTAACATGTGTTACTGTTCTAGTGTTGGTTTTCAGGAATAGGCTATTAGGAAGAAGGCGGCGTTGGTGATGTGGCTGTGGTAAGTGATGTTTTTTTACAAGGATTATAAATTTTTAATCTTTTGGTGAATGAAGTGTTTAATTAGCTTGAATAAATTGGTTTCCTGGCTTTATGAAAACTGAAAAAAAGGGTTTATTTTTTTTAGGGTTCATATGACATACATTATTTCAGAAAAACATATGTTAGTATACGCCCTTTCACATGTTAGTGATGTTAACACATGTTAGTATATACCCAACTAACATGTGTTACGGTTTGTATGACATACGTTATTTCAGTAAAAACATGTGTTTTAGAATACACTAACACATGTCATTGATGTCCCATTATGCGTTTTGTAGAGCCCAGCTAACACGTGTTACTTTTTTTTGTAGGTGAAGAGAAGTTTTTGAGTTAAAGATGATGATGAGGATCAAGAACGAAGCATAGCTAGATTTTTTCTATGTTATTATTATAGCTTTTTTTTTTTGAAAATTCACAAATAATTATGTTTGTATTAAACGGTTTTTGATATGTTTTAGTGTTTATTGTTATGATCGTTTTTATCATTTCTTAAATAAATACACATTTTATGTGTTCTTTTAATATGTTCTTTTAGTATATGCCTGGTAACACATGTTAGCGATGTCTCACACGAGGTCAGAATTTTGTATCACAACACTAACGTATGTTAATATTGGTGCTGGAAAAAGTGTCATAAAGTAGGAGAGAGGTGACTTGACAAGTGTCAAATCAACCTTTTAAAACCTAGGATTCAGAAATGTCAAATCTCATGTTTAAAATTACCTTAGTGCCCTTAATTATATTTTTTATTAGATTGGCCCACATGCTTTATGATTATTATATTCAAATAATCATGGACCATTGATCAAGCTTGATTAATGGTCATAAGAGAGTTTGCAAGGTTTTTCCAAAAGATAGGGTTTCCATATTATCCACACCCTATATACTATATTAATAAGCATATAGGAAGGGCAGAAATGGTCATTTGCCACTTTTTAAGAGTTTTAAGGGTACAAGCTATAATGCATTTTGTACAAACCTATAATGCAAAGAAAAAAGAACGGGATACATAACACTATTAGGGTTTCATTCATCAAACATTATCCGCCGCTCCCCATTCATCAGACACATATTAGGGTTATCTCTCTGGATATTCAACAACATCACCACGATTTCACCATGATTTTCACCGGATCGATGAAGAATACGACCTTCGTCAATGGTAAGTCACACTTTGCGTTGATTACGAACACTATTTCCTCATTCAATACTCTTAACGAATAATAACAGGTCGGTTTTCATCATATTAATGATTATTTCAGTAGATCCATCACACTTCTTGTTGATTTTGTACAAAAATCAGTTAAATATGTATGGGTTTTGTCTATATCTGTTAGAGTTCATAGACTACTGTTCCAATCGTATAATTTTGCAGATTTTGTTCATGAGGTTGAAGATTATAACATGTCTCTGATATAATTTTTGCTTGTATTTTCAGACTCAGGAATCTTTTTGCTCTGAAGCTGATTTCTTTGGTTGATTCAGGTAGCCCGATCATTTTCAAATCCTTCCGACTTACCACCTTCGATTTAGGTACAGAAGTAAATCAAGAACCCGAAATTAGACAATTGTTCATGAATGCAATTAAACCTAAACGATGCAGCAAAACAAACTAGACGTGGCGAAATGAGTGGGTCGGGTAATGGTTAATTCGGATTTCAGTCATACTGTTGATATTTTGGTTTAGGTCGGGCTTGTGTTTGGTTGACCCTCCTTTTGTTCAAATTTTAACAAAATGTTAGCGTGTTAAAGCATGGTTGCAACAAGTATTTTATTTTTAAGGTTTATGGATTGATAAAATGGGTAATACAATGTGCATGGTCCTAGAAGGGGAAGAATTGGCTGGTTGGGTAACAGGCCAAACTGATAACTTTTTTGTGCTGGTTGGGTTGGGTTTGACTGACTGTAAAAAATAAAAAATGGATTGAGGTTGATGGAGAAGCAAAAACGTAGAAGTGACTTGAGGTTGACTTTATAAAAGGCAAACAAACTACCTTTTATGTTAAAACTTAAAAGTTAGATTCTGAACAAAATTTATTTGATGTTTTTGCATAGATGCGGCGTGTACAAGGCTTTGTCGACAGTCTTGACTGTCTAAAGTTGACCATGGGTTGAGAGGCCACCATTAGATAATCATGTTGTAAATGACAGCATACTATAGGGTTGAGACCAGGTGATGTCGCTCATGGTTAGTGATCCATCACCAAGCAAAGAACATGTTGAAGTTGAATAATCAACCAGAAAAACACAAGCTTGCCTACCTCTCTAAAAGGAATATCATTACATGCACAGTAAGTTTCTTTCCTTTCATGACAGACTTGAATTTGTTATTTTTTTGTCGTTTTAATGTTCCAGTGATATCTTTAATATTGTTGTCTTGTTTTCTTGAACCTGCTAGGATAACTCGTGGTCATCTGATCTGCAATTTCCTACGATTTTCTAAGCCATCATGATCTGTCAATAGATTTATATATATGACCTTTAAACGTTATCGTTCTCATATGTTTCTTTCTTGTTGATTATAGTTTCCTACAGTTTTAATGCCGCCATCAAATTTTAATTAAATAGTAGTATGTTTGACCTGCAGTGCGCGTAGAAAGAAGGTAAAAAAATCTGAAAAACATTTAAAAAGATGTCAAATTAGAAAGTATAACCTGTAAGCGTCTCTTGGAAAAGTATCTATACAAATAAATCTTGACCAAACTTTTGGCAATAAAAAAAAATGCCGGAAGTATTCTTGTTGAAGGAATGTTCATTTTAAGTTAATAGATTTGGGTCTATGTATATCTAGTAAAATGGGTGGGTGGGGAGATTGGCTAACGAGTCAAAGCGGGCTGGGTCGAGCATGCGCATCACTGAGTCTTTCTAAAACAACGTTTGTTGTTATCCAACATAGGCATGGCTGGAACAAGTTGGTGTTGGTTTGTTGCTGATTAGTGTTGTGCTACCATTGTTTGATGCTTGGTTTTAAAAAAGCGCGCCTCAAAGCGCAAAGTGCACCTAGGCGCAAATCCGCGCGCTTTATGTAACTCTAGGCGAGCAGTGTACGAAAAGCGCAAAAAGCGCAAGAAAAGCGCGCTTTTTGTACACATGATGTTTTTGTGCTTAAAATTGTTATACATGTAGCTAAAAAGGTTGTACATTTTAGTTGATCATATATATACCTTATTTGTATCTGTATTTTGAGTAAATAATGCTAAAAACCTATAGCATATATAAAAAAAATTATATAATTGTCTTGCGCCTCGGTTTTAGACCTCGTCGCTTTTGTGCGCTTCGCGCTTTTTAAAACCAAGGTTTGATGCTCTTTTTTGCTATTTTGCAGCTGTGTTTGCTGCTATTTTGTAGCTGTTTGTGGGGCGGGCCAATGGATTTGGTGTTTAGCAAATGATTGCAAGGGGCTGCAGGGGAAAAAGAGACTGCAGGCGATGGAACAGGCCACTGGACGTTCACCCAGGTATGAGATGTTCTCATGTAGATCATACAAAGTTAGGACCAAAAGAACTAAACAAAATCCTAAACTATCGGGCAAAGTCTTTTGAAGTGGTCTTACTTCTATGTTGAATCATCATCATAGATAAAAGTTATATGTTGAATCATCATCAAATCAAATTTATATATATTTTTCCAAAAAATAAAAGTTAGTTCTCATGATGGGAATGGTAATTATGTCCTTTAAGCTTTCATACATGTTAATAATAATCCAAAGAAGAATATACTTTTATGGACTAATAGCATAATTATACACATACAAACACTGCTTTACTATTCAATTTGCATGCTGGTAAACGGTAAAGGGGATTATTATGTGTAGAAGTATACTATTATGCTTGTGTGGGTGGGTGTGGGTCAAATTGGGTGAGGGGATAAGATGGGTTTGGGTGAAAATGGGTCATTTTAAAACTTGGACCTACATAACTGTGGCTAGAAGTACATTTACAGAAAAGTTGTTTAGGTTTCTTTGAAATGGGTTGTCTTAGGAAGAAAGAAAGAAATAACACCAAAAGTTAATCAAAAGTTTGTAAATCCAGTCTTCTTGGCCTATCTTTTGGGTTGTATAGATGGGTTTTAGTTCAAATCTGGTCTTTTATTTTGTCAAAAGGAGCTGAAAACGGGTTCAAATCGGTCTAATTCTGGCCAAATCGGTCTTAATTGGCCAAGTCGGTCTTATGATTATGTGTTTTAGGTATTCAAGTGTTTTATAGTCATATTTTTGTGTTTATTATTGATCTAAATGACGAATATGTCATATTGATGTGCATAAATATTTTTTATATTTTTTTTATAAATTCTAAGTGCCTCTCATAGGTGAAGCCCTCATCTTGTGCCTCGGCATTTTGGACCAAAAAGCCTCGAAGCGCCTCGCACTTTTTTAAACCAAGTAATGATAATTTGGAGGTTAAGAGTGAAGACGGCTTCTCTGACGGGACGAAAAGAAAGTTGCAGTTTGCACCAGATAAGGTAAGTTTTTAAATATACAATCTTCCAATATGTTGGATTTGTCTTCTGGTTTGTGGGTTTAAATGCCTTTGATATACTGCATCTAAAACCCCGAGGTGCAGTTTTTATTATCGACTTAGCCCTCTGAGTCGCTGATACAAACTAACCCTGAGGCGCCGACTCAGAGCCGTTTTCTACTGGAAGCGCTTTGAGGCGCGCCTCAAGGCGTGCACCTCATCCGTTTATTTTAAACCAGGGTGCATGAGTAACAAGAAAGGGACCTATTGATGTTGATAGCATCTTGAAGCCTACTCTTGCTAGAGGCATATTCCAGGCAAGTGAAGCTTAATGCAAGTATGATAGCTGCATAATGACATGTATATATTCGCTCATACATGAAATGTCATTGGCAATTGCGCATGATGATTAAAAGGCTGAAGTCCTTTTTACGTAAAAAGGTTATGGTGTCAATAATCAATCTTATATAACATGAACTCGCTTTTGCAATTCGTGTAGTGTATATTGGTGCAACTACCCTTGACGAGTACCGAAAGCATATTAAGAAGTCTCAACCCTGCCCGTAAAGATGCCAGAGCCCAGAATCCATGAAAGCATACAGATTTTAAAGGGTCGTCATGAATGATAATATAATTATATAATTCACCACACACTCCGTTACACCGATGACACATTGGTAGCCGGTTTCTGCTTGTCATATTAGTACATAAGGTATATAAATTTAGTTTAGTTACAACATGATGAAAGATAGTTTATTTTATTTTATAAATATCTAACTTGAATTTAATTTTGAGTCAGAACCCTGTTTTCAAACCGAATTGGTGACATTTGTTGTTGCTGTGAGTGGTTTTTTTAAAACTAAGGCTATGTTTCGGTATTTGGATCATTAATTGAGTTGTTTTCGCTCGTTAAATAGATCATGAAGAAGATAAAATCGGTCAGTGACATGAAGAAGATAAAATCATTAATTGAGTTGTTTTAGCCCTTTTATTTGAATTTCAAGCATCCAACAATGGATATCTATTTGCTCATGTCTTCTTTACCTATTCAGGGTACCTAGAAAATAAAATCATTAATTGATGTTGACCATTATAAAAGCGTGCCTCAGTCGTGAGGCCCCGAGGCCCCGCGCTTTAAGCCCCGCGTCTCGGATTTTGGAACCAAAATGCCTCAGAGCGCCTCGTGCTTTTTTAAAGCAAGCTTCAATATAAACATCAAAATGAATCTCATATGATTTTGGATGATTATCGGTTGACGTTTATAATAGAATATGATTTGCGACTGTTTATTGGTTTACTCACCTGACATGTTTATTTTGCCACTGTTGCTACAACAAGGAAAATGACCGGGATTAGGTTAAGAGATGTTTCGATTTATATGTTAAAGGTATATTAGGTTAAGGTTATGATTTAGGGGATCCTCTAGCTCCTGGAATGGACCTGCACAAGGTAACAGACACTGTTAGCCTTAACGCAGGAGGGGGTCTCCTGCGTTTGGACTCCGGCGTGAGAATAAGTGTATATTCATTTGGAGTAATAAAGTAGAGAGTATGAGAGTAAAAGGAGTAGTGAGAAGTGTGTGTGGAATGAATACCCAAGGGTCTCCTTATATAGGCAATGGAAATCTGCCCAGGAGCTCTCTTATGGTATCATCCTTACTATACCTGGTCATGGTTGACTCTCCTTATGCTGGCAGCAGTGAGACTTTGCCCTTTTAGTGCACTTTCAGCTTTTACTATTTCCTAGGCATGGCTTGGAGCTGTGTGATGTTTTGTTTTATGCCAATAGTAATAAGCCAAAGCACCTTTTTACATTTCCAATGTTTTTACTGTTTACTTTCTGCTGCATAGCTACCGTATGGCAGCCATGCTGCCTTATGTTAGCTGTTCAGCTCCAAGAAGTCAAGTAAACCTTAATATTTTTTACTTTGCTTTATTTTCTTGACAAGGGATTAGACGTGGTCGTTTTAGAACCCACGTCACCAGCCACAAATAGTTCATATCATTTACAAGGGTGTGTTAAGCAATTTTAATACATTTTCATTGACACATTTTCATGTTGACCCGTTTGACCGGGTGAAGAGTTTAGATTTTGGTTGGCCACAATTTTATAATGAGCCATTAAAGCTATGTACATTTTTATATTTTATTGTCTAGATACAAGTTTGACTATACTCTGATGTTAAAATGGTTGTCAATCTCAATAGGAAATCTATTTTTAAACTTCATTACTGGCTGGGGTATTAATGGTCAACATCAATTTCAGTTTCTTGAAAAAGAAAAATTTAAGCAAATACTAAAATCACAGTTTGAACAATCAAAGCCATTTCTTTACATTTTTGGTCTTATTTATGTTTAAACATTCACGCAGATGGTAGAAAAGTTAAATTCAATATGCTTGGAGACCTGACCATAATAACACTTCTGTCTAATGGCCTGATTATTCAGCATCTTCATTGGACTTATATTTTGAATGAGTCACAAAGCTTGGAAAGGCCAATGAATCTGGATGAAGTGACCAATAGTCTGATAAGATGAAACCCTGGCAGTTGACCAAAACTGTCAATGCTACTTAGTGCTGGCAGATTACTATGTCACATAGTGCAAATGCCTCCAACTATGTATGCAGGCATTAATTTTCATGATAAGTTTTACAGGTTGAAAAATGGATGGGTTAGGCGGCACAGGTAACATGTATAAAGCACAAATTATAGTACGTGTTTTCATGTATTTATTAAGCGTGCAATTTAAACTTAATGTAATCAAAGTTAGCATTATAGCATTTGACAAAACCGGTATACTTGCCTGCATTTTATATCTTGCTTGTGCAAAATATGCGGTGATCTATGGTGTAATGTTCTTTTGTGTAATAAGAACGACTCTTTTTTTACAAGTTAAATTTGGGTCTTGTGTATCTCAAATGGGTCAAAATAGAATAAGTAGTATGGATATTGAAGGAGTTTTAAAGCCTGAAAAGTAGCTAAAGAACATAATCCATATTATCTTAAATGGTATCATCAAATTTAAAGCCTGAAAAGTAGCTAAAGAACATAATCGAGCTAAAGTAGTATGGAGTTTGGAGCAGTTTTAAATTTGGGTCTTGTTCATCATCTCAAATGGTTATCATCATATTTAGCTAAAGAACATACTCCAGATTATATAATATATAGTAGGAAAAAAGAATTTTAAAATGATAGACCGATGAGTTGATGCTCTTATATTTTTAAAATAAATAGTATTATAGCAATTGAAGTAATTAAATAAAAAACAATGAGCGTTATCAAAGAAAATACATTAACCGAACTAACTAATGATTTTCGATAATAACCGAACTAACTGATAACTTTGGCTTTGGCTGAAGAAATTAACTGAACCAACTGAACTATGCACATCCAAGCAACGTTTGTGCTTCCCGCCGCATCGCGCGGGCACTATGCTAGTATATATATATATAGGATTTGGATCATTTGAGAACCACTATTTAGGGAGAGAACCAAAGAACCAAGTGTGAACACAAAAACCCCTCCACCAAAAAATAAAAAAAATAATAAAAAAATTATATAACCTAAAAAAATAAAAAAAGTAAAAACACCAAAATGTTTTTTTAGTGTTAATCTTTCTGAAAAAAAAATAAAAAAATACAAAAAAAAAACAAAAAAATGGCCTTTTTTACGTCATAATTACGTCATATACCATATGCACATGTGCATTTCACTATTAGAGCACACTTTTGAATAAATTATTAATTGCCATAATGAAATGATCATTTAAATGGACGTGATATGATATATAAGGTGGAAAAAAATTTATTCAATGATCTTTAAATAAACGCGATTTCACTATTATAGTTAGGTTTTTTTTTCATGGGTTTAGCTTTAGGGTTTAGTTTTTAGGTATGATGGGAATGGGGTTAGGTTTTTTGGGGTTGTTGGTGAATAAACTTAAAAAAACCTCTATATAAAACTATAAAATAAGATAATTGTACTACATGCACATGTGCATTTCACTATTATAGTTAAGTTTTTTAATGAGTTTAGTTTTAGGGTTTAGTTTTTTGGTATGGTGGAAGAGGGGGTATCTTTTTTTAGGGGGGGGGGATGGGATGGAGCGTTTTGGTTTTTGGGGGGTGTGGGGTTAGCTGCACATGTGCATTTCACAATTTGGGGGGGGGGGGGTTGGGGCGGTGTGGGGAATGGAGGGTTTAGGTTTTTAGGGAGTGAGGTGGGTGGGTTTAGGTTTTTAGGGGGTGAAGGTGGGGTTTTTAGGTTTTTTTTTTTTTTTGTGTTGATAATGGTTCTCTGGTTCTCTCCCTAAAGTTGGTTCTCGTATGATCCCTACCCTATATATATATATATATATATATATATATATATATATATATATATTACTAGACTTTTGCTCACGTGTATACGCGGTTTAATAATTAATAATTATTTGGAGCGGTATAACTTATAAAGAAGATATAGTAGAAATACACATGCAATTCAAATATCATTAAACATTTTCTTATACACAACATTTTTTGTTTTATTTATGATCTTCCAATCAGGATCAAGTAACTAACCCCTGCCCTGCTCTTAACTCTTGACAATACCACAAAAAGATGGTCATGTGTGAATCTTGGATTCATTTCTGTGTTTGCATCTTAGTCCGAAAATATATAAATATATGTCAGCCATAATTAGAAAATATATAAATATTTTAGGATATCTCTAATATAAAGGTAATAAGTAGGTTTAATTGTCATAATTATTAACTTAAATTCGCAAGTTTGAAAAATTTTAAAATATTCAATTCATTAAAATTTCAAATTGAATGCATTAATTAAGTTTAAATGCTAACATTATTATCTTAAATTCAAAATTTAGAAATTTTACAATATTAACCAAAATTTAAAAATTAGATATAAATATTAAAGTTTGAAATTATATACTTAAATAGAACATTTATTATTCAAATATTTTTAAAGTTTAGCTGAAAACTAATTTTGAAATTATAGTATTCAAAATTTGAATGTAAACTTGTAACTAATTTAAGAAATTTATAACCAATATTCCTATTTGTTAAAATTAAATATATTAGAAAATCTGTAATTTAAAAGTAATAAGTAGGTGTAATTGTTACAATTATTAACAAAAATTAACAAATTTGGATGTTTTTAAATATTTAAATCATTCACAATTATGAAACTAATGTAGTAGTTAATTCTAAATGTTACCATAATTATTCTAAATTCAAATTTTCAATTTTTATAATATTAACCAAAATTTAAAAATTAAAATTATGAATATTAAAATTTGAAATTAAATACTTAAATAAAATATTTAGTATTCAAATATTTTTAGAGTTTAACATAAATGTATAATTTCAAATTGTAGTATTTAAATTCTAATTTTGACTTATAACTAATTTGAGAAATTTATAACCAAAATTATTAATTGTTATATTTTAAATATGATAGAAATCTGTAATTTAAAGATAATAATTAGGTGTAATGATTAACATTAATAACTTAAACTAAAATATTTAAAAACTTTTAAAAGATTCTATTCATTCAAAATTTTGAACTAAATGTATAAAATATTTTAATTAAGTCTAACTATTACCATTATTATCTTAAATTCAAATTTTCAAAAGTTTATAATATTAACCAAAATTTAAAAATTAAAATTATATATGTTATAACTTGAAATTAAATAGTTTAATAAATCATTTAGTATTTGAATATGTTCAAAGTTTAACCGAAATCTATGACTTACTATTTAAAATTTGAATATTAATTTGTAACTGATTTGAGAAATTTATAACCGAAATTAGTTGATAAATTTTAAATATATTAGAAAATCTCTAATTTAAAAGTAAAAGTAAGTGGAACTAAATAAATTTTAAATTCGAATTTTCAAAAAAAAAATTTTGGCCAAACTAAATCAATTAGAATTAATGCTATAATTTTGGTAACCAATTAAACGATTCCTACAAACATGTAATCCATTATTGAGGATAAAAAGTAAGATCAAACATAAAATTTAATAGAACATTCAAAGAACAATATCATGATCCGTATGAACCTGATGAACACCAAAATAATAATAGGGATTTTTTTGTTAACATAAACTCATCCACAAAAGAAGAAACAATCGTATTTAACAAAATCAAAAACAATAACATTGAAAACCTAAATCATTTAACACTAAATCGTTAATAAAAGATGAGACTAAATAAACGCCTTTGGTATCACTAAACGAAGCAGCGATACAGAGGATTTTGGTATAAGGCAATAACAATACTTACCTGGCATCAATAAATTCATCCACAACTTCAGTTGGACCATCCTTTAAAACTTCCACTGTAATCAAACCTTTAAAGGTATTAAAGATCTAGATACAAAAGTATATCAAAACAAAGGAAGAGAATAAGGTAATTATATATCCAAACCAAAATTATGGGCTGAAATAAAGCCAAATGGATGTTATCATAAACTATAAATGAAAAAAAAAAAAAGAAAATAAAATACTTAAACTTATAGTGTATCTTGGAACATAAGATTTCTTTGAATCGGAAGAGTAATCATTTGCCTGAGGCAGATTAAAGAAATGAACTCTAGTCATATTGTTATTAGCAAAAAAAAAAAAAAAAAAGAATAGTCACGATGAATACCTTGCTTAATAATCTGAATACAGAGTTAAGAAAACTGAGTTAAGAATAGCTAAAAACAATTTTCTTTCTAGACAATAACTCTCCCTTATGTTAAAACAATATAAAATACCTGCATCATAAGAAGCCTCAAAATGCCCATGACAATCATTGCAAGCATTCGCAAGAAAGTAATGATTGCAGAATGAACCTACAAAGAAATATAAGCAAAGGCTAACTATAACAATAACACACAATACATAAACATTGAAACCTTAACTATTAAAATCAGTATGAAATACAAAGAAAAACATGAACCCTAAAACTAAAAAATTATCAAACCTAAAAAAATCCTTGATAAACCTAATTAAAAAACTAACCTTGCACATGGTATAGAGGATGACGCTCGTGATAGTATTATAAAAATATTCCGATTTCATCGAATTGAACAAATCGCAAATAATAATTCCTTAAAATAGACATGAAATGCATTTCAAAATCGATCAAAGAGACTACCTTTGTTGATTCAGTATTGCCTTCTTCTCTCTGCGGTATCACGCCACATGTTCTCTGTCTGAAAGAATCAACAACATAATAAAATTCAGAAAACATTTAACAATAATAAACTTAAATAGGAGGTTAGATTATTACATGAGGACCGACGTATTGATTGATCTCAAATTGTTGTTGATGGATCTGATATAAGATGCTAGGAATATAAGTTAATAAAAAGCGAATCTTTTCACAAATGAAAAAAGATTGCAAAGCAATATTGTTGTTTGATTGAAATGGAGGAGAATAATTATTGATAAATGCTAAACCTTTTGCTTCCTGAAGAAGATTGCAGAAGATTGAAGTAGGGTTATTTAAAAATTTTAAACATCTGGTTTATAGTATTTAGGAAAGTTATTAAAAACTTGACCGATTTTGACCTTAAGATATTTAATGATTTTTTATTTTTCAAAAAACTAAAAATTTTATAAATTCTAAGATATTGCCATGTGGCAAAAGGTGGGAGGAGAGATAATTTTGATGGAGTGAGGGATTGCATGTGCCTTGCCTACGATTTCTGGTTAAAGTTCATTACGATTTCTGGTTGAAGCTCATTACGTTATAGTACCACTAGCGATACTTGTCTATCTTTGCAACGTGATCCTTGCATAAATCATTTAACATGTTAATAAGAAACACATGCATAGAATGTGCCTTGCCGACGATTTCTGGTTGAAGCTCATTACGTTATAGTACCACTAGCGATGCTTGTCTATCTTTGCAACGTGTTCCTTGCATAAATCATTTAACATGTTAATAAGAAACAAATAAATGGGTAGATTGTAGAATATAAATGTACAAAAGATGGCAAAAAAAAAAATACAAACCGATTAGTTAAAAGAGTAGGGGTAGATACATAAATTAAAACACTTATTTATCCCTTTTAGAAAACCGTTTAGTGTTAAATAAAATATTTGATTAATCAGGCAATAGTTTTTTTGTCTTTGGTAATAACTTAGAGAAATGTTTTTTGAAGTATTGCTGAAAATGTAAGTTCCTACGAAAATAGGAAATGACAGAAGCAACTTTTGTTTAAAAAAGTTAGTTCGGAAGACCAGCCTCAATAATATTAAATAATATTAACTAAAGGAAAACACTATCATGTGCCAATATCATCTTTCATTTAAAATATGGGTAAAAGATATTATATTTTACTAAATACAAAAGAGGTGGTAGCTTAAATTTATTCCCAACAAAATAAATATATTAAGTTAAACCAAAAAGAAGTAATAAAATGTTTGAGAGAGGCAATTGCACAAATGCTCTTTAAAATACAAAATGTAAGAAACAATCCTGATTATCAATCTAGGTTTTTATCAAACATCATCCTAAATTAATTATCACGCGTGTTTTTAGTTTCAGTTAACAAGAGAAGGACAAATTAGACAAATTGCGAGTATAATAATTTGAATTTTTTTAATAATCACGCTCAAATTATCTCATTTATGGACAGTTATTATCAATTGCTATAATCGTGGAATTCACAAATTTAAAACTCAAAAAAAGAAATCATACTCTGTTAAAAAAAAAAAAAAAAACTAAAAACAACAGAGCATTCATCAAAACAGAGAAGAAATGAAAACCCTAAAATTACGTTTGTATGAAACATGTGAAGCAAGAGAACGAATGAGTTTGTTCGTGCGTTTGATGAAAGTTATAAACACGTTTTTTGTTTTTCATTGATTTTAATGATTTCACATGATCATGTTGTTAAAACGCACTTATTAATATCATAAAACGCACTTACATGGTGCGGATATTTAACTTAAAATGTAAAAACATAAAACGCACTTGGTGATATCATAAAACGCACTTACATGTTGATGATAATTAACTTACAATGTAAAAACATAAAACACACTTAGTGATATCAAAACATAAAACACACTTAGTGATATTATAAAACGCACTTATATAAAACGCACTCAGTGATATCATAAAACACACTTACATAAAATATAAAACGCATTCATTGATATCGTAAAACGCACTTACATAAAAACATAAAACGCACTCAGTGATATCATAAAACACACTCAGTAATATCTACAATATAAAACAGTTATCTATTAGCCTCTGTTAATCTCTGAACTTTATTTCTTCTTCGTTTAATGAATGCTCTGTTTTTTTTTACAGAGTATGATTTCTTCTTTGTTTGATGAAAGCTCTGTTTTTTTTTATAGAGTATGATTTCTTCTTCGTTTGATGAATGCTCTGTTTTTTTTTCTTTACAGAGTATGATTTCTTTTTCGTTTGATGAATGCTCTGTTTTTTTTTTTTTGGTTTACAGAGTATGATTTCTTCTTCATTTGATGAATGATCTGTTTTTTTTTTTTTTTTTTGGTTTACAGAGTATGATTTCTTTAGATCTGATACACAATTACATCACAATGATGGAATATTGTTAAATCAGTTATAAAAATTTTGAATTCGGATTTAACGATAAAACAGGGAAGATATTATTACGTGATTAAATGAGGGATGGAAAAGTCTACATTACCCTTGAATTGGCTTCAAACGTTATAACCGCCAAGTTACACGCGGTCACTTTTGGTGGCTTCCTACACTTTGTAGGTTAAGGTACTTTGTATCAAATACTTTCTCTAAAATGTTTATCTGCACTTAGTTCATTCGGGGCGGTCTGTGATGGACCAGCCGTGATGGCCGTGACCATCACAAACACCGCCCCATCAACTTAATCATAGTCGCGAATGTAAATTGTCATGACGCACATCACGCCACAATTTCTTGGTGTTGACCGTTGGCCAACAGTCAAATGACCGTTTGGTTAAAAAAAAGTTTTTTTTTTCCAAAAACTATATATATATTTCATTGTCAACCAAAATCAATACCGCCAACACTCAAAACATACATCCAACAATTAAACAACAAAAAAAAAGTATATATATATATATATATATATATCAAATGGAAGGCCTCTCGTGTCCACTCGACTCCTCTAGTTCTTCCGACTCGTCGGGTTCTACAATGGAATTTTTTGCAATGGTTTGCGAGGCCACACACCATGAAGATACGGAACGCCCAAAGAAAAAAATTATGCAACGTAATCGGTGGGGGGCAAATGAAGTTTTGATGAATGATTACTTTGTAGAAAACCCAAAGTACAACGACGAGATGTTTAAAAATCGATTCCGTTTATTAAAGGAATTATTTTTCAAGATTGCCGAAGACATCGAAGCTAAGTTCGAATGTTTTTAAGTAGGGCATGATGCTAGGGGGAATGATATTCAACACAAAGTTTGTATTTTAGATGGCACGAAAGTGTCCTATCCTATGTGGGTTAAGCTTTTTACGATCCACGCTAACGGATATAATGTCCTCAATCATATTGACTGTACGCCGCCACCCGCCAAGAATTCACCCGAATATGCTTCGTGGGAAAACATAGATTCTATTGTCTTACAATGGATTTATGGGACCCTCTCGGATGCTCGTGTTCTTAAAATTATAACGGATGAATCCACGGCACATGAGGCTTGGCTTTGTGTCAAACGCAAATTTTACTAGCAACCGGGGTCCACGGTCCCAAGCCCTACAACATGAACTAGCCAATACCAGCCTTCCCTCCATGCCCAACCTTGATGAATATTGCCAAAAGATACAAGATCTAACCGACCAACTCCAAGCCCTAGACTTCCCTATGAATGACCAACAACGCGTTCTCCATCTTGTCAAAGGCTTACCTAAGGAATATGATACAATATCCTCTATATTGAACAATTACTTGCCTTCATGGGATGACGTGGTTGAACAACTACACTCCGAAACCGGTCGAATGCGAACCCGTGATTCTGTGACCAATAACCTCGCCATTACGGCTGCCATCCCACCGTCACCCAATTCCAACCCAAACAACCCATCCTCTGCCTCACACAACCAACTCACACCGTCCTCCATACTCGGCCCAGGTCCAGGTCCACACTCCTCCTCACCTTACCCTAAAGACCACATGTCTCCCTATCCTCAAGCCCAAACCTGCCCATCCTCTCACCAAGACAACCGGCCCAACTCCCGTAACAACTCACACCGGCCAATAATAGAAACCGACCCCACTCTGGACCACCCCAACACTCCTACAATCGGACCTATACCCCACCCCCTCCCTACCCCAACAACAACCCTACTACTCTCCCTTTTGGGCCCCTCCTTATTGGACACCACCACCTTGTCCTTACCCCACCTAAAATTGGTCACAACCATGGAACCCCCCCCCCCCCCCCCCCCCCGACTTCCTCTGGTTCTCATAATAATAATAATAATAATAATAATAATAATAATAATAATAATAATAATAATAATAATAATAATAATAATAATAATAATAATAATGGCAATCAAAGGTCGGCATAGGCACATCTTATAGAGGTAGATCCTCTGGAACCCACACAACTAGCACATGCAGTTCATGCTCTATCTATTGATTCAGGTAATGAAAATGATTAGTGGAACTTCAATACAGGTACATCTTCTCATATCTCTTTAGATAAAGATAATATTGACATGTTTTTCACTTTTGCACCAATAGCGTCAATAATTGTTGGCAATGGCAATAAACTTCCAGCTTTGGGCTCAGGCAACTCCACCCTCAACTTTGCCCCCAAACCTTTATACCTTAAAAACATCCTTTTTAACCCACACATAGTCAAAAACCTTAATTTTGTCTGTCAATTTAATATTGATAATTACACATCCATTGAATTTGACCCATATGGTTTTTCTGTGAAGGATTTCAAGGATGGCATGATCCTGAGCCGTCACAACAGTACGAGTGACTTGTACCCGCTCACTCCAAATGCTTCCATAACCGCTTGCTTTGAAACCACCCAAGACTCTCCTTTTTGGCACAACAGACCCGGTCACCCGGGTCAACATGTTTTCGACTTTCTTCGTTTGAATAATTTTATTTCTTGTAATAAGCAAAAGACTTCGTCTCTTTGCCATGCTTGTCAATTGTCCAAACACAAATGTTTACCATTTAATGATTCTGTTTCTCACACTTTATGTCCATTTTCGTTACTACATTGCGACTTATGGACCTCACCTCTTTTAAGTAATGCGGGTTACAAATATTATTTGGTAATTATTGATGATTTTACTCATTATACATGGGTTTACCCACTCAAATTTAAATCAGAAAGCTTTTTCAAAATAAACTATTTTCACCAATTTGTCACCACACAATTTAAACTTCCCATCCAAGCCATCCAATGCGACATGGGAGGCGAATTTGATAACACCAACTTTCACCAATTTACCTCTCAAAACAGCATTCAACTACGCTTCTCATGTCCTCACACCTCCCAACAAAACGGTAAAGCTGAACGCATGATCCGTCGCATAAACGAGATCATCCACCTATTGGGTTGAGGCCCTTCACACCGCCTCCTACCTCCACAACATTCTACCCACTAAAACCCTCAAAAACCGCACCCCTCTATCTCTCTTGAACCTTCGTGAGCCTTCCTATGACCATCTTCGTGTGTTCGACACTCTATGCTACCCGAACACCTCCGCCACTCACCCTAATAAACTTACCCACCGCTCCCTTCCGTGTCTCTTTCTAGGATACCCGGAAAACTACCGCCTGTATCGATGCCTAGACCTTACTTCGGGTAAAACTATTTTTTCCCGACACGTCACATTTGACGAAGCGGTTTTTCCTTTTGCCAACCCATCTTCCCCACCTCCCGATCACTCCTTTCTTGACCCATCCCCAATCCTATTCGATCCAAAAACTCTCCGCCGCCCCAACCTCAACTCCCTCGGCCCAACACACTCCATCACCACTGCCCTCCCCTCACTCGGCCCACATCCCTCTTCCTCACCCCTCGGCCAAACACCCTCACTCCTCGGCCCACATTCCCCAACCAACACCACCCCAAACCTCGGCCCAAATACCCACTTTTGAACCACACCCCTTCCATCCGCCCACTCACGGCCCTACACCCGTTCCACAAAACAACGCCCTTGACCCACCTCCGGTTAACCGCACACCTCACCCAATGCAAACTAGGTCTCGTGCCGGCATTTTTAAACCCAAAACACCATTTAACCTAAATACCCAAACCTCACCTCTACCTAAATCACACCTCTCCGGCCTAACCGACCCGAACTGGAAGAAAGCCATCGTCGACGAATATGAAGCTCTATTGGCCAACAAAACGTGGGAACTTGTCCCTCGCCCACCCGATGCACCTGTCATTCGATATATATGGCTTTTCAAACACAAGTTCCACGCTGACGGTTCTCTAGAGCGACACAAGGTTCGCTTGGTGGTCAACGGTAAAAGTCAAACTGTTGGAATCGACTGTGATGAGACCTTCAGTCCAGTGGTTAAACCTACCACCATTCGCACAACCCTTAGCCTTGCCACATCTCGAGGCTGGTCAACGCACCAACTTGATTTCAAAAACGCTTTCCTTCATGGCCACTAAAAGGAAACCGTATACATGTTCCTGCCTCCCGGTTTCACATCTGACACACACCCTAATTATGTTTGCAAACTTAATAAATCTTTATATGGTCTAAAACAAGCTCCAAGAGCTTGGTATCAACATTTTGCAGGGTATTTACTGAAGTGTGTATTCAAAAGCAGCTTGTGTGACACTTCCCTTTTCATATATCATCATCGAAATCAAATGGCATACCTATTACTTTACGTGGATGATATTATTTTAACTGCCTCCAGCGATAATCTTTTGCAACAAACAATCAAGTATCTCACTGCTGAATTTAAGATGACTGATTTAGGGTCTCTGCACCACTTCCTGGGCATTGCAGTCACCAAGCAGGCTAACGGGTTATTACTTTCACAGTCAACATATGCCGTATATATCCTTTCTCGAGCTAACATGTCTAATTGCAAACCTGCTAGCACACCAGTTAAGCCTGGATCTAAACTCAGTGCTGACACAGGCTCCATTTTTTATGACGGTTCTCTCTATCGCAGTCTAGTTGGGGCACTTCAGTATCTAACGATTACAAGGCCATACATCGCCTATGTTGTTCAACAAGTCTGTCTATTCATGCATGCCCCACGAGAACCACATTTTCAGTTCCTGAAACGCATTCTCCGCTACATTAAGGGCACCCTCCATCACGGGTTACATCTTACCCCATCATCCTCCACATCCTTGACAGCATACTCTGATGCTGATTGGGGTGGGTGTCCAGACTCCAGACGATCAACATCTGGTTATTGCGTTTTCCTCGGCACCAACTTGATCTCTTGGTCTTCAAATTGACAGTCAACTATTTCACGATCAAGCGCTGAAGCTGAATACCATGCCGTGGCCAACACTGTTGCCGAACTCAGTTGGGTTCGTAATCTTCTACTCGAGCTACATGTCCCTGTTCGTCACGCATCAATCATTTACTGTGACAACATCTCGGCCGTCTACCTCGCTGAAAATCCGGTTAACCATCAACGCACAAAACACATAGAACTAGATATCCATTTTGTCTTACAGACTCAACTCTTTGAGGACACAAAGAAAATTCTAAAAATAAGGCCATTCTTAGAACCTTAATATTTATCCATAAAAATCTTGTTGCTTTAGCTTATGTGCAAAGATTTTATAAGCAACATAATAAAATAAAAAAGAAACTTGAATGTTAAAGTAAACTCAAACTAACCTCGCAAAAGAAAACATGCCTTCAACAGCCAAACTGACAATGACATGCAAAAATAGAAGACATGTGATCAATCATCAAATGAAAATACAAATAGAATAGTCATTACAATTTTAAGTTTTTAATCTGTTTATTTTTTTCAACACAACAAACAATTTGAGTTAACAATTATATACCTTTTACCTCCTGAAAAGTTCAAGAAATTTTGTATTGTGGATGTGGAAATATTCCGGATTCAACAACAGTAATCATTTTTTTTTCAATCCTTTCTGTAGCAGAAAAAGGGAAAAAATGAAAATTCACAAAAGAAGTCATCACCAAATGCCCTGGGACCCACATACGTGAAATTGATAGCTTACTCCCGTTCGATGTCCGGCTCCTCCCTCAACGTGTTCTCGTACAGGGTGGTCCACTGATCACACTTTATGTTGAGATAGGCGCACTTCTACTGTAGGCTTACGATTGCCCGGTCATTGGTGCCGACGTGACGGTTGAAATCGTCCAATACACGCTCCCAATAACCCTTCGAGTGGGAGCCCGAGGCCCCAAGCGTTGACGTTGTTGATGAACCAGGTCGTCCGAGGTGTCTTTGTAGCAGATCACCAAGGCAATCTCTTCTTCGGAGGTCCAGCGAGTCATCTTTGTGTGTGTGTGTGTTTGTTTATACGGTGGTAAAAGTGAGTTTCAACCCCACGGTTTGCTATGTTTATATACAAAAATTTTGAACGGTTCAAATTTAATTACTGACCGTGTTAATGGAACGGTTTTAATTCTATTGAATTCGATTGACGGTTTACTAAATTGAATTGGTTGTGGGACGGTTGTAATAGTAAAAGTAATTAATATCTAACCTTTAAACCGTGTTAAATTAAAAACAATTAGTGAAATTAAAAAAATAAATAAAAGGATAAGTGGAGTGCTGTCTCAAAAAAAATGTTTCAGTGAACTGATGTGGTAGTGCAGGATTGGTTAAAATCAGTGAAAGAAAAAAATTACACTATAAGAACCCCTTGTGCCCCTAATAAAGTATTTGGATGTTAATTTATAGCCGATTTTCTAAAAGTAACGAATGAATTGAACTTAGTGATGTAGTTCGTGTGACAACCGGTAAAATTCGCTCAGCCTTTGACTGGATCTTAATCACGTTTCCTATATGCTTAGCATATATTAAAGTTGATTTTGATTAAGTTAAGTTGTTACGAGTCCAACGATATCTTTCTTGGAGTTCGTGGACATCTTGATGTTCTAAAGAGAGACTATGCATTTAAACGCCAACGAACTGACATCAGTGAGAATATGTCGGATTGGATTAACGTAGAGCTATTACGTGTAAATACGGCATGTATTTGCTGTTGGAGCAACCTGATGTGGAATCGGCTTGAAAAATGGATTAAAATGCAACATTTTGTTAAACGCGGGAAGTAACCGATAGGAGAACCGGACATTAAAATGCGTAGTTTTAACCGCATTTGTGCTTTCAGATTAATTATTTATCATAAATAATGTTATCTGTTAAATATCAAAAGTTGTCGGATCGTTTTGACGAAGGAAACAGTAACCGATTGAGTTAACGCGATTCTAACGAGTGTTCTGAAAGAACGTCTAGGATGCCGAAATTAATTATATTTTTGCTCGGTTTAGCTATATTTTAGATTTCGAATTAAACCGACTAATTTTTATAATGAATTACCGAACCACAATATAAACCGAGACGTTTATGTTATAACGGGTTCGATACGCGGTGTCTACATACGTAACTCTAAACCTAAGTATATAAAGGCCTAATCTAATTCTCCCTGCCTCATTTCTCAGCCAACATTAACAAGAAAACCTCTCATCTCTCTCTCTCTCTCTCTCTCTCTCTCTCTTTCACTCTCGCTCAACTCTCTCAATACCTCCCTCGTCTATCCCTCTCTTCTCCCTGTGACAGAAGCCGGCCGACCACCACCTCCCATGGTGGCGGCGACGGTGTGGTGTTGCAGCCCAAAACAGGAAGGAGCAGGGGCGGCACATGATTCCATGTCACGTTGGTCTGGTTTTGGTTCGAATGGGGTTGGTTCGGGTGTTTGTTGGTGGGTGAAAGAGGGCGGCGGTGGTAGTGACACCCGTCGAAATCACAGGTCATACCCGTACACTTAGTTACATGTATACAGTGTGTTTGGCATTACGTGTCATCTAGCTTTGTTGGGTCTGCTGACCTGGAAAAGAACAAATGATTGGAAAGCCAAAATATGCTAACAGTTGATCCTTTCAATAAACAGTCTTTACACTTACTTCTCCCAAAAGACTGCTGACTCTAACAACTATTCTATCCAAACAACTGCTAAGAACAACTGCTGATACAAAGGACTGATGAATAAACAACTAATGAAGAACAACTGCTGACCAAAGGTCTGATGAAGAACAACTGCTGATTCAAGTACTGAAGACTAAAGCACTGCTGGAACCAACAGCACTTAGGCTCCAGCAGTGGATACAAGACCATCAGAGTTTTCCTACAACAGCTGTTTACTATCAGTGCTTTCAATGTAACAGTAGTTTGTAATAGGCAGATGTTTTATGTTTGTTATTCTGTTAGAGGTCACTGTCTTAGGTGACGTCAGCTTAGGTCATCAGTGGTTTGAGTCTGTCTATAAATAGAACAGTGCTTGTACTGTTCTATTGCATCACACACACAAACATTCTCTCAGACAAACACTGTGTGATCAGGCCGAGAGGGAGTATTTGTACGATTGTAATCTTTTAGATAAATGAAAGCATTCGATCTGAAAACATTTACTCTCTTGTTTTGATTAACAGTTTATTATTCCGCTGCAATTTCATTCTATTTTCGTTTCACTTATATCATATTTAGTTAAACATAATCAAAACAATCAAACTCAGATCTTAACAATTGGTATCAGAGCTTGGTCAATTAAATTCGATCTAACAAATCAATTTAATAATCAGCTCACAATTATTGATATCGTTTGTCTGTTGGATTGAAAACAGAGTAATAGTTTAATTTCGTTTCAACCGTTTTTAAACAGACTTTGTTTTTTTGAAAAATCAGAGAATGGCTTCAATCAATCACGATCCACATAACACTGGCACGAACAACAAGCCACCGATGCTTGTCAGATCTGAATACAATATCTGGCAACGTCGGATGAGCCATGTTCTAGCTCAACAAAACACTGGGTGTTGGAAGTCGGTTATCTTCGGACCACATATTCCGACTGTGCCGAGTACTGAAGATCCCAAGGTGTTTGAGCCAAAGAAACTTGAAAACTACTCCGACCAGGATTTTCAGAAAATTGAGTTAGATGCTAAGGCCTTCAGTATTGTGGCCATGGCTCTACCCAATGATATATATGCTGGGTTGTTACACTGTAACAGTGCAAAGGAGTTGTGGGATGCACTGAAAGAACAGTTTGGTGGGACTGAGGAGGTTATTGAAAACAATCGTGAAATACTTAACCAACAATATGAAACATTCAGTCATGTCAAAGGAGAGTCATTAACTCAACAGTTTGAGAGGTTTAATTGTTTAATTAGTGAACTAAAATTGGTTGGTCTTACTTACCCTCATTCAACCTTGAACCATAGGTTTTTAAGATCACTACCAAACAAATGGGACACTATTGCTATTGTGATGAGAAACTCAATTGGATTTAAAGACCTATCACTGACCCAGCTTCATGGTAAGCTCTTGACCTATGAGAGAGAGCTTAACCAGAAAAAGAAGCTCTAGGATTCTGGAAAAGTGTCTGATGACTATGTATTTGGAAATACAGCACTTTTGGGTCATGATGAGGTGCCTGGAAACACTAAGGATCAGAGTTATGATCATTTCATTGACATAACTTCAGGTTTTAACTCAGGTTTTAACTCTGATTCATATTCACCAAACTATGCTTTCACAGCAAGTGGTGGTGATATCCAGGCATCTGACAATATATCCTTTGAGTATGATGACCTGAAATACTTTGACCCTGATGATTTGGAAGAAATGGACATTATGCACCAATTGGCCCTTCTCAGTGTAAGAACCAACAATTTTTACAAGAAAACTGGGAGAAGGTTTCCAGGGTTAACTGGCAGATCTAAGGTTGGGTTGGATAAATCAAAGATAAAGTGTTACAAATGTCATAGACTTGGTCATTTTGCTAGGGAGTGTAGGGGTCAACATGGTACACCTATAATCACCTATCCAAATCAAAGACCACAGACCAACACTTATCAGAATTCCTATAATGCCCCTGGACCAAATGTGCAAAACACTGCTCATTTTGCACAGTCCACAAACACTGTTCCTGTCCAGTATGTCCAAACCACTGTTCCTCAGATCCACTATGTGCAAACACCTGTTACTCAAGCACCTGTGCAAACGATTGTTGCTTCATCCTCTGCTCCTGCAGAGACCAGTCAACAGAGCTTCTTTACACAAGGCTTTGTTGATTGGAGCAGTCTACCTGATGAGTTAACAGATGAAAATTTTGCATTAGTTGCCAAAGCTGAAAATGAACCAGAAAACTTCTGTTTCATGGCCATGGTTGATGAGGTTGAATCTGAGGAGGTGGTGACTGAATCTGATGTTGTGACTGATGATGTTGTTAGTGAAGTTATTACAGGTGAAAAACCTGAAGAAGAGGTTGTGAATCTCTCAGATCCCTGGGGTGCATCTGATGACTGTGAGTGCAAGTGTGATTGTGCATTGATGGCTGCTGCTAAGGTATCTCCTCAAATTCTTAAAGAGTTGTGTTCTGACAAATGTGTAATTTCATTTGCTAACATCAAAGAGGTGAATGAAAACCTTAGAAGGAAAATTTTGGATGATGAAGCTAAATTTGAAAAACTTTCAAAAGATTTAAAAACATGTTTATCTGTAAAAGAGTCTGAAATAAGCAGCTTAAAACATGAAGCAACCATAACCAAAGACCAGCTCCAAACTATGATAGCAAATATCAAAGTTGTAAAAGTGAGCTTGAGTCCACCCAAGTTGAATGTGAGAAATGGGTGGAATCATGTAGAGGTTTTGAGATGCTACTCAACAAACAAACTAAAAGTCATGTGAAGTTTGGTTTTGGTTTTGAAACCACTGCTCCAGCTTTTGAAAACACTGACAAAAAGAGTCAAAAGTCTATTGAGATAGTTTCAACAAACCTATAGGGTCAAGAGATTAAAATCACTGAACCAAATGGTAAGAAAATTGTTCTTGAAAAACCAAAAGGTTCCTCATCTTTTACTGAACTTGAGAAGTATGAATTTAAACCTACTTGGTCTGATGAGTGTGATACTCTTGAGAATTTTAAACCTGTTGATTTCAAAACACCTGAGGGAAAGACAGCTCCTCAGGCAAAAGTCATTCCCCTGGCAAAAGTCATTCCCCTGAAAAATCTTCCAGCAGATGCTCAAACATCTGCTGAAAAGAAGGCTGAAAAGGGGAAGAAGAAAGAAAAGATTGTCAACTTGTTCTGTGATTTCTGTGAAAAGAAGAATCATGTCACTAAAAACTGTTTTCTTCTAAAAGCATATGACATTAACAAAGGAACAAGTGAATGTGATTCCAAAGCCACATGCTCAATATGTGGGAAAAAGAATCACAAGACCAAAGAGTGCTTGTATCTCAAAAATTTTGATGTAAAAATACAAGAATACAAAGCTAAAACTCTTGCAAACCCTGTGGTTAGTACTTCAAAAGGAAAGCCCAAACAGATTTTCACCCCTGTCCAAACACCTGTTACTAAAAGGC
The DNA here is from genome assembly GCA_030844895.1 of Ambrosia x helenae. Taxonomy (NCBI): domain Eukaryota; kingdom Viridiplantae; phylum Streptophyta; class Magnoliopsida; order Asterales; family Asteraceae; genus Ambrosia; species Ambrosia x helenae. Next base: position 38,404,114 of record CM061233.1, on the reverse strand, counting down.
TTGAAACATCTGCTTCTAGAGATGTCCAAGTAACAGATGCTCCACCCACAAGCAAATACCCAAGAGGTTATGGTCAACCACCATGTCACAGTCTGCCACATGTTTATGAGGAGCCAAAAAGACCCTCTAAGCCAAGAGTGAACAGAAATCCATATGGGTATTATCATCTGTCAGGAAGTGATCAAACAACTGCTGCCCCAAGTGTTGACATTCAAGCACTGGCAAATGGTCAGCAGCAGTTGTTGAACTTAATTCAGAAATTAGTCCAAACCACTGATCACCTTCCAAAGCTTGAGTCTGAAAGGTCTGAGGACCCATACAAAGCCAAACTGGCTTTGGACACTCACCAAAACTAATCATTTACTGATGTGCAGGGAGCTTCTGCTTGTTTAGATAGTCTTTGGTATGTAGATAGTGGAGGCTCCAGGCACATGACAGGATGTAGAGCCCTTCTTCTGGACTTCTTGGCTCATGGAGGGGGTGATATATCCTTTGGTAATGATTCAAAAGGTAAGGTGTTGGGGTCAGGGACCGTACAAGCTGGAAAACTCAAGTTTGAAAATGTCAATCTTATTGATAATCTCAAGTTTAATCTTCTGAGTGTTTCACAAATGAGTGACAAAGGTTATGGCTCATTTTTCACAAAGAAAACTTGTAAGATTATTGGGCCAGAAGTGGTGAAAAAGATTGATACCATCATTGCTGAGAGCAAAGCACAACTTGTTGCTCATAGAAGTGGCAATGTGTATGTTGTTGATATGTTAAAGGACAATCCTATGGCAAATGTCTGTCTATTTTCTGCTGCCTCCACTAAGGAGACAGAATTGTGGCATAGGAGATTGGGTCACACCAACCTTAATACTATCAACACACTCTCCAAACAAAGCCTTGTCAGAGGTTTACCATCAAAAGAATTTAAATGTGATGAGCATTGTGTTTCTTGTTTAAAAGGGAAACAACATAAAAGCTCTTACAAATCCATTGATGAGTCCAAAACCAGTCAGTGTCTACAATTGTTGCACATGGACTTGTTTGGCCCTGTTAAAATCATGAGTCTAAGAAGAAAGAGATTTTGTCTTGTCATAGTTGATGATTTTTCTAGGTTTACATGGACTTACTTTTTACATTCTAAGGATGAGACTGCAGGTATATTGAAGGACTTTGTCACCAAAGTTGAAAAACAATATGACTTGCCAGTAAAAGTCTTCAGGAGTGACAATGGAACAGAGTTTAAGAATAAGGAGTTGGATGACTTCTGGGTGTCAAAAGGGATTGTGAGGCAGTACAGCATCCCAAGAACACCAGAACAAAATGGGGTGGTTGAAAGGAAATATAGAACTCTTATAGAAGCTGCAAGAACCATGCTAGCAGATTCTGGTCTGCCACTGTCCTTTTGGGCAGAAGCTGTAAACACTGCTTGCTATGTTCAAAACAGAGTTTTGATCAACCCCAGACATCAAAAAACTGCTTATCAAATTTTCTCCAAAATCAAACCATTAATTTCATTCTTCAAAATCTTTGGCTGCCCATGTTTCATTTAAATCTCAAAGATTCCATTTCAAAATTTGCAGCCAAAGTAGACTGTGGTTATTTTCTGGGATATTCTTCTACTGCTAAGGCCTATAAAGTGTTTAACACAAGGACTAAGACAATAGAAGAAACTCTGAATGTAAAGTTCAATGAACTTTCATCTCTAAAAATCCCTGCAAACCCTGCTGAACTATTTGATTTAGATAAATTCAAATTTGAAGATATAACTGTTAAAGCTAACAATGCAGGTATTCCACAGTTTCCACAACAAGATTACAGAACAGATGTTGTGATCCCTAGTCACTACAAAATCTATTCTGCCTCAGAGGAAGCAGCTGTTCAAAACAATTGTCAAAACTCTGCCACAGCTGTGTCAACCACTGTTGGCCAGTCTTATCCTCAAACCACTGCTTCACCCCTCACAACCACTGACCTATCATCTGTTGACAAAAGTCAATCATCTGTTGACAAAAGTCAGTCAAGTTTCACACCACTTGGACCCATTCCTCCATTACCATTCCAAACATCTGATGGCACTACAGAAGTACCAACAGATGTTATACCAACAGAGTCACCAAACCTCTGTCCATCACCTCAAAATGCCATTGTTCCATATCAGGGAGATCTTATTTACTTAAGAGCTCATCCACCAGACCAGATCATTGGCAACATCAGAGAGGGTGTGCTCACAAGAAGCCAATCCTCCAATATCTGTCTTTTTGCAGGTTTCGTATCCCTCACACAACCTGTCAAGTACCAAGAGGCACTGAAAGACAACAGTTGGGTAGAAGCCATGCAAGAAGAACTCCTTCAATTTAAAAGACAACAAGTATGGGAGCTTGTACCACTTCCTAAGAATGTCTGTCCTATAGGAACAAAGTGGGTCTTCAAAAACAAAACTGATGAAAGGGGTATTGTTGTCAAGAATAAAGCCAGGCTTGTGGTTCAAGGCTTCAGACAAGAAGAAGGAATAGATTATGATGAGACTTTTGCTCCTGTAGCAAGACTAGAAGCCATCAGACTCTTCTTAGCCTTTGCTGTCAACCACAACATAAAGGTGTATCAGATGGACATCAAGTGTGCTTTCCTTTATGGCAAAATTCAGGAGGAGGTCTATGTATGTCAGCCACCTGGTTTTGAAGACACATTCCATCCTGACTATGTCTACAAGCTCAACAAAGCTTTGTATGGACTCAAGCAAGCACCAAGGGCCTGGTATGAAACTCTTTCCACATTTCTCTTATCCATTGGCTTCACAAGAGGTTAAATAGACAAAACTTTATTTCTTAAATGGAAAGGGAAACACTTAATGATTGTTCAAATATATGTGGATGACATCATTTTTGGATCCACATGTAACCAAATGTGTGAAGAGTTCAGAAAACTCATGACAGCAGAGTTTGAGATGAGTGCCATGGGTGAGCTTCAGTGTTTCCTTGGTCTTCAAGTGAAACAACTGCAAAATGGCACATTCATTCACCAAAACAAATATGTAAAGAATTTATTAACCAGATTTGAGATGAATGATTGTAAGCCATGTAGTACACCCATGAGCACAGTCAAGCTGCTCACTATTGATGACAAGGATGAACTGGTTGATCAAACACATTATAGATGTATGATTGGGTCTTTATTGTACTTAACTGCATCTAGGCCAGACATTATGTTTGCTACCTGTGTCTGTGCCAGATCCCAGGCTTCACCCAGAAAGTCAAACCTTATTGCTGTGAAAAGGATATTCAGATACCTCAAAGGTGCTCCCACACTTGGTATCTGGTATCCTGCTAATGGAAACATTGAGCTTTCAGGTTATTCAGATAGTGACTTTGCTGGCTGTCACACCACAAGAAAATCCACATCAGGAGGGTGCCAATTTCTAGGGAATGCCTTAGTTTCATGGCAAAGCAAAAAGCAGACAGCTGTTTCAACCTCAACAGCTGAAGCTGAATACATTGCTGCTGCAAGCTGTACAGCCCAACTCATGTGGCTTCAAAATCAACTACTGGATTTTGGGATAACTGCACTACGGACTCTACTCATGTTGGACAGTCAAGCTGCTGAAAATATCATCAAGAATCCAGTCTCTCATTCCACTACCAAACACATTGACATAAGACATCATTTTGTCAGAGACAGCTATGAAAAAGGATTGATTTCTCTGCACCATGTTCCAACAGAGGATCAGTTGGCAGATGTGTTAACAAAAGCTTTAGACACATCTACCTTTACAAATCTGATTTCCAGAATTGGTATGTTAAACATGGATTAAACAAATAAATTTTTTTTAATAAATCATAATAAAATGTTTCAGAAAATCAATTTTTTTTTTAAATAGCTGTTTGGTTGAAAAATCTGTTTATAACATCTGATCAGATAAAACAACCACTGTTTCATTCATATCCACTGTTGGTTGAAAATCTGTTTCAAAACATCTGATCAGATAAAACAACTATTAGTTGAAAAGTCTGTTTCGGAACATCTGTTCAGATAACACAACTGCTTCCTTATATATTTATACTATATCTATAAAAAAAAACAGTTGGTTCCATCAGCTGTTTGTATCAGTTGTTTGCCAAAAACAGTTGTTCTCCACCAGATGTTTCATCCATCAGATGATTGCCACGTCTGCTCATATAAGCAGAGGTTTGGCCACATCAGCAGTTTCCTTGAGCCTATAAAAACCCTGTTTTACCACGACAGACGTTACACTGTCTCATTGTATTCAAAATACTGAAAAACACCTTCTTCATTCTCTAACCCTCAATCAAATTTTCATTCATCTTCACCTTCGAAATCCATTACAATGGATCTTCAAGCCAAAGCCACCCATAATTGTCTCCCCTATCTGATTAAAACAGATGACAACGTTTCATTCCATTCCACCATCGACATTTTTCTAAACTCCAAATACTTACCCATCTTAACCGCTAACGCCCCCATTTATATCGATACTCTCCAAGAGTTCTGGTTGAATGCTGAGTTTTTACTCCAAGGCAAAAGGCCTACTTCCATTATTTCCAAAATTGGAGAAACCAGTATCGTCTTTACCCTGAAACCATATCCACAACCTTCTCACTGAATGACCTGGCAGGTAAGGACTCCTTCACTAAAACAGAGCTTCACACTGAGTTCCAAGAAAGATGGTATGATGGTCAAATGACTGGATCAACTCTTTTCAAAAAGTTTTTCCCTCCAGTCATGAAATTTTTCTTCCATACCCTTCTTCTATGTGTGTCTGCTAAGTCCACATCCTTTAATGAAATCCCATTAAGGATGCAATATCTGGGTTATGCCATGTTGTCAAACTCTGACTTCAATCTCTCCCAGGGATTGTTCATGGACTTAGTTTCAAATGTGAAAGCAATCAAGTCTGGGTCTAACAATGCTTTTCTTATCTACCCAAGAATTCTTAGTGTAATCTTACAAAAAGTCTTACCAGAAAAAGTTTTCAAAAAGGGTGAGGCAATGCAAATGAAAAGCTTAACTGATGAAACTTTCACTAGAATGCTGGGTGGTAGCACCCAAGAAAAAGTGTCTAAAGTGTCAAAAGTTTCTAAAACACAAACAAAGAGGACAAAGACAACATCTGTTGTCAAAACCTCTGTTGTTGAGCCCACTGCTCCTGGTGATCATGGCACTACATCCAGTGCTGTGAAACCCACACCAGCCACTTCCAAAAAGAAACATCCATCCACAAAAACCACCACTCAACCACAAATGAGGCTTCTGGATGTTGAGGTACCAGAAGAAACCTCTGTTGCACTACAAAAGCAACCTGAAACCACTGTTGTTACTTCCTCACAACAGTTGGACATACCTCTACCTGACCAAACTCCTCATAAATCCTCCCAAAAGGATCATGTTGTAAGCCAAGGGGACACACATCATGATACATTTGAGTCACTTGGCCAAATGTTCACAAGCCCCTCTCCCAGGGCTAATTCTCTTGTTACTCCTCCACCCTCACCATCACATCATGTCCCACAAACCATGTAACCTCTGTTTGAGGCAATTGACAAATCTCAGGAAGATCCCAGTTCCTCTCTTCCACCTGTCACTGAGAGCATACTCCCACAAGTGACTGGTCCTGAGAATATTCAATCTGCTATCCAACAAACAGAAGAGGAGGTTACACCACCTGAGTTCAATGCAACTCTAGGTGAGTTTTCAAGTGGAGCAGCTACTACTGATGTAGAGACCACTGTCTCATATCAGGACAGTGATTACATTGCTAAGACTCCCTTGAAGGCAACAACTGTTGAAGCCACTATAGTGTCTCCAAAAACAGTTGGAAGTCCCCAGTACCAAGAAAAAGGGGCATCTGATTCACCTATTAACACTGAATCAGGTAGAACTACCACTGGTAGGGACTCAAATGATCCTATTAACTTAGGAGATGGGTCAAAATACCAAGAATTGACGGACAGAGTTTCTGGAATTGAAACCTCTGTAGCTGACATCAAATCTGATGTCAAGCTTATACTGAGTTCCATTGCAGACCTTTCCAAGAGTCAACCATCAACTGCTGATATAGCCAGTGAGCTATGGAAATCCGTTTCCCCCATCATCATAGCTCACAGAAAACTGGCTGATCAGACACATGAGACTTATATGGCTGAGATCAGAAATATGGTAGATGCAAGGTACAAAGATACCCATGCTGATATTAAAGCCATCAAGGACCACCTGCTGAAGACTACTGGCTCTGCCCCTACCACCATTCTCAGAGATGAAAATGATGATGCTTTCACGGCTGATGATGCCAAAAAGGGGGAGAGTGGCAGAGATAGGCTACCAAAGCTGGATCCCTTTGGTTGTCCACCTTCTCAAAAAGGCCAAGCCAAGTCTGCCAACAAACCAGAGTCTACTAATTCAGCTCCACAACAACAACAACAAGCAACACCAACAGCACCACAACAAACCACTGAGAAGAATAAAGCAGTAGATGACTCTGCAAATATAGAAGCTGAAAAGGCTGCTCAAGAAAAACAGAAAAGAGCTGACACCTTGGAAGTTAAAGCAGAATCATTAGTAGAACTCAAGAAGAAACAACAGCAGGAAACTGAAGATGTGGGATCCTCTAAAAGGATGAAAAGGCCTGCTAAGCATGTCAGAAAACCACCATCCAAGTTAAACACCTCTGTTGACAAAACCACTGCTACTGAAACCACTGCCACCCAAAACACTGAAACCACCCAAAACACTGCTTCCCAAACCACTGTACCCAAACCAACATACACACCTGAACATACAACCACCAAACCTACATCACCAGCCAAATCCCAAACATCTGCTGGACCTATTAAAAGGCCAACAGATGTTAATCCAACCACTGCTACCAAATCACCATCCCCTAAAATCATGTACACAAGGAAGAGAAAATCAACCTTTGTTGTACATGATGAAAACATACACACATCACCAAACACCACCTCAACTGCACAATCCACTCCTCCTATCACAGCTATTCCAATCACATCATTCTCACCACACACATCCAAATTCAGATCCCATAGACCACCACCTACCATCAAACCATTGGTTGTTCAGTATCCCCTTGAACTTGATCTACTCAAGGGGGAATTACAATCCTTCTACAATACTGAACAGCCATCAGACAGATCCTTCCCATCTCTCCCAAACTTCCCTGTTCCCCTCAACATTGATACTTATCTGAAATACAAGGGTGAACAGGTGGATGCCATCATTAGGGAGAAATGCAAAGGGAAGGATGACAGGACTGCTCAGGGCATCCATTCAGCAGAGCTTAGCAAACTCAGAAGGATTGAAGACTTTGCTAAGACCCTGAGCAACTCCATGTCCTCCATGCCTCTCAGTGGTGACTTGGAAAAGGAGGTAAGGGAATCTCTTCTGGAACAGATTATGGCAACCAAGCCTTACAAAGCAACCAAGAAGCAGTTCAATGGTTGGACCACACATGCTTTGAGAGAAGAACTTCTCAGAATTGAAGAAATGGCCAAAGACCCCAAGGCTAAAGTCTCTACTCCTAATTTTTGCAAAGGCAGAGACCCAGTCAGAGCCTTGAAGTTTAAAAGGATGAGGCAATGTAACATCGCAAAATTTTCCCCAAAATTTTAAATACATAAAAATCCCTTATATATATATATATATATTTATTACACCTTTATCATTAATATTATACAAATGTGCCTAAGTCTTTATTTATCCTAACTCACAACTTATATACATACATAAATGTATATAAATAATAATAATAATAATATGATTCTAAATTCTTTTTTTTTTCACATACAAGATTTTTTTTTAAATAAAGCCTTGAGTCAAATAGTCAAAGTCCTAGTCAAAGTCTTAGTCAAATAGTCAATTCATCATAAAAACTTACTTTATGGTGTTGACCAATTTTAATGGCTAATTGAATCCAAAACTAGTATAAAAACCCACCTATGACTCATTATACTTTGCACCTCTAAATCGATTGTTTCAATCCGATTAAACTTTCCCTCATACCTTTCTTCTATATTCTATTACTTCTACAATTGAAGCTTTGATTATAAGTTCTTGTAATTGGCAACTTTGGGGCTACACATATTCTATTTCTCAAGACTTAACACTTTGCTAAGGTGAGTCTACGTAACCATGTTTATGCAATTCTTTATACTTGCAACATTATACTTAAGCAATTCTACATACATGTCTAGTTGTAAACTTTAATGCCTCATGATTTAGACTACAACAACAGTTTCAACGAGTTTCAACATTACATAATCATTAGCTATGGCCAAGCCGGCGATACTCAATAATAGATCTATTGGATTGACAATCCCACCCGGATACGTGTACCTCCTACATAGGTAGCGTGGGTGATTGTTATCGTTCCAACATATTATTAAGGTGAACCGTGGATGACGGGATGGACCTAAAACTAGTCGGAGGTTTGATTATGTCGATTCAACATATCATGTTTATTCATGTACACTTAAACTTACGATAGACATATGAATTGCTAAACTTTTATTCTTAAACTTAATTGCTTGACATGGCTTATGTATTCTCACCAACTTCTAGTTGACCCCCCCCCCCCATTTTTCCAAACTCAACAGGAAATAACGATGCTTGAAGTCTAGAGCTAGCATGAGAAGATATTTGAAGTTTTACGTTTCATTTGTTTGTTTGATGTATTAGACCTTAATGTAATTCAATATTGTAATGTGATAAAGGATTATTTAAACATATGTATTACCATGAGCTACTGAACAATCATCAATACGTGACATCCCGATGTTTCCGCCATCGGTTGGGGTGTTACAGATTGGTATCAGAGCCTTGGTTATAGGGAATTAGGTTATTAGAAAAAAAATAATCTAGTCTATAACCATAGGAATATAACCAATATTTGCTCCTTTTACTTGCTATTCTCTATCTCACTCCTACTTCTTATCCCTACTTCAACCCCTATAAGAAGATTGCTCTCCATCACAAGATCTACTCTTAGACTAATAGGACAATCCTCAGGTTTAGCCTGAACCACCTTGAGATCTCGTCGAAGTTCTAGATTTTAATAACGAACACGTGCAATCTGGAAGGGTGAACGCATGTATTCTGAGTTTTCTGTCTAGGACTGGCATTGCGCATATATCCCAATCAGACGAGGGACCTGGATGCCTACCTGGGAATTCTCGGGATGAGTGTTCACTTATAGGCTAAAGCATGTCTTCACTATGTTATTAGAATCTAGAAGTTTTGATAAGTCAACGTTTTCGTTTATTCGTTTTAATTAATGAATAAATGATTACACTCACCTTCCTTAAACTAAGCTCAAAAATCTCAAAATTTTACAGCTTAAATCAATCTCATTTCATAACCATCCATGGATTTCACAATCACACTTCACCTTACCATCTTAGCCACTTTTTTAAATATTCAACACCCTACCCAAATCATATAATCTCCATACTATAAAATAAACTCTTTATCAACTATCTTCACATTCACTATCTCTCACAACTTTGATTCTGCTTCAAGAATTTTTCATCATCCTCTCAAGAACTAAATTCATATCCTTCACCTTCTCACACATGAGCTAGTTACCCATGATAACCAAACTATTGAAACTTGATTGTGTGTTGCATCAAACATAATCCTTAGTTATACATGAGGATTCGACTATTTGCCTTATTTGAACATTTGAAACTAGAATTCATGGAATATAAGCTATTTACTATAGACACACCTAGAGTCATTAACCTTATCTAGGGCAACTCTATTACAACTCGTATGCTATACTTGATACTTGATTGCTTACATGTACATATTATCAATTTGCAATTCATGTGTGTAATAATTGGTACACTTAATCAAACAACTGATAGAGGACGAAGTACTTGCTCAACAGTTAGTAGAGTATAAAATAACCTACTCAACGATTGGTAGAGGTCATCATGCCTGCTCAACAGTCGGTAGAGGCCCTACAACCTGCTCAATGACTGGTAGAGGCTATCATACCTGCTCAACAATCGGTAGAGGTTCCTACTCACTGACTGGTAGAAGTCTTTTTCCTGCTCAACAGTTGGACTCATTTTTGGATACATGGTTAATCATATTATTTTACATGTGTGTCTAGAGTTATAGAAGGACACAAAACCCTAATGTAAGGTAAATTGGTGATTGCGGTCCGGAACGTAATCATGAATTTACAGGTACGTTAAGGTAGTGTGAAATTCTATCGGTTTTCGGTAGTTGACCAATTATAAACCTTAGTTATCTGGTAGTTCATTTAGTCTTTCAATAGTCCATCAACTCATTCCTTTTAGGACTCCTAAAACTTAAGATTCTTATTCTCCTTGCTATTTCAGATGAACCTAATCCAACCCTTAATACTCCACATATCAAAACTCTTACCCAAATTATTCGAAACAGTTTATTCTATTACCTATAAATTTATGTCATGCCTTAACTCGAAACTTCCCAAACCACCCTTGTCCTAATTTCTACCCAATCACCTTCAACCCTGTGTTTTCAATAAACTTCGGGACGAAGTTTCCAAAAGTAGGGGAGACTGTAACATCGCAAAATTTTCCCCAAAATTTTAAATACATAAAAAGCCCTTATATATATATATATATATATATATATATATATATATTACACCTTTATCATTAATATTATACAAATGTGCCTAAGTCTTTATTTATCCTAACTCACAACTTATATACATACATAAATGTATATAAATAATAATAATAATAATATGATTCTAAATTTTTTTTTTTTTCACATACAAGATTTTTTTTTTTAAATAAAGCCTTGAGTCAAATAGTCAAAGTCCTAGTCAAAGTCTTAGTCAAACAGTCAAAGTCTTAGTCAAATAGTCAATTCATCATAAAACCTTACTTTATGGTGTTGACCAATTTTAATGGCTAATTGAATCCAAAACTAGTATAAAAAACCCACCTATGACTCATTATACTTTGCACCTCTAAATCGATTGTTTCAATCCGATTAAACTTTCCCTCATACCTTTCTTCTATATTCTATTACTTCTACAATTGAAGCTTTGATTATAAGTTCTTGTAATTGGCAACTTTGGCGCTACACATATTCTATTTCTCAAGACTTAACACTTTGCTAAGGTGAGTCTACGTAACCATGTTTATGCAATTCTTTATACTTGCAACATTATACTTAAGCAATTCTACATACATGTCTAGTTGTAAACTTTAATGCCTCATGATTTATACTACAACAACAGTTTCAACGAGTTTCAACATTACATAATCATTAGCTATGGCCAAGCCGGCGATACTCAATAATAGATCTATTGGATTGACAATCCCACCCGGATACGTGTACCTCCTACATAGGTAGCGTGGGTGATTGTTATCGTTCCAACATATTATTAAGGTGAACCGTGGATGACGGGATGGACCTAAACTAGTCGGAGGTTTGATTATGTCGATTCAACATATCATGTTTATTCATGTACACTTAAACTTACGATAGACATATGAATTGCTAAACTTTTATTCTTAAACGTAATTGCTTGACATGGCTTATGTATTCTCACCAACTTCTAGTTGACCCCCCCCATTTTTCCAAACTCAACAGGAAATAACGATGCTTGAAGTCTAGAGCTAGCATGAGAAGATATTTGAGGTTTTACGTTTCATTTGTTTGTTTGATGTATTAGACCTTAATGTAATTCAATATTGTAATGTGATAAAGGATTATTTAAACATATGTATTACCATGAGCTACTGAACAATCATCAATACGTGACATCCCGATGTTTCCGCCATCGGTTGGGGTGTTACAGGCAAGAGATTGTAGCTGCCAACTATGGGGAAATGAGGTCAGTTTCTAGATGGTCTGAGCTAAGGTTGGTTGAGACATACAAAAGTCTGGAAGAAAACAGAAAGAAGGATCCCAGCCTACCAAGAAAACCTGTTTACACTGATGAGCCAATAATGAAGAGACCCCAACAGACCTTTACCTTGGACAGCTTACTTGACACCTCTGATCTATCAACTGCTGCAAGAAGACAGTTCAAAAGACAAAAGGAAATGTCAGAAGAAGATCAGAGGAAGTTTGCTGATACATTCATCAAGGAAGGGCTCTTCAATCAAGTACACTTTTTCTCTGATCCTACAACAGAGAAACTCAGAGAACTTATTGGAAGACCTCCATCACCCAACTCATCAAGAATAAAAATTCTACTCAGCAAATCCACTGACTCAAAGATTCTAAAATGGAAAGTCAACAAAGACAACCATGAATTGACATTGCTCAGGTTAGATGGAAGGGTTCAGAAGATCAACATGGATGATGCTTACAGTCTATGTGCAGAGGATCACCATACACTGCTAAATCTGGAACTAGAAAGAGATGAAGAAGACTTGTTTGCTTTGAACTTTGAATTACAATTCAAAGGTCAAATCAGAGAAAGTCTGATGAGGAATAAAGATCAATAAATAAAGTTGAGTTTTGGCATCATCTGTTCTAGGGGGAGATTGTTGGGTCTGCTGACTTGGAAAAGAACAGATGATTGGAAAGCCAAAATATGCTAACAGTTGATCCTTTCAATAAACAGTCTTTACACTTACTTCTCCCAAAAGACTGCTGACTCTAACAACTGTTCTATCCAAACAACTGCTAAGAACAACTGCTGATACAAAGGACTGATGAATAAACAACTGATGAAGAACAACTGCTGACCAAAGGTCTGATGAAGAACAACTGCTGATTCAAGTACTGAAGACTAAAGCACTGCTGGAACCAACAGCACTTAGGCTCCAGCAGTGGATACAAGACCATCAGAGTTTTCCTACAACAGCTGTTTACTATCAGTGCTTTCAATGTAACAGTAGTTTGTAATAGGCAGATGTTTTATGTTTGTTATTCTGTTAGAGGTCACTGTCTTAGGTGACGTCAGCTAAGGTCATCAGTGGTTTGAGTCTGTCTATAAATAGAACAGTGCTTGTACTGTTCTATTGCATCACACACACAAACATTCTCTCAGACAAACACTGTGTGATCAGGCTGAGGGGGAGTAATTGTACGATTGTAATCTTTTAGATAAATGAAAGCATTCGATCTGAAAACATTTACTCTCTTGTTTTGATTAACAGTTTATTATTCCGCTGCAATTTCATTCTATTTTCATTTCACTTATATCATATTTAGTTAAACATAATCAAAACAATCAAACTCAGATCTTAACAAGCTTATCATAAGTGGGACATACACGGTTCCAACAAGTCAATCCTGAGACGTGCAGTCTTACAGTAGGCACACTAGTTAGTCCAAGGCCTTAGTTAGTCAAATATTTCATGCTAGACTATAGGAAATTCATGCAAAACCCTAGTTGTGGAAATCCATGAAATTGAACATATGATCCCAAATTGTTGCCCCGAGAAGAAAAAAAACAAACAATGTTTATTAACAATGAAGTTACGGTCACGTAATCTATGGCAACTAGTAAAAACACGAGCGATGTGTACACATGTAACTTAGTCTTGTGAGAGTATTAGAATCAAACAAATATATTATCACTCACACATACATACATACGACCATATACACACACACAAACATCCACATATGCTAGAAAAGTGACAAATAACTCTCCTATACATACCTGCACGATTACATACACACATACATTCATGAACATGCTCACAAACACCAAGAATATTTCCTTAATTGACAAACCACTTTCTGATCAATAACATCTCCCGTGATCATTCCCTAGGCCAAATTTGCGGCCCATACATTCCCAAGAAAAGCAAGAGAGGTTGACTTTGGACATAATATTAGCCTACACTATACATACACTATACATACATACCCACACGCATACATATACACGCATATATACATCCACACACAACTCCATATCCCAAGTTCTTAGACTTATACTCACCTAGTAACAACATTAGTTCCATGATCATCTAAACTTGGTCAACTAGCTTAAACAATCATGTCCATTTCCCCATGATTTTCGGCCCCAAGAGTGTGCACACAACCAAACAAGAACACTAGTCGTCTTCTTGTAATAACATGGTAAGAACATGAAATGCATGAGCCTCAACACCTTGTCAACCTTGCCACAAAGGAAATGGCCCTTCCCCATGATATTGCAGCCGCTACACCACCCCTACATATCAAACCAAAGTTTCCAGGTCAACTCTTTACACTTACAAGGCTCCTAGTTGAATGCACTCCATGAAAGCATGCATTTGAACTTCCACATTTGTGTACCAATGAAACCATTGCTTCCTTCCCCAAACTCGGTTATAAATAGAAGCATTAGAACACATTTGGATCACACTACAACTCCTCGCAACTCACTAACACTTGAACTCTCCTCTCTTTCCTTTATTCACCCTTCGGCCGAAGCCCCAAGACCCACAAGGGGTTAGTTTCGATCAAGCCTCACCACCACCTAGGAGTCCCAAGTGTTCATCTAACATCTAGAAGCCTTGTTGGAAGGGAATTAGCTTATTTTCTTTTGTATTTTTGGACATATACGCGTGAGGTATCACATCCGAACCATTTTCCTTTCCTTATGCAATTCGGTTACATGTAATGGTCACCAGAAGCACACACACACACTCGCATACTCTCTCAACAAGTAATCTTTCAAGATAAATTACCTTAGACACTTAAGTTTTGATAAAAGTTCAATACTATAGCTTGTACATACAAACTCACCTATATGTGATTATATACACCTTAGTACTTGTAAATGGACATAAACATGCATACACACATACATGTAGATGCATGCGTGCGTCTATGAGGCCAAGACCCGGCCCAAGATTAACATATTTCACTTAATTTCACATCATACAACATGGTTAGATTTATAAGATGTGTTAAGAGTAATAAAAACATGTTTTAACAAGCTTAACACAAGGCGCAAGCTTTTAGAGTAGGCGACAGAGTTTTTCTCAAAGTATCTCCATGGATAGGGGTTCCTGGTTTGGCAAACGTGGGAAGCTAAATCCTAGAAACATTGGCTCATTCGAGATCCTTGCACCAATTGGACCAGTTGCATACAAACTCAAGTTACCCCAAGAACTCAGTGGTCTCCACGACACGTTCCACGTCTCAAACCTCAAGATGTGTCTTACTGATGAATCATTGGTTATCCATCCATCCAGAGGAAATCTACATCGACAAATGATATACGTTAATTTATACATATAAAAGTCCCCGGTTTTACTCCCGTTTGACGTGTTTTCGATTGTAAATTCGTAGTTTTGGTACTTAATCATGTAGTTCTATATTTGTAGGTCCTGAACGGCGTACCAAAGATAAAGTTGAAGAAAAAGATGGATTTCTTGTACTATTATTGTATCAAATCTGATTTTGAAGCTTTGTTATGTTGTTATAATCAGTATTTGTAAACCTACGGGTAAAAACAATAGTATAAATTAGTTATAAACAACCTTTGTATGTTAATCGTATTTTGTATGAATTTGGTGTTTTTCATGTATTAAATCTTGATGATCATATTGCAAACATGTTTTGTTATTGTTAGATTCGTGATTATGTTCGTATGGCTGTAATGATTATTGTGTTGTGTTAGTCGGATACATGTGGAAAAACCGTTCGATTAATCAATCAGTAGTGAACTAGTTAACTTGTTAATGTGTTCACACTATGAAATTGTAACCGGGTATGGTTTGGTTAAAGTCAAGCGAATAATAATCAGGAATGTTTATCCGCACGTAAAAATGTCTTAATCGGCTTAATGGTGTTGTTACTAATCTTTGACGCGGTTGATAATCATTGTTAGCTATTTTGGTAGAAATTGTGACCTTAGTAGATTTATGTTCAAAGTTAGTAAAACATAATAGTTTGTGATATGCTCTACTTTATGCTAGTCTCGGTGGTTGTATTGTATATTCAGTATTGCTTTCCTTGATTGGTGAGGTTAGAAAACTCTTAACGGATGACTAACTTATCTTTAGAAGATTTGCATGAGATCATATCAGCTGCTCGTTAATAAACGACTTGAGGTGGTTAACGTGTGTATTCGTGTTAGCTTTCTATATAGTTGTCATGTTAGGATTCCCGAAAGGGATACTAATTGTCTGAAAATGGGAATGTTGATCACACGCCTTTATATCATATGATATGTAGATGGCATGCTAGGATTGATATATTATAGTTTTTATAGTTATATTTTGTATTTGGAGTCTTACATATGTTAGTTAGATATTTAGAATTAATTTAGTTTAAACAAACTTCCACTATCTTTTCCTACTGGTAAATTGGGGATAGAGTTTCAGTACAATTGCTCCGCGCGCGTCCATGGATCGATATCTGGTTCTTATCTGTGCTTACTACATATATGACAGGGTACACTTGCCCTATTGTGTGTGTTTTAATATATAGGTCTAAACCATTTTTATAAATATTAAAGTAGAAACGTGTGTTTATTCATTGTGAAATTATGTGTATATACGCACACGTCAACAAAAAACATCATTTCATAGAGAAGCCACTCGAGATAACAGATTGGAAGATTCAAAAACTTCATCGCAGTCAGGTTAAGCTAGTCAAGGTACATTGGGATTCCAAGCGCGGACCCGAATTCACATGGGAGCGTGAGGAAAAGACGAAACGCAAATACCCACATCTCTTCCAGGAGACCACCAGTTCAGATGACCAACACCGAAAATTTCGCGAACGAAATGCCTCTAACAGGCAGAGAATGTGACACCCGTCGAAATCACAGGTCATATCCGTACACTTAGTTACATGTATACAGTGTGATTGGCATTACATGTCATCTAGCTTATCATAAGTGGGCCATATAGGGTTCCGAAAAGTCAATCCCAAGGCCTCAGTTAGTCAAATATTTCAAGCTAGACTATAGGAAATTCATGCAAAACCCTAGTTGTGGAAATCCTTGCAATTGAACATACGATCCCAAATTGTTGCCCCGATAAGAACAAAAACAAACAATGTTTATTAACAATGAGGTTACCGTCGCGTAATCTATGGAAACTAGTAAAAACACCAGCGATGTGTCCACATGTAACTTTGTAATTTTATCTACAAAGACTTGTGTGAGTATTAGAATCAAACAAATATATTATCACTCACACATACATACATACATACGACCATATACACACACAAACATCAACATATGCTTCGAAAGTGACAAATAACTCTCCTATACATACCTACACGATCACATACACACATACATTCATGAACATGCTCACAAACACCAAGAATATTTCCTTAATTGACAAACCACTTTATGATCACTAACATCTATGATACTTAACTTCCAAAATTCGCCCATGATCATTACCTAGGCCAAATTTGCGGCCCATACATTCCCAAAAAAGCAAGAGAGGTTGACTTTGGACATAGTATTAGCCTACACTATACGTACATACCCACACGCATACATGTACACGCATATATACATCCACACACAACTCCATATCCCAAGTTCCTAGACTTATACTAACCTAGTAACAACATAAATTTCATGATCATCCAACTAGGGCTGGCAAATCGTGGAAAGAACAAGAAATGTATGAGCCTCCACACCTTGTCAACCTTGCCAAAAAGGAAATGCCCCTTCCCCATGATATTGCGGCCGCTATACCACCCCTACATATCAAACCAAAGCCTCCAAGTCAACTCTTTACACTTACAAGGCTCCTAGTTGAATGCACTCCATGAAAGCATGCATTTGAACTTCCACATTTGTGAACCAATGAAACCATTGCTTCCTTCCCCAAACTCGGTTATAAATAGATGCATTACATTTGGATCACACTACAACTCCTCACAACTCACAACTCACTAGCACTTGAACTCCCCTCTCTTTCCTTTGTTCACCCTTCGGCCGAAGCCCCAAGACCCACATGGGGTTTGTTTCGATCAAGCCTCACCACCACCTAGGAGTCCCAAGTGTTCATCTAACATCTAGAAGCCTTGTTGGAAGGGAATTAGCTTATTTTCTTTTATATTTTCGGACATATACGCGTGAGGTATCACATCCGAACCATTTTCCTTTCCTTATGTAATTCGGTTACATGTAATGGTCACCCGAAGCACACACACACTCGCACACTCTCTCAACAAGTAATCTTTCAAGATAAATTAACTTAGACACTTAAGTTTTATGATAAAAGTTTAATACTATATCTTGTACATACAAACTCACCTATATGCGATTATATACACCTTAGGACAAGTAAATGGACATAAACGTGCACACACACATACATGTAGATGTATGCGTGCGTGTATGAGGCCAAGGCCCGGCCCAAGAATAACATATTTCACTTAATTTCACGACATACAACATGGTTAGATTTATAAGCATGTGTTAAGAGTAATGAAAACATGTGTTAACAAGATAAACACAAGGCACAAGCCTTCAGAGTAGGTGACAGAGTTTTGCTCAAAGTATCTCCATGGAAAGGGGTTCCCAGGTTTGGCAAACGTGGGAAGCTGAATCCTAGATACATTGGTCCATTCGAGATCCTTGCACCAATTGGACCAGTTGCATACAAACTCAAGTTACCCCAAGAACTCAGTGGTATCCACGACACATTCCACGTCTCAAACCTCAAGATGTGTCTTACTGATGAATCATTAGTTATCTATCCCTCCAGAGGAAATCCACATCGACAAATGATATACGTTAATTTATATATATATATATATATAAAAGTCCCCGGTTTTACTCCCGTTTGACGCGTTTTCGATTGTAAATTCGTAGTTTTGGTACTTAATCATGTACTTCTGTTTTTGCAGGTCCTGAACGGCGTACCAAAGATAAAGTTGAAGAAAAAGATGGATTTCTTGGCAAAACGGACAGTTTCTGCACATTCTGCACAATCTGCAGGTGTCGCACGGCCGTGCGCACCAACTGCACGGCCGTGCAGACCCAAGTGTAAGCCATTTCCTGATCAGACGAGAGTGTAAGCCAATGCAGACGAGAGTTTATGCCATTTCTTGATCAGCACTACCGTGCAACTGTTGGCACTCCCGTGCAGACCAGATCAGCACTCTTGTGCAACTGATGGCACTCCCGTGCAGACCCAAGTTAATCGGAAGCACTACCAGTGCAGATGAGAGTGCAAGCAATTTCCTGATCAGCACTCCCGTTCAACTGTTGGTACTCCCGTGCGGGCCTGAACAGCATGACCGTGCACCTTATGTGCATGACCGTGCGAGCCCCAAGATATTTTCAGGAACCAATTGCCCACTTGCCTGTCACATCAAAAGTTAAAGTGCACGGCCGTGCACTTTATGTGCACGACCGTGCACAAAATCAAAACTTGTATAAAAACAGAGCAAAACTTACTGATCAGAGATTGGGTCATTTTGAGGCTATTTTGGGTGATTTTCTGGGCACGTAAGCTGCTGTGAAGCCGATTAACAAGCTTTGGAAACAATCCAAGTCCATTATCATCATCCAATCCATCATAACCTTGCTTGTTTATTGTTTGATTCTTGTACTATTATTGTATCAAATCTGATTTTGAAGCTTTGTTATGTTGTTATAATCAGTATTTGTAAACCTACGGGTAAAAACAATAGTATACATTAGTTATAAACAACCTTTGTATGTTAATCGTATTTTATATGAATTAGGTGGTTTTCATGTATTAAATCTTGATGATCATATTGCAAACATGTTTTGTTATTGTTAGATTTGTGATTATGTTCGTATGGCTGTAATGATTATTGTGTTGTGTTAGTCGGATACATGTTGAAAAACCATTCGATTAATCAATTAGTAGTGAACTAGTTAACTTGTTAATGTGTTCACACTATGAAATTGTAACCGGGTATTGGTTTGGTTAAAGTCAGGCGAGTAATAATCAGGAATGTTTATCCGCACGTTAAAATGTCTTAGTCGGCTTAATGGTGTTGTTACTAATCTTTGACGCGGTTGATAATCTTTGTTAGCTATTTTGGTAGAAATTGCGACCTTAGTAGATTTGTGTTCAAAGTTAGTAAAACATAATAGTTTGTGATATGCCCTACTTTATGCTAGTCTCGGTGGTTGTATTGTGTATTCAGTATTGCTTTCCTTGATTAGTGAGGTTAGAAAACTCTTAACGGATGACTAACTTATCTTTAGAAGATTTGCATGAGATCATATCAGCTGCTCGCTAATAAACGACTTGAGGTGGTTAACGTGTGTATTCGTGTTAGCTTTCTGTATAGTTGTCTTGTTAGGATTCCAGAAAGGGATACTAATTGTCTGAAAATGGGAATGTTGATCACACGCCTTTATATCATATGATATGTAGATGGCATGCTAGGATTGATATATTATAGTTTTTATAGTTATATTTTGTATTTGGAGTCTTACATATGTTAGTTAGATATTTTAGAATTAATTTAGTTTAAACAAACTTCCACTATCTTTTCCTACTGGTAAATTGGGGATAAAGTTTCAGTACTATTGCTCCGCGCGCGTCCATGGATCGATATCTGGTTCTTATCTGTGCTTACTACATATATGACAGGGTACACTTGCCCTATTGTGTGTGTTTTAATATAAAGGTCTAAACCATTTTTATAAATATTAAAGTAGAAACGTTTGTTTATTCATTGTAAAATTATGTCTATATACGCACACGTCAACAAACAACATCATTTCATAGAGAAGCCACTCGAGATAACATATTGGAAGATTTAAAAACTTCATCGCAGTCAGGTCAAGCTAGTCAAGGTACATTGGGATTCCAAGCACGGACCCGAATTCACATGGGAGCGTGAGGATAAGATGAAACGCAAATACCCACATCTCTTCCAGGAAAGCACCAATTCAGATGACCAACACCGAAAATTTCCCGAACGAAATTCTTCTAACAGGGGGAGAATGTGACACCCGTCGAAGGAAGCTTCTCCGTAGATCCCAGGCTCGTAGGAGGACCTACTTGCCGACTGTCGATGGATTCCTAGCTTACTCTGACGAGAACACTGACGGTGAGGTTCCCTCTACCTTTGCGACTGGAGGTCCATCTCAGCCACCCTAAGATGCCCCACTACCTACCGGCTTCGAGCCAGCTCCTGTACGCCACACACACTATTCTGTCCATGACATTATTGGGCGTCACGACACGGAGGTAGCAGTGTTGCGTGGGAGGGTCCAGGGGATTGAGGGCAACCTGTATTTGGCTGGCAGTACCAGATATCCTATTCTCTATTGGCTGTCTAAGTTGAGTACACGTGTTCATGAGGCTAAGCAAGGATGCGTCGTGGCAGAGGAGCGTGTTGCCGAGTTAGAGGCTAGACTGGATGACATCGAGGCAAGGATGGTCACTGCCATCACAGTTCTATCAGTTGCTTTCCCACCCCCATCCCCGTAGGATTTACTTGGGTTGTGTTTTGACTTATTGACTAAAACTTGTAATGCGGTATGCCATTATTAACATTATTATAAAACATGAAAACTTATTTAGTAGGTTAACTATTAATCAGAAAAAATGGTATTCTGACTTCATATGTTGTTATTGTTGTTTCATGCGTTTTCTAGTTGGTGTGTCTTTGATGATGATTGCGTAGTTGTTTGCTTAGTACATAGGATGATAGTATTATACAGTGATATGTGTCTTATTCTTTTAATCATGTGCATTAGAGGAATATGCCTCCCAAAAGAACTACTCGTTCGACTTCTGAGGAAGAAGCTTTTCCGACCACCTTAGTGGACCTAGCCAGGGTAATCACAGAGGCTATTGCGCAACATGAGGCGAACCGTTCCGATTCAAACGGCGGTTCGGGCGCTGCAGGCGGACGCAGAACCCAGGAGCCTGAGACTGGAAAAGCTTTTGCCTATTCCTTCCTAGTCTTGCTCGTATCTTATGCCGATCCTTTCGTTGAGGATACAATCTTTCTGATGCTGCAGAAGTAGAGAATCCCATACGTGGGTGTTCCTACAAGGCATTCATGGCATGCAAGCCCTGGAACTTTCGTGAGTCAGAAGGAGCGATTGGTATTGTCCGATGGATTGAGAAAACAGAGTCTGTGCACGATATCAGTGGTTGCGCGAAAGAACAGAAGATCAAGTACGTCACCTGTACCTTCCAAGACTAGGCGCTGACATGGTGGAACCTACAAGTGCAGACCTTGGGACGCGAAGCTGCCTACAATCTCTCTTGGGTCGAGTTGAACTCGATGCTGATGGACAAGTATGCCCGTGTAGTGTGCAATAGAAGTTGGAGACCGAGTTCTGGAATCTGTCCATGATTGGTGCGGACATCACGGCTTATACCACTCGATTCCATGAGCTTTCTCGTCTAGTTCCACACATGGTTACCCCTGAGTACAAGCGGTTAGAACGATACATTTGGGGACTTTCTCCTAAGATTCGTAGCATGGTTGTGACATCCGTCCCCCTTGTCTTTCGTCAAATTGACAATAATAGCACTTCAAATATTTTTGTTATAGTCCCGGTAAGTTTCATCGTTTTCAAATTTAATTTTATATAGAACTAAAATTTAATCATTTATAGTTATTATGGATCGGGTATAAGTTTTAAGCTAATGCGTATGTTGAAACGAATTCCGGAGTGGATATTATAAAATTTTAAGTTTTATAAAAGTTTTAAGTTAAACTTAGCTAACTTGGTTAGTTTTTATAAAGGGAAAACTAACTAAATTATTATAAAACTAACAAACATTTTAAAATTTTAACAAAACTAACAAGAAGGGCCAGTTTTGCCAAACCCTCAAAGTTTTAAAGGTTTTAAATATTTTTTTCTTTCTCTGGCCTCCTGTGTTCGACCGGACCCTTTTCCGGTCCGGCAAGTCTTCGGCGAGGTCATCTATGGCCGAATTGATACATTTGAACCAAAGTTTGACCCTCTTAATCATTTTTGGGATGTTTCCTCATTATTTCGTACATTATTAACATGATTTAATCAACTTTTAAAACCATAAGTTGTAACCGTCGAGCAACTTAAAAATTCGAGATCAAACGTTTTTTTTTTCTTGATTATCACTATAAAATCGACCCTTCCATTCGTTTTCTGCACTGACTCGTTATCTAAACCCACTTTAAAATGTTGCACAACTTGCTAGACTGCTCGCAAATTGGTTTCCAAGATGTCGACCTGTACATCAAGTTTTCGAACACCAAGACACGTTGTAAGTTTGATTCTTTTATGCCATTTCATTTAGTTAACCTTCCTCTTTAAAAGCCCTATATAATCAGGAGTTATCTCTTTCGTATTCAAGTAATTGAAATTGGGTTTCGGGTTAGGGTTTATGGGTTAAGTATTTGGGGAAGATGACGTATTAGCAACTAGATTTACATAATATGTTTCTAATTAAAATCAACAAATGTATTGCCTTGTCTAGTGGTTGAGTCACTTGCTTCCCGAACTAAGGCTCAAGGGTTCGAATCCTAGGCACTCCCATATTTTTTTCAGCATTTTTTTTTCTCTCCTTTTAATTTGTTATTATTATGTACATTTATAATACATATAAACTTAAAATATTCATATTAAATTCATTTTTGATCCAAAAATTATAAAAATTTAGGTGTAGCATCTTGACACCCTAAATAAAATTATTACATTTTTATTTCCTGAAAAATGTCTTATTTTCATATTTTTGTTGAATTTATTATTTTAATCGTATTTAATTGATAAAAAAATCATTTTTAATGATTTTAATCTCAAACTTTTTGGGAAATTATTTCTAATCATTATGAACTGAAATAAAAATATTTGGTTCAGCAAACATTTATTTTTATTAATTTTCTTATTTTTAATCATTTAAACATGATTTAATCTCATTAAATCAGTTTTAAATATAAATAAGGTTATAAAAATTATGGGAAAATTATTTTCATTAATTTACATAAGAAAGCATCCATTTTCCATAAGAATAGCATTTTTGGGTCATGTCTTGTATTATTAGAATTATTTATGTTTAATTAGACATAATTAAACACTTATTTATTTACACTATTTAAATATCTATTTTATACATACTGTTCTTATAAAATAGAGATGTTTTATGTTTGAAAATCTTAATTACCATTTTTTGGATCATTGTGAAACTCATAATTATTTAGTTGTTACATTTATGATTATTGTATTTATTTTAATTTAGTTAAAATAATTAACTAAATTATTTTGCCTTAATTATTTCCACAACATATTTTACGCAAATATTCAATTAGTAATAATTATATTACCTACACCACATTTATAAACTTTGACAAATCATTTTTGATATACAACTTCTACATTAATTTGATTTATCATAAAAAAACTCTAATTCCCCAAATCGACTTAGCAAACCCTAATGCCTTAGACCCTAGATACTTTAGACTCTTAGACATTTCCTTATTAGTATTCTATTACGTTATAGGTTGAATTCCTCGGAATTCCCACTACTTAGCTCACGACCGCTTAAGTAGGATTTTGATCGCTTTCGCAAACTGTGAGTATATCTTTCCTCTTTTTACTGTTTTACTATTTTGGGGTGACTCATGTAGCTACTATCAAGTTTCTATTTACTTTAACTAAAATAGCAATTCTTATGTGTGTTTGCTTGTGTCATTTCGTGTATCTATGACTTGTCAAATCATTAACTGTTGCGGCCTAGCATATCAATGAATAACACATGAATTGCTAAATTTTCTTTCCTTTCACTATATATATATTCTTTCGTTTCACAGGGTTGATTTGACTCGGATACCAATTATTACATTTTGCAAAATAACACATGAATTGCTAAATTTTCCTTACTATATGTATCAAACGGGTATGCTCACCAATACATTTTTGTATTGACCAAATTATTTTCGTACATGTTTCAGGTTCGTATGAGATCACTTTTAAGCTTTTGGGACCTAGACTTAGATTTGAGATTTATTATATTTCGTTTTAGTTGCCACTTTAGAATTTTGTATCTTGTAATTTCTTTTAATGTAATAAACTATTCAATTCAATGTATCAATATTTACACTTTTAGTCCATGACCTATTGAACAATCGTCACTACGTGACACCCTAATGTTTCCGCCATCGGTTGGGGTGTTACAGATTGGTATCAGAGCCATGGTTATAGGGAATTAGGTTATTAGAATGCCTTTTAGCCTAGTCTATAACTAAGCTTACATTCACGAGTCCTCTCGTGTAACCTTCACTTGAAAGAAATTTCGAGACAAAATTTTCAAAAGTAGGGGAGACTGTGACATCCGTCACCCTTGTTTTTCGTCAAATTGACAATAATAGCCCTTCAAATATTTTTGTTATAGTCCCGGTAAATTTTGTCGTTTTCAAATTTAATTTTAGAGAGAACTAAAATTTAATCATTTATAGTTATTATGGATCGGGTATAAGTTTTAAGCAAATGCGTATGTTGAAACGAATTTCGGAGTGGATATTATAAAATTTTAAGTTTTATAAAAGTTTTAAGTTAAACATAGCTAACTTGGTTAAGTTTTATAAAGGGAAAACTAACTAAATTATTATAAAACTAACAAACATTTTAAAATGTTAACAAAACTAACAAGAAAGGCCAATTTTGCCAAACCCTCAAAGTTTTAAAGGTTTAATTTTTTTTTCTTTCTCTGGTCTCCTATGTTCGACCGGACTCTTTTCCGGTCCGGCAAGTCGTCAGCGAGGTCATCTATGGCCGAATTGATACGTTTGAACCAAAGCTTGACACTGTTAATCATTTTCGGGCTGTTTCCTAATTAATTCGTACGTTATTAACAGGATTTATTCAACTTTTAAAACCATAAGTTGTAACAGTCGATCATCTTAAAAATTCGAGATCAAACGTTTTTTTTTCTTGATTATCATTATAAATCGACCCTTCCATTCGTTTTCTGCACTGACTTGTGATCTAAACCCACTTTAAAATGTTGCACAACTTGATTAAACTGCTCGCAAATTGGGTTCCAAGATGTCGACCTGTACATCACGTTTTCGAACATCAAGACGCGTTGTAAGTTTGATTCTTTTCTGCCATTTCATTTAGTTAACCTTCCTCTTTAAAAGCCCTATATAATCAGGAATTATCTCTTTCGTATTCAAGTAATTGAAATTAGGTGTAGGGTTAGGGTTTATGGGTTAAGTATTTGGGAAAGATCATGTATTAGCAACTAGATTTATATAATTTGTTTCTAAATAAAATCAACAAATGTATTGCCTTGTCTAGTGGTTGAGTCACTTGCTTCCTGAACTAAGGCTCAAGGGTTCGAATCCTAGGCACTGCCATATTTTTTTCAGCATTTTTTTTCTCTCCTTTAAATTTGTTATTATTATGTACATTTATAATACATATAAACTTTAAATATTCATATTAAATATATTTTTGATCCAAAAATTATAAAAATTTAGGTGTAGCATCTTGACACCCTACATAAAATTATCACATTTTTATTTCTTTAAAAATGTCTTATTTTAAAATTTTTATTGAATTTATTAGTTTTAATCGTATTTAATTGATTAAAAATTTATTTTTAATGATTTTAATCTCAACCTTTTTGGGAAATTATTTCTAATCATTGTGAACTGAAATAAAAATATTTGGTTCAGAAAACCATTATTTTTATTAATTTTCCTATTTTTAATCATTTAAACATGAGTTAATTTCATTAAATCAGTTTTAAATATAAATAAGGTTATAAAAATTATGGGAAAATAATTTTCATTAATTTACATCAGAAAGCATCCATTTTCTATAAAAATAGCATTTTTGGGTCATGTCTTGTATTATTAGCGTTATTTTTGTTTAATTAGACATAATTAAACATTTATTTATTTACACTATTTAAGCATCTATTTTATACATACTTTTCCTATAAAATAGAGATGTTTTATGTTTGAAAATCTTAATTACCATTTTTTGGATCATTGTGAAACTCATAATTATTTAGCTATTACATTTATGATTATTGTATTTATTTTAATTTAATTAAAGTAATTAACTAAATTATTTTGCCTTAATTATTTACACAACATATTTTACGCAAATATTCAATTAGCAATAATTATATTACCTACACCACATTTATAAACTTTGACAAATCATTTTTGATATACAACTTCTACATTAATTTGATTTATCATAAAAAACTCTAATTCCTCAAATTGACTTAGCAAACCCTAATGGCTTAGACCCTAGATACTTTAGTCTCTTAGACATTTCCTTATTAGTATTCTATTACGTTATAGGTTGAATTCCTCGGAATTCCCATTACTTAGCTCACGACCGCTTAAGTAGGATTTTGATCGCTTTCACAAACTATGAGTATATCTTTCCCCTTTTTACTGTTTTACTATTTTGGGGTGACTCATGTACCTACTATCAAGTTTCTATTTCCTTTTACTATAATAGCAATTCTTATGTGTGTTTGCTTGTGTCATTTCGTGTATTTATGACTTGTAAAAACATTAACCGTTGCGGCCTAGCATTTCAATGAATAGATCTATGGTATATACCCTTGTGACTCTGTTGAGAGTCCTTGTCATTGCTATGTATTGCATTACTACTAGCACATACTATATATATTTCCTTTCCTTTCACAGGGTTGATTTGACCTGTATACCAATCATTACATTTTGCAAAATAACACATGAAATGCTAAATTTTTGTTACTATATGTATCAAACGAGTATGCTCACCAATACATTTTTGTATTGAACAAATTATTTTCGTACATGTTTCAGGTTCGTATGAGATTACTTTTAAGCTTTTGGGACCTAGACTTAGATTTGAGATTTATTGTATTTCGTTTTAGTTGCCACTTTAGAATTTTGTATCTTGTAATTTTCTTTTAATGTAATAAACTATTCAATTCAATGTATCAATATTTACACTTTTAGTCCATGAGCTATTGAACAATCGTCACTACGTGACACCCCGATGTTTCCGCCATCGATTGGGGTGTTACAATGGTTACCAACGCTGCCCCAGCTTCCATTCAACATGCTGTCACCCTTGCTCACAGCCTTACCGACAATGCGGTACGCATGGGATCCCTGACCCAAAAGGAATCTGACATGGGTGAAGGATCTGGAAACAAGCGCAAGTGGTCCCATTTCAAGAAGGGGAAGGTGCAGAGGGAGATTCTCGCAAGAAACCCGAAACCATCAAAGCTTTTGTTGCCACCGCAACTGACACTCGTAAGTCCTACAATGGGCCCCACCCACTTTGCGAAAAGTGCACGTACCATCTTGTGGGGACGTGCGACAGTATTAAATGCGAGAAGTGAAAGAGAATGTGACATTCTACAGTGCAGTGTCGGGCCAAAACTAATGATTTCTGACGATAAACCAGGATGTTTTGAGTATGGTGCTACCGACCATTTGATGAAAGACTGCCCCAAGCTGAGAGGTCAGGCTTGTGGCAGGGCTTTCGTCATGGGACCCGATGACGCACGCGAGGATCCTAACGTTGTCACGGGTACGTTCCTCGTAAACAATCATACTGCTTCTGTACTATTTGATACCGGTGCCGATCTAAGCTTTGTGTCAACTGACTTTAAACGAGCCCTCGGATTAGAGTCACATAAGTTGCATGAATATTTCTCCATTGAATTGGCCAATGGTAAGGCAATTAGGTCCGAGGAAGTAGTTAAGAATTGTGCGTTAAGGTTAGGAGATCATGAGTTTAGTATCGATCTTCTGCCGAACGATTTGGGTAGTTTCGACATTGTGGTTGGCATGGACTGGTTGTCGAAGAACTGTGCAGAGGTTATCTGTTTCACGAAGGTAGTTCGAGTTTCGATGCCCAACGGAGAGATTCTGACCATACAGGGGGCGCGCAGGAGGACCCTGTTGTGTCTGGTGTCTTGCATGAAGGCGTAGAGGTGCTTACGAAAAGGTCATTTTGCTTTCTTAGCACTTGTGCAAGAGAAGAAGCCAGAGGTGAACCAGATCGAAGACATCCCTGTTGTGAGAGATTATGAGGAGGTCTTTCCCGAAGAGCTTCCAGGTTTGTCACCTGCGAGGCAAGTCAAGTTTCGTGTTGATCTCATCCCCGGAGCTGCTCCCGTAGCCCGTTCACCTTACCGCTTGGCTCCATCTGAGATGCAAGATCTGTCCGCTCAGTTGCAGGAGTTGCTTGACAAGCGATTCATCCGACCAAGCTCGTCACCGTGGGGAGCTCCAGTTCTGTTCGTCAAGTAGAAGGATGGATCATTTCGTTTGTGCATCGACTACAGAAAGTTGAACAAGCTTACGGTGAAGAACCGTTACCCTCTTCCCCACATTGATGATCCGTTTGATCGGTTGCAAGGCTCCAGTTTCTACTCAAAGATTGATCTGAGTTCAGGCTATCACCAGTTACATGTTCACGAAGAGGACATACCCAAGACTGCTTTCAGGATGCGGTATGGCCATTTTGAGTTTCTGGTTATGTCATTTGGTTTAACAAATGCACCAACAGTGTTCATGGACCTGATGAACAGGGTGTGTAAACCTTACCTCGACAAGTTTGTGATAGTATTCATTTACGACATTCTGATTTACTCATGGACTCAAGAAGAGCATGAGCAACATCTGAGAATGATTCTAAATCTACTCAAGAAGGAAAAGCTGTATGCCAAGTTGTCCAAATGCGAATTTTGGATTCGTGAATTTCATTTGTTCGGTCATGTAGTGAACGAGAAAGGTATACATGTCGATCCAGCCAAAGTAGAGTCTATCAAAGACTGGCCTAGACCCAGTACCCCAACAGAAGTTCGGCAATTCCTAGGGTTAGCTGGCTACTATCGGCGATTTATCGAGAATTGTTTTCAAAGATAGCCCAGTCACTAACAGTCTTAACTCAGAAAGACAAGAAATTCGAATGGGGAGATCCATAGGAATCCACTTTTCACCTCTTGAAGCTCAATTTATGCAGCGCACCCATTCTCTCACTGCCAGAGGGAACAGAAGACTTTGTGGTCTATTGAGATGCATCTCACCAAGGTCTCGGTTGTGTCTTGATGCAGAGAAACAAGCTTATCGCCTATGCCTCTCGTCAACTCAAAGTGCATGAACGAAACTACACGACCCACGACCTAGAGTTGGCGCAGTAGTGTTCGCACTCAAGATATGGAGACACTACCTCTATGGGACTAACTGTTCTATCTTTACTGACCATTAGATCCTACAACATATCTTTGACCAGAATGATTTGAACATGCGTCAGTGGCGTTGGGTTGAGCTACTCAATGACTATGATTTTGAGATTAAGTACCACCCAGGGAAGGAAAATGTCGTGGCAGACGCATTAAGCTGAAAGGAACAGGCCAAAACGCTACGCGTTCGTGCGTTAGGCATGACCATTCAAACCGATCACACTACAAGTATTCGTCAAGCTCAACAGGAAGCTCTTAAGGATAGTAATATCGGACATGAAGCTCTATACAGTCAGGTAAGTAAGCTGGAGACGAGGCCTGACGGGACAAAGTATTTCTTGAATATAATATGGGTTCCTTTGTATGGAGGTTTGCGTGATTTGGTTCTTGATGAAGCCCATAAATCCAAGTACTCAATACACCCCGGCGCAGATAAGATGTATAAGGACCTCAAGCCATACTACTGGTGGCCTAACATCAAGGGTTGTATTGCGACCAATGTCAAACGTTGTCTAACGTGTTCAAAGGTCAAAGCGGAGCACCAGAACCTGTCAGGTATGCTTCACCAACAAGAGATTCCTGTATGGAAATGGGAACAAATCTCTATAAATATCATCACGAAGTTTCCAAGAACATCTCGTGGTCATGATGCGATTTGGGTGATTGTTGCCGTTTAACAAAGTCTGCAAATTTCTTGCCGATCAAGGAAACAGACAAAACAGAGAAATTATCCCGATTTAACAAAGTCTGCACATTTCAATGCAAGAAGCTCTTGGTTCCCGATTAGACATGAGCACCGCATACCATCCTCAGACAAATGGGCAGAGTGAAAGGACTATCTAGACGCTGGAGGACATGCTCCACGCATGTGTAATTGACTTTGGGGAGAATTGGGATATGCATTTGCCATTAATTGAATTTTCCTACAATAACAGTTACCACACCAGCATCAAAGCTGCACCTTTCGAAGTATTGTACGGACGCAAGTGTCGGTCGCCCGTGTGCTAGGCCGAAGTAGGGGATAAGCATTTGACAGGTCCCGAAATCATCCAGGAGACAACCGACAAGATCTTCTAGATCAGGGACAGATTGAAAGCCGCCAGAGACAGACAGAAGAGTTGTGCGGACAAAAGGCACAAGCCTTTAGAGTTTCAGGTAGGTGAAAGAGTTTTGCTCAAAGTATCTCCATGGAAAGGGGTTCCCGGGTTTGGCAAACGTGGGAAGCTCAATCCCAGATACATAGGTCCATTCGAGATCTTTGCAAGAATTGGACCAGTTGCATACAAACCCAAGTTACCCCAAGAACTCAGTGGTGTCCACGACACGTTCCACGTCTCGAACCTAAAGAAGTGACTTGCTGATGAATCATTGGTTATCCCTCCAGAGGAAATCCACATCGACAAACAACTTCATTTCATAGAGAAGCCACTCGAGATAACAGATTGGAAGATTCAGAAACTTCGTCGCAGTCAGGTCAAGCTAGTCAAGGTACATTGGGATTCCAAGTGCGGACCCGAGTTCACATGGGAGCGTGAGGATCAAATGAAACGCAAATACCTGCATTTCTTCCAGGAGACCACCAGTTCAGATGACCAACACCGATAATTTCGCGAACGAAATTCCTCTAACGGGGGGAGAATGTGACACCCGTCGAAATCACAGGTCTTATCCGTACACTTAGTTACATGTATACAGTGTGCGTGGCAATACATGTCATCTAGCTTATCATAAGTGGGAAATACAGGGTTCCGACAAGTCAATCCCGAGATGTACAGTCTAACAGTAGACACACTAGTTAGTCCAAGGCCTCAGTTAGTCAAATATTTCATGCTAGACTATAGGAAATTCATGCAAAACCCTAGTTTTGGAAATCCATGCAATTGAACATACGATCCCAAATTGTTGCCCCGACAAGAACAAAAACAAACAATGTTTATTAACAATGAGGTTACCGTCGCGTAATCAATGGAAACTAGTAAAAACACGGGCGATGTGTCCACATGTAACTTTGTAATTTGATCTACAAAGACTTGTGTGAGTATTAGAATCAAACAAATATATTATCACTCACATATACATACATACGAACATATACACACACAAACACAACATATGCTTGGAAAGTGACAAATAACTCTCCTATACATACCTACACGATCGCATACACACATATATTCATGAACATGCTCACCAACACCAAGAATATTTCCTTAATTGACAAACCACTTTATGATCACTAACATTTATAATGCTTAACTTCCAAAAGTCTCCCATGATCATTCCCTAGGCCAAATTTGCAGCCCATACATTCCCAAGAAAAGCAAGAGAGGTTGACTTTGGACATAATATTAGCCTACACTATACATACACTATACATACATACCCACACGCATACATATACACGCATATATACATCCACACACAACTCCATATCCCAAGTTCTTAGACTTATACTAACCTAGTAACAACATTAGTTCCATGATCATCTAAACTTGGTCAACTAGCTTAAACAATCATGTCCATTTCCCCATGATTTTTGGCCCCAAGAGTGTGCATACAACCAAACAAGAACACTAGTCATCTTTTTGTACTAACATGGTAAGAACATGAAATGCATGAGCCTCCACACCTTGTCAACCTTGCCACAAAGGAAATGCCCATTTCCCATGATATTGCTGCCGCTACACCACCCCTACATATGAAACCAAAGCCTCCAAGTCACCTCTTTACACTTACAAGGCTCCTAGTTGAATGCACTCCATGAAAGCATGCATTTGACCTTCCACATTTGTGTACTAATGAAACCATTGCTTCCTTCTCCAAACTCAGTTATAAATAGAAGCATTAGAACACATTTGGATCATACTACAACTCCTCACAACTTACAAACACTTGAGCTCTCCTCTCTTTCCTTTGTTCACCCTTTGGCCGAAGCCCCAAGACCCACAAGGGGTTTGTTTCGATCAAGCCTCACCATCACCTAGGATTCCCAAGTGTTCATCTAACATCTAGAAGCCTTGTTGGAATGGAATTATCTTACTTTCTTTTATATTTTTGGACATATACGCGTGAGGTATCACATCCGAACCATTTTCCTTTCCTTATGCAATTCGGTTACATGTAATGGTCACCCAAAGCACACACTCACTCGCACACTCTCTCAACAAGTAATCTTTCAAGATAAATTAACTTAGACACTTAAGTTTTATGATAAAAGTTCAATACTATAGTTTGTACATACAAACTCACCTGTATGCGATTATATACACCTTAGGACATGTATATGGACATAAACGTGCACACACACTTACATGTAGATGTATGCGTGCGTGAATGAGGCCGAGACCCGGCCCAAGAATAACATGTTTCACTTAATTTCGCGACATACAACATGGTTAGATTTACAAGCATGTGTTAAGAGTAATAAAAACATGTGTTAACAAGCTTAACACAAGTGTTTTCTTGAAAACATATGGTATGCGAGTATGTATATAAAGGAAAACACCTAAACAAGTCGTTTTTCATACAAGAATATCCAAAAATGTGTCCATATGCCACCCTAGGCTTACATAAATGTGACAAACATATCACTTGGTAACATTTAGTAAGACAAAGTACTTGTTTTACTCAAAAAACAGACTAAACAGAGTCATTTAAACGACAACACGAACATTTTCTGACACATACAGTGTGTGACACACGTGGATAGTGGTACAGAAGCCCTAGTCCACGGTTGTTACAGTCGGGTGAACAGTTGCATGGTAGTTAGAACCAAACATAGACTTAAGGTTCCTATATATGAACCTAGGGCATCTTAGACCAGACACACAATGCATGAAGTGAATTACACGACACACGACTTGGAGCTAGGAGCTATGATTTTGCGCTCAAGATTTAGAAACACTATCTTTATAGTACTGAGAGTACGATCCTTACGGATCACAGAAGTCTTCAACATATCTTTAATAAAAAATAGCTTATTATGAGGCAGCGAAGATGGATTGAGTTACTCAATGATTATGATTGTGAAATTCGTTATCAACCTCAAAAAGCAAATGTTGTGGTCGATGCTATAAGTAGAAAGGAAAGAGGTTAAACCATTATTTGTTCGTGCATTAGGTTTGTGATGTGTGCAAATAAGTGTATAAATAAATTGATTAAGTTAAAACCCTAGACTCTTCTAAAACCACACACTATCGGCAAGTGTACCGATCGCAAGTAGCAAGTAGGCAAGACCAGGTATCGAACCTAAGGACTTTATCTAACACTTTTGGAATTACTCCTAATGAATTACCTAATTAAATATTATTATTATTAAATTGATTGATTGATTGGGGGGTTTAAACTGAAATTAAAATAAATAGTTAAAACTAATTAAAACTAAATTACTAATTAAACTAAGAAACTGAAAATAAACGAAAGCTAACGAATTGGGTTGGAACTTTAATGAGGAGAAATCTGGTAACCTGGGTAGAATCCCTAGACTCTGGTTATAAAAGCTGACTAATGTAATCCGGTTGGAGACCCTGTTCTCACCTAATAAACCTCCTGTCAAAGATAGCTGACTAGACTCAAGGCGGGACAAGTATTGAGACGCTAAAATGAAAGTGGATCGCCCCAGCGAAACCAAATCCCATAGTAATCCTTTAATCAACCACTCTTGGATTGAAAACTCCCAAACTGTGAAACAGACTTAACTAATACGAATGAAATCCTAGGAAAACTCTAAACACGAATAAGTAACCGGTCTCGCCCCAACGAAAACCAAACTACCAAACAATGCCTAGTTAGTCAACCTAGCAATCCCGAATTATATTTTCGGGAAGGGATTGCACACCTTAGCTAATTGAGCTTAAAAACCTGTTAAACTTGCGCCATTCCTAACTGCAAGAACTAGCTCGACAACAAAAGTTAATCAAACTAGAATGATTTCTAGATCTAGGGAATATTCCTATGTGCCTAGAACATCAAAACCAACAAACAAGTAATCAAATCACAAAGCGCCAGCACACAAATATTCAAAATCAAACATAAAAATTAAATCATGTAACCCAATACATCCAAAATGGAAAACATAGGTCTTTAATTAAAAACCAAAATCTAGTTCATCATCTCAAGTCACCAATAAAAGGCTTAGCTACTCATAATATTCATGAAAACAAAAACCAAGTTCATCATGTCTCAAAATAATTAGAATCTATATATACAACTGTCACACCCTCAAATTCCACTTGCGGAGTTTTACCGCGAGGCGCATGACAAACCAGGATCCAAGTCAACGATCACAATAAACAAATCTAAATGAACATATGCAATTTCAAAAACATAGTTTAAAATCCCCAAATACAGCGGAAGCTTATTCTCAAAACATAATCCAAAAGTAAACCAAATTATTCAATGTTCGAAAACCATGCAATCCTAACTAGACGCCGTGCAGACACGTGCGCCCTAGTTCCGTTGTGCTACCTTAGCGACCTGAGAAAACATGTAAGAGTTACGTCAGCACAAAAATGCTGGTGAGTTCACAGGTTTGTAATTAAAGTACCAAGTTCAACCTGTCCATACTATATCAATTTGCAAACCAAAGTACGCTAGCTAGGCGTATGTTTTGTTACTTCTACGATTGGAAAACCATTACTAACTCGCAAACCAGATGTCGTGCCCGAATAGTAAACCTGTTCCTGTTTGAGACAATATGCACTCGCCGACCCTCCAAGCTGACGAGCGGGGTTGGTCACTCCCAATAGATCTATTCACATTTCCCCGTTGTGCTAACCCGCACATTCATGGTTTCCCCGGGACTTCCAAAGATCGTATAGTAAACCATAGAAACCCATAGTATGACAGTTGTTACCAAAACATAAGTTTAACACATGTTTTCTCCCCCAAAAAGTGAAACCAGTTAAAAGAGGGGCCGTAAACTCACCTTAACGTGCAAGCAAAGAATCCGAACAACAAGTAATATATGCTACCGACACCCTAATAACAGTGTCATTAAGTGAGTATAGGCTTAATATCATTACACCATATAACTCGTTTGTCCAAGGCGTTTTAAATGTTCAAAAGTGTGTATGCGACGCCTAGTGATTCTACATGCAATAGTAAACCCTACGGACTCGTTGGTTAATGAGTTGGTTACCATTAGTTTCTACATCCCGTATGTGTCACAAACAAGTGTACTTCAGTTATATGTCAATTCCAGATCACCTAAGACCTCAATTAATCACATAAGCACATAATACACAATCTGTGTTTTCAGGACAGATTGTGCGCCATCAAAACGAATTCATTTAAAATAGTAAATCAGTAAGTTATCCTCCCAAATTTTTACTGAATTTTCTTTGGGATTCACTTGACAATACCTATTTTTGTTTAGTCTTAAATCCAAATACAAAAATAATTAAAATTCGTCTAACTCAGCTATGTTCAGAAAACCCTCCTAACAGGTCAGTTTGGTAAATAATTTCCCAAAAATTGTGTATTCATTCAAACGGGATGAATCTACTTGGAAAACTTGAAAAACTCCAATATTAACCTTCTGTAAAAATTTCAAAACCCAACTCTTTATAAAACTTGAGTTATGATGTTTCATAGTTGACTCAGTTTGACACCCAAAATTCTGATCTGACCTATTTTCAATGAAAATTCCAAAAACGACTCATCCGACGTCCAAAACACATGATTTTACCCATTATGAAAAGCTAAGACCAGGTGTGACCTAATCATGCAAGGAAAATACTAAAATCATTGTGTTAGGGCCATGTTACAGCTCCTACAAGTTCAACTAATCATTCTGTCCAGATTTTAGTTTCGCCTAAATCATACTTTACTCGCCTACCGTGTGCATAAAAACAATTAACAACCATCAATCATCAACACACAACATTCCTAATACCTATTCCCATCAGATTCTATTATTAAACATGTCAAGATCAAAGCTTTAAGGATCAAAACACCAATAACTTGCGCAACAAGTATCCTATGATGTTACTAAGCGTTTATTAATATGTTTAATCCGTTTAATCTTCAAAAAGACTCATGTTTTAATGTTTCTTAAACCCATTCATACCTGGACAAACTTGTTATATGATTTTTATAGTAAAAACATAAGGTAAAAGCGTAAGAAATCATAAGTTATACCCTTAGCTCTTCAAATCAATCAATCGCGCGCCTTGGAGCCTCCCAATTGATGATCTTGAGCCTTAGCAGGAGTTTTTGGAGTGAAATATTCGTGTGGGGCAGTAAGGGGGCGATTAGGGTTGAGTATGGGGGTTGCATGGGGGTTAAGGATGCTTAAATATGAGTTTGAGGCGGTTTAGACCCGTCAGGGAGATTCGAGCGGCCGCTCGGAGCCTGTGAGCGGCCGCTCACAGGTCCGAGGCGCGCGCTTTTGCTTCGTTTCGCCTCCCGACGCGTTATCCATCGACGTTTTCGTTATTTCGGACCGTAACAAGTGTAACCCCATGCGTTAAGACCCTAATCAACCTCATGCTCCACTTTTAATGATTTTTATTAACGTTTTCGGTTTAGGTTCACATAATCACGTATGGTTTTCACATAAGTTTGTCAGATATCACCGAGACACATAAGTTTATTATTCACCAACGTCTGAGGTTCACTAATCATGTAATCACATATTAACTCACAACAATGCACGTATGTCCTATCTAGCTATCTAGCTAACCCTAGTTAAGTATAATATACGCGTGACTCGCTAAGGTAGACTTTAATCTAGACAACGTTATTAACCAGAATTTGCCGGGTGTCACATCATCCCCACGTTAAAAGAATTTTCGTCCCGAAGATTGCACAAGTACCAAAAGGAATAACAAAAGAAACAGACAAAAGATAGAAACCAAGAGAGAGATTTACCCGAGTTGTCACATCATCCCCACGTTAAAAAGGAATCTCGCCCCGAGATTCATTCAGCTGCAGTGGTAACATATCTCGATTCGAACGCTTCCTTAGGAAAGAGATGAGGATACTTAGACTTCATCTGATCCTCCCGTTCCCAAGTGTACTCTGGTCCCCGGTTCGAGTTCCAGCGAACCTTAACAATGCGAATCTTGCTATGACGTAGGCTACGAATCTTGTAATCAAGAATCTCAACAGGTTCCTCCACAATCCGAAGACGATCATCAACCTTGATCTCTTCCAGTGGAACAATAAGAGACTCGTCAGCCAGACACTTCTTTAAGTTGGATACATGGAAGACGTTATGTACGTTGCCGAGCTCCGTCGGTAAATCAAGACGATATGTCACCGGTCCAAGCGTATGACGCCCTTCCACGGTGAAACTTTCAGGAGTACTTTGTCATCAACTTGGAATTCCAATGGCTTGCGACGCTGATCGGCATAACTCTTCTGCCGATCCCGTGCCGCTGCCAACCGGTTACGAATCTGTACGATCTTTTCCGAAGTTTCGTACACTAGCTCAGGCCCAGTGAGTTGACTCTCACCCACCTCAGCCCAACAAAGAGGAGACCGGCATTTCCGCCCGTACAGTGCCTCGAACGGAGCTGCCTTGATGCTCGTGTGGTAACTGTTGTTGTAAGAGAATTCTACTAACGGTAGGTGGGCTTCCCAACTTTTGCCAAAATCAATCGCACATGCCCGCAGCATGTCTTCTAAGGTTTGAATCGTGCGTTCACTCTGACCGTCAGTCTGTGGGTGGTAAGCGGTACTCATGTCTAGCTGGGTACCCAAAGCCTTGTGCAAAGACTTCCAGAAGTGAGAAGTAAAGTGGGAGTCACGATCCGAAATAATAGAAACCGGCACCCCGTGCTTAGAAACAACTTCCTTCAGATAAAGACGAGCCAAACGATCCATGGTGTCGGTCTCCTTAATAGCGAGAAAATGGGCTGATTTCGTCAACCGATCAACAATCACCCATATCTTATCATTCCCGCTCGGTGACTTAGGTAGTTGCGTGACAAAATCCATTGTAATCCGTTCCCATTTCCACTCCGGAATTTCAGGTTGTTGCAAGAGACCCGACGGTTTCTGGTATTCCACCTTGACTTTAGCACAGGTCAAGCATTTGCTCACGTATGAGGCTATATCCGACCTCATGTTTGGCCACCAGTAAAGCACCTTTAGATCTTGGTACATCTTATCCGAACCAGGATGAATAGAATACCGGGACTTGTGAGCCTCATCTAAAACAAGCTCCCGAAGTCCCCCAAATAAAGGAACCCATATGCATTCTGCGAAGTAGTGCAGGCCATCAGGCCTTCGCTCGAGGTGCTTGTCGGCACCGTGCATAGTCTCAGCTTTAAGGTTTTCCTCCTTCAAAGCTTCTAACTGAGCAGAACGGAGTTGGTCAGGTAGAGAGGAATGAATGGTGAGCTGCAACGCCCGAACGCGACGAGGATTAATTGATTCCTTCCTGCTCAAGGCGTCTGCTACTACATTCGCCTTGTCAGGATGGTACTTAATGGCGCAATCATAGTCGTTCAGGAGTTCAATCCAACGACGCTGTCGTATGTTCAAATGTTGTTGGTCGGAAATAAGTTGAAGACTCTTGTGATCGGTGTAGATGGTGCATTTGGTACCGTACAAGTAATGTCTCCAAATTTTCAACGCGAAAACCACTGCACCCAATTCCAAGTCATGGGTGGTGTAGTTCCTCTCGTGCACCTTGAGTTGCCGAGAAGCATACGCAATCACTTTCTCGTGTTGCATCAACACGCAACCAAGACCATGAATAGAAGCATCACAGTAAACAACGAAATCATCAGGGCCTTCAGGCAAGGACAAAATAGGAGCAGAACAAAGTTTAGACTTCAGTTTTTGAAATGTTGAATCTTGTTGTTCACCCCAGGCGAATTTTCTATCCTTCTGAGTAAGAGTGGTGAGGGGTTGAGCGATCTTCAAGAACCCCTTAATGAAACGACGATAATAGCCCGCAAGGCCTAGGAATTGCCGCACCTCAGTTGGCGTCTTTGGTGCTTCCCAGTCCTTGATCGCTTCGATCTTAACTAGATCGACATGAATTCCTAGTTCATTAACCACATGTCCTAGGAACTGAACTTCGCGTAACCAAAAGTCACACTTTGAGAACTTAGCGTAAAGTTGTTCCCGTCGCAAAAGTTCCAAAACCAAGCGCAGGTGTTCCTCGTGTTCGGTCTTGTTCTTGGAGTAAATCAGGATGTCATCAATAAACACGATGATGAACTTGTCAAGATACGGTTTGCAAACGCGGTTCATCAAATCCATGAAAACCGCCGGTGCGTTTGTGAGACCGAAAGGCATGACCAAGAACTCAAAATGGCCATAACGTGTACGAAAGGCAGTCTTTGCAACGTCAGCTTCCCTTACGCGCAACTGGTGATAACCGGACCTCAAATCAATCTTAGAGTAGTAGCTAGAACCCTGGAGTTGGTCGAATAGATCATCAATACGTGGAAGAGGATAAGTCCTTGATGGTCACTTTGTTCAATTCTCTGTAATCCACACACAATCGAAAACTTCCATCCTTCTTCTTAACGAACAGAATCGGGGCTCCCCAAGGGGAAGAACTTGGTCTAATGAAACCCTTGTCCAAGAGTTCCTGTAACTGACTGGACAATTCCTGCATCTCGGGAGGTGCAAGACGGTAGGGGGCCCGAGCAATAGGAGCAGCTCCCGGTACAAGATCAATACTGAACTCAACTTGACGATGGGGAGGAAGACCAGATAAATCATCGGGAAATACATCAGGAAACTCGCGTACAACAGGAATATCGTCGATCTTCTTCTCATCGGTAGAGGAAACAGATAAAAGTGCCAAAACGGCCGAATAACCCTTTCGAAGATACTTAAGGGCTTTCATGCTGGAGATGAGATTTAGCGGAGCACCGCCCTTGATACCGTACACAGAAAGGAATTCTCCATCAGGGAGGGGAATCCGAATAATCTTGTCGTAACAAACGATCTCAGCGCGATACAAAGACAACCAATCCATGCCTACAACAACGTCAAAACTACCCAAAGGTACCGGCATAAAGTCGATGGGGAAAGACAAACCCGACAACTCTAGTTGACACTCCCGAAGGATACAAGTAGCTTCAATCTTTTTACCGTCAGCCAACTCAATTACATACTTAGCCTCTAATGGCTCGGGTACTACATCTAGCAGTCGACTAACTTCCATAGATATAAAACTTTTATCGGCACCAGAATCAAATAAAATACTAACAGAGCGATTATTGAGAAGGAATGTACCGGTAACTGTGTCAGGATCCTGTCTAGCCTCTGCGGCTCCAATGACGAAGGCACGTGCATTCCTGCCACGGCCCCCGTTGTTCCCGTTACCGTTTCTATCCCTCACATCCCCGCCCTACTTCAGTTTTGGGCACTCCTTCTTGTAATGCCCAGTCTCCCCACAGTTGTAACAACCCTGTTTTCCCGTAGTTCCTTGAGCAGTAGGAGCCGGGGTAGTACTTGGGGCCTGGGTCGATGGAAGTGTCGCCCGACAATCTTTTGCAAAATGCCCAAGTCGCTGGCAGCGATGGCAACGATTACGGTCGCAGTCCCCCTGATGATGACGCCCACATTTGTTGCACTTAGGTAATTTCCCCGCATAACCACCCGGTTTGGTACTAGAAGAAGAAGAACCCCCGCTATCGAATCTCTTACCCTGCTGTGCAGGTGCTGGCACAGATCCTTTCCCCTCATTATCCCATTTACGCTTGTTATTCTCCGGGGCCTTGACAGTCGAACCCTTAGCAGGCAAGATACCCTCATTCACCTTCAAGTTTGTCATCCTGTGAGCCGATCAGACCACCTCTGAGTATGTAGGAAGATTCCCCGTAGCCACCAACCCTGCGATCTCTGGTACTAGCCCCGAGATATAGTGTTCAATCCTCCTGTATTCTGGCACATGCAGATCAGGACACAACACTGCCAACTCATTACGCCTTACCGTATACTTTTCAATCTCTGACCCGGTCATCTTGAGGTTCCACACCTCATGCTCTAGCTTCTGAATTTCTTCCCTTGGACAATACTCTCGCTTCAGTAGTTGAACAAAATTTTCCCAAGGCATAGCATAAGCCTCCCCTATACCCATATTCTGGGTGATATTGTTCCACCAGGTCAAAGCAACATCCTGGAATAACGCAGCAGCATACTTGACTCGATCCTATGGGAGACAGTTGCACATCAGAAACACTGACTCCACCTTTTCCAGCCACCTGAGCAAGCTCACCGCAGCCTCAGTGCCAGAGAATTCCTGGGGCTTACAGTCCCGAAACATCTTGTAGGTACACATAGGTGGGGGTGGGTTAACAGGACCACCACCACCATTGTGCCCTAACTGAAAGGCAGCTTGCAGCAAGTTGTTCAGATCTTCTTGTGTTAGGTTTACACCTCCACGACCACCACCACCACGCCCACCAGCGCGGCCACCTCCACGTCCTCCTCGTACTCCAGACATGATTCTGACAAAAAGGACGAGAAAATCTAGTTTCACAGCTAATGGTAACCACTAGCGTTCACAAGATCAAAGCTAGATCCAACCCAGGACTATCCATTCAAACCCAGAGCTCACTAGGGCTCTACATGGTCCTCCAAGTGTTCTCCTAGTTCAAAGTTCAAATCACCGAACATAGACTCTTAGCTATACACCGTAATGCTACGGTAGTTTATGGCAAGTGTTTCTATTGGAGTATGAAAGGGAGATGTCCGAGCCTTGGACAAATCTCAAGAGTACACGATTTACCCCAATATACCACACTGCCTAGAG
Source organism: Ambrosia x helenae (assembly GCA_030844895.1). NCBI lineage: Eukaryota > Viridiplantae > Streptophyta > Magnoliopsida > Asterales > Asteraceae > Ambrosia > Ambrosia x helenae. The sequence continues at coordinate 38,361,289 of CM061233.1, read as the reverse complement.
AGCAAGTAACCCGACCTAAGATAGAACGGATGATGTAACATAGGAAGGTCAGATGATTTAGAGACACTCCGACAAGGCCATACGTAATCCACCATAATGTTTAGTACTATATGATCGTCTAGTGTGTGTGACTCGGCTATAGACTAGACTCTACATGCAGTCCTAGTTCACTATAACCATTGGCTCTGATACAACTGTCACACCCTCAAAATCCACTTGCGGAGTTTTACCGCGAGGCGCATGACAAACCAGGATCCAAGTCAACGATCACAATAAACAAATCTAAATGAACATATGCAATTTCAAAAACATAGTTTAAAATCCCCAAATACAGCGGAAGCTTATTCTCAAAACATAATCCAAAAGTAAACCAAATTATTCAATGTTCGAAAACCATGCAATCCTAACTAGACGCCGTGCAGACGCGTGTGCCCTAGTTCCGTTGTGCTACCTTAGCGACCTGAGAAAACATGCAAGAGTTACGTCAGCACAAAAATGCTGGTGAGTTCACAGGTTTGTAATTAAAGTACCAAGTTCAACCTGTCCATACTATATCAATTTGCAAACCAAAGTACGCTAGCTAGGCGTATGTTTTGTTACTTCTACGATTGGAAAACCATTACTAACTCGCAAACCAGATGTCGTGCCCGAATAGTAAACCTGTTCCTGTTTGAGACAATATGCACTCGCCGACCCTCCAAGCCGACGAGCGGGGTTGGTCACTCCCAATAGATCTATTCACATTTCCCCGTTGTGCTAACCCGCACATTCATGGTTTCCCCCGGGACTTCCAAAGATCGTATAGTAAACCATAGAATCCCATAGTATGACAGTTGTTACCAAAACATAAGTTTAACACATGTTTTCTCCCCCAAAAAGTGAAACCAGTTAAAAGAGGGGCCGTAAACTCACCTTAACGTGCAAGCAAAGAATCCGAACATCAAGTAATATATGCTACCGACACCCTAATAACAGTGTCATTAAGTCAGTATAGGCGTAATATCATTACACCATATAACTCGTTTGTTCAAGGCGTTTTAAATGTTCAAAAGTGTGTATGCGACGCCTAGTGATTCTACATGCAATAGTAAACCCTACGGACTCGTTGGTTAATGAGTTGGTTACCATTAGTTTCTACATCCCGTATGTGTCACAAACAAGTGTACTTCAGTTATATGTCAATTCCAGATCACCTAAGACCTCAATTAATCACATAAGCACATAATACACAATCTGTGTTTTCAGGACAGATTGTGCGCCATCAAAACGAATTCATTTAAAATAGTAAATCAGTAAGTTATCCTCCCAAATTTTTACTGAATTTTCTTTGGGATTCACTTGACAATACCTATTTTTGTTTAGTCTTAAATCCAAATACAAAAATAATTAAAATTCGTCTAACTCAGCTATGTTCAGAAAACCCTCCTAACAGGTCAGTTTGGTAAATAATTTCCCAAAAATTGTGTATTCATCCAAACGGGATGAATCTACTTGTAAAACTTGAAAACCTCCAATATTAACCTTCTGTAAGAATTTCAAAACCCAACTCTTTATAAAACTTGAGTTATGATGTTTCAAAGTTGACTCAGTTTGACACCCGAAATTCTGATCTGACCTATTTTCAATGAAAATTCCAAAAACGACTCATCCGACGTCCAAAACACATGATTTTACCCATTATGAAAAGCTAAGACCAGGTGTGACCTAATCATGCAAGGAAAATACTAAAATCATTGTGTTAGGGCCATGTTACAGCTCCTACAAGTTCAACTAATCATTCTGTCCAGATTTTAGTTTCGCCTAAATCATACTTTACTCGCCTAACGTGTGCATAAAAACAATTAACAACCATCAATCATCAACACACAACATTCCTAATACCTATTCCCATCAGATTCTATTATTAAACATGTCAAGATCAAAGCTTTAAGGATCAAAACACCAATAACTTGCGCAACAAGTATCCTATGACGTTACTAAGCGTTTATTAATATGTTTAATCCGTTTAATCTTCAAAAAGACTCATGTTTTAATGTTTCTTAAACCCATTCAGACCTGGACAAACTTGTTATATGATTTTTATAGTAAAAACATAAGGTAAAAGCGTAAGAAATCATAAGTTATACCCTTAGCTCTTCAAATCAATCAATCGCGCGCCTTGGAGCCTCCCAATTGATGATCTTGAGCCTTAGCAGGAGTTTTTGGAGTGAAATATTCGTGTGGGGCAGTAAGGGGGCGATTAGGGTTGAGTATGGGGGTTGCATGGGGGTTAAGGATGCTTAAATATGAGTTTGAGGCGATTTAGACCCGTCAGGGAGATTCGAGCGGCCGCTCGGAGCCTGTGAGCGGCCGCTCACAGGTCCGAGGCGCTCGCTTTTGCTTCGTTTCGCCTCCCGACGCGTTATCCATCGACGTTTTCGTTATTTCGGACCGTAACAAGTGTAACCCCATGCGTTAAGACCCTAATCAACCTCATGCTCCACTTTTAATGATTTTTATTAACGTTTTCGGTTTAGGTTCACATAATCACGTATGGTTTTCACATAAGTTTGTCAGATATCACCGAGACACATAAGTTTATTATTCACCAACGTCCGAGGTTCACTAATCATGTAATCACATATTAACTCACAACAATGCACGTATGTCCTATCTAGCTATCTAGCTAACCCTAGTTAAGTATAATATACGCGTGACTCGCTAAGGTAGACTTTAATCTAGACAACGTTGTTAACCAGAATTTGCCGGGTGTCACAACAACTAATATAATAAACTCAATGTGGACACATGGCACTCCCATGTTGATCCTTCAATTGTCTTGCCTATCATATTGTGCCATGTGTCACAATGTGAGAATTTATAAGACTTTTAGTTTTTTTTTAAATAAAAAATCATTAATTAAATGAGGTCAAAATTTGAGTTCCAAACAATTAAATGTGGTCAAAATTTAAGCTTCAAATAATTAAATTTGGTCAAAATTTGAGCTCCAAATAAAATTAAAAATCATTAATTACATTTGTGTATATATTTCTTTTTCTTATGTTATAATATAGTATTGTAAATGGATTGTTTTAGATATCCATGGAATGGACCGTGGTGTTCTGATGAGAGGACCGAAACTTTTAGAAAACAAAGGGAAAGCTTGCAATCTTCAAGGGAACTTCAACTGATGATGAAGGTGTGAAATTTTCTGTTTAATATGATCTGCAGAGCCAAGTATTCTGATTTGTGTTTGTTTTTTTTATCAATATATAACTTGTGTCAATAGCTTTTCAGCTTATTGAATGAGGTCAAGGCATATAGGTTTTCTTTAAAGAGCATTTACCACCAGATTACTTCATCTTCCCCAAATCTTAAAAACCCAAATCCTCTACAAATCATTGCCCCGTACTTCAGTTCTTCCTTTTCAAAGGTATAGTTTCCATCTAACCCTATATCTTCTTGTTATCTTCGATTCTTCTTTTTTCAAAGGTAATTTTTTATGTTGATACAGAATCCATACGCCTCAAGTTTCTCTTCTTGATTGGTTTTTTTTTTTTTTTTGGAGGTTTTTTCTTGATACGTAATCAGGTATGATTTATGGTTTTTGAAGTATTTTGATTCAATAATAGGGTTTACGAATCAGTTTATGAATGTTCTTTGTTTTTTCGATTCAATATAGTGCTATATTTGTGATTCGTTTTTTTTGAAATCGATCTATAAATAGTAGGGTTTTGGAATCAATATTCTATTGTTTAAAGCTGTTCGAAAAGATGGGCTGGAGAAACAATTCTCATTTCTTCAATTCCCTGCTCATTTAAAGATTTGTATTATTATTGTATTTGAAATATAGTAGTCAACTTTTAAAACTGAGACTTTTTTATACATATTCGCTTCACATTTATATAATTTGGTTATTATGTTTTTTTATTATCACTTATTAATAAAAAGTTAAATTTTATTACACAGCCGTGTAGCTATAACTTATGATGGTTCTGATTTGTTGGTTTGATCTATAATTGAGCAGGGAAGCACAAGTAATTTATGTTCATATGTTTTATATTTTATAAACCCTAGGTCTACAAAATAATAAGAAATGTTCATTGTTTTATTTTTAAAATAATTACAATTAGTTGTAATTTTAAAATATCCTTACAAAGTTTGACTACAATTATCTTTATTTTTTGATAAAACGAGATTTGGAATGAAAAGAAAAGTATTATGATTTGTTTATTGATAAAATTAGTTGTAGTATTAAAAAAAAACTTGCCTTAAAAAAGTTTGACAATGATTTGATATAAATTATTTTAAAAAAATCAAGATTTTCAAAAATAAAAGAAAACTGTTAGGATTTTAAAATTTTGACTACAATTTGCTGTAGATTTATTCTAAATTAATATCTTCCTAAATTACATTGGTTTCCAAAGAACAGCAAACCAAAACATTTAAATCGTTACAAAAAAAAATCCACACCTATATAAATCCAGTATTTATGATTCAAAACAATCCTAATTATCAAACTAGCTGAATTAGCGTAAAAACTCATTGTGTTTTTTTTCTCTCATCATATTCACTGTTTTCGCATGATTTAATCTAATTACGGTTTTCAATATTATGTTATGCAGAAATAAGATTGTGAAACGGTTGGATAATAGGTTTTGATCTTCAATATCGGTTGATTAGACATGGATAGTGTTTGCGGGTTTGGATTGGTCTGGTTTGTGATTATCATTAGTTGACTTACCAAGTTTGTTGCCACGTTTGGTGTAATAGATTGATTATTAAAATTTACTATATTTGAATTTTAAAAATCACGAGGTCAACTTAATTGATTAACAGTAATAATTGATAATCAGTTTTTTTTTGTATTTGAATAAATGAGAATGAGAAAGGAAACTGACGTAAATTAGGAACTCATTAAATTTCCTTTTTACATTCAAATTACTCACTTTCTAAATTTAGTGTAATTTATATTGGTAATAAGTTAAATTTCGAATCTTGAATTTCAAAATTCAAATTTAATTTCAAAATATTTAAATATAAAATTTCAAATTCTGAGTTTTGGTTAATAATGTTAAGAAATTACACATACTAATTATCCTTTTAATTACACATTTAATAAGATTTAAAGTCTCGACATAAGTAGTGTCAACTCTCCAATTAATACATTAATTAATCCTATTAATTGTGCTATATTATTCTAATATCCGTTTAGCTTATATTGGTAATCGATTAAATATCGAATTTTGAATTTCAAACTAAAGTTCGAAATGTTTCAATTCGAATTTGACAAAATTTAAAATTTTGAATTTTGGTTAATAATTGTAAGAAATTACACATTCTAATTATCCTTTTATTTACACAATTAATATGATTCAAAGTTCCTACATAAGTTGTGTCAACTCTTATTAATACATCAATTGATCCTATTAATTGCCATATATATCCTAATATTAGTTTAGCTTATATTGGTAATTAGTTAATTAATGAATTATCAATTTCGAATTAAAATTCGAAATATTTAAATTCGAATTAGACAAAATTTCAAATTTCAAATTTTGTTTAATAATGGTAAGAAATTACACATAGTAATTATTATTTTAATTACACATTTTGAATGACTCAATCTTTTAAAAAAAATTAAAATTTTGAACTAAAGTTAATAATGATAACCATTATACCTATTTATTATCTTTAAATTATGATTTCCTAATATATTTAAAATATAACAATTAATAATTTTGGTTGTAACTTTCTCAAATTAATTACAAGTAAAAATTAAAATTTTAAATACTAAAATTTGAAATTATAGATTTCTGTTAAACTTTAAAAATTTTTGAATACTAAATGTTTTTTCTAAATATTTGATCTCGAAAATTTGAATTTAATATTTATGGTAACATTTAGATTTAGATTTAGATTTATTTAACATATTTAAAATATTTAATTCAAATTTTTGAATGTTTTGAATCTTTCAAATTTTGATTACTAGAATTTGAACTAACAGATTTCAATTAAAATTTATAAATTTTCAAATATTAAATATTTTATTTAAGTATATAATTTCATATTTTGTTATCTATAATTTTAATTTTTAAATTTTTTTAACATTATTAAAATTTTAAATTTTGGATAATAATGGTAACAATAAGACTTAATTATAACATTTAATTCAAATTTTTGAATTGATAGATTTCAGTTAAAATTTATAAATATTCAAATATTAAATGTTCTATTTAAGTATATAAATTCATATTCCAATATCTATAATATAAAATTTAAAACTTTGTTAACTATATAAAAATTCTAAATTTTGAATTCTAGATAATAATGGTAACAATTAACTTAATTATAACATTTAATTCGAATTTTGAATGATCTAAGTATTTTAAAAAATTTTAAACTTTTGAAATTAAGTTAATAATTGTAACAAACAATCCATAATTGTAACAATTAATCCTACTATGATCATTAAAATATAGATATTATAATTAGAGATTTTCTAATATATTTAAAATTTAACAAATAATTGTTTTGAAATTTAACAAATAATAGTTTTAGTTATAAATTTCTTAAATTAATTACAAGTTAAAATTCAAAATTTTAATATAAGAATTTGAATTGATAGATTTTAGTTAAACTTTATAAATATTCAAATATTAAATATTCTATTTAACTATATAATTTCATATTTTAATATCTATAATGACAACAATTAGACTTAATTATAACATTTAATTCAAATTTTGAATGATCTGACTCAAACGGTGTCTTACTTTTAACATTTTATCAGAAATATTTTTCACTACTATTTATTTTTTACTAGATAATACTCCTCAAATACCATCTGATAACAAGATTCCAGTGAAGTTCTAAAGGCGTCAATTCAATATCCGTATGTTTCGCAATGACCACCAATAAAAGCCAAAGATAGTCTCTATCGAAGGTTGGATTGTATTTAAGAGCCTCTGTATTCTCACATGGCCAACTTTTTGTCGCATTGTCAAGAGTTAAAAGCAGGGCATGAGTGAAATTACTTATACTAGATAGTGATTGGAATGTCAAGACTAAAACAAAAAATGTGGTGTATAAGGAAATATTTAGTGATATTTGTTTATAGGTTTTACCGCTCTAAATAATTGTTAGTTGTTAAACCGCGTGTCCACGCGGGTAATAGACTAGTGAATGAATAAAACAAACCAAACCCGGGTCTCCTTAAATATTAATCTTTAACGTGTCTGGGACCTTCTCCGTCTCCAAAGTAACTCCAAAGCTCCTTGTCTAGACCTGCTTCTTGGTTGACTTCCTTCGATATCATCTTGATGTTCCTGTGCCCTCTCCCCGAATATTCTGCGGACTATTGATCTCCTTAAAACTCCTTTTTTTGCGGCTCCTCGTGTCCTCCACGAAATAATTATCATCAACCCTATTTTGTTTGGGCCTTGGACTTTTGTGACAAAAGTCACGTAGGTTTTGTTATTATCATTTTTTTTCTATTTATTCTTATTATTCTTATTATTATTATTACACCATGCTTACTTGACTCGGTGTTCTTGACTTGACCAATTTGCTCGTTTACGCTCTGACGTCCACGAACACATGCTCTCAAGTGTTCGTGTTTCAATTAAAATTCTTTCTTTTTGAGCTCATTTTCCACGAACACCTATAAAATAATAAAATAAATAAATAAATAATAAAACTGACACGAAACGAATACAAACTTGACCAAATAAAATACAAAATACATAGGAAATTAGATGCGTTTTGCAACACATCAAACATCCCCACACTTAAACCTTTTTCGTCCCTGAAAAAGACTGCAATGGAATCATAATTAGAATTCTTGGTTTCAAAAACTTTTAGGTTCATTAATTATGATCTAATTACGCATCAACCAAAACTGTCGGTATTGTTGTCCACCTAAACCCAACCACTAGCTAATCAGGCCCCAATCATGTAAAGCAATTAAGTTCATATTATTACAATCAATCTATGGGTCTCACACTCAAGATATCCAGCTTCACCTAATCCCACCTCAAGCTTTCGAAGCAAAGGTTAAACCATATAGATATACCAACCACAGCAAACTAAACTCCCTAATGTATTAGAAATTAAATTTTTGATGGATGATGGATGAAGTTTATGAGCGTAGATACATTTGTTTTTTTTTCATACCTAACCCAGAGGTTGTCTCAATCAGAGTCACCATCCCCAAGAGCGACATCATGAGCTTCAGTATTTTTTATTTTTTTCAACTTGACATCAAGGGAGTTTCGATCAGAGGCTTCAGTTTTGTGTTTTTTTTTTTAGCTCAATTGATGGACATGTGGATATTTTTTGGGCGCCACCATTCACCGGATTTATTCTCATAAAAAGGATCAAGCGTGCCATTTAATTAATAATACATATGGGCTTTCAACCTACAGTGGTACCTCTACTTACTATCAGCGGTTTCAGTTCTACCGTTTCTCCTAAGATGAGAACCCACAAGATTTCATGATTTATTAAGGTATATTAAGAACAATCCTAGGACCTTTCAAAGTTAGCTGGGCCTACCGACACATCTTAAGCAAACACGCTTTCAATCTATTTATATTCTCATATATGTAATATTTTGAAAACCAAATATCCCAATTTTACTATCATTTTCCATATAAAATGCCCAAAAAATCAGGGACAATTTTTTTTATTTGAAATAAAGACTCAAACTATACTAAAACGCAGTTCTTATCCCCACACTTAAAATTGCACATTGTCCTCAATGTGTAAGGAAAAAGAACTAAAAAGAAAGCATAATAACAATATATATATATATATATATATATATATATATATAGGGATCGGTTCAAATAAAAAGTTTAAAAAACGTGCGAAGCGTGCGAAGGCTTCTACGCGCGTTTTCTTGAAGGGTAGTATCATCATTTTACTCGATATTTAAAACCCATATCTTTTATAAAAGGATCAGATTTTCAAATTCGTATTTACTCTGTTTTTAGATTTTGAATTCAGTATAAATCAATCATAAATCAGTTCATTCTCTTTCGATTATATCTCCAAACGATTTTCCTTTATTCATTCATTAAAGATGTCTGTGAATAATGATTGTGCATGTATGATTTGAGCTATCTATTACGTAATGTTTTGTTCGATTGCTTTCTTTTTAATGATTTCGTTTTCTGTTTAGTAGAATTTGAATTAAATTCAGCTTTTTTTGTTGATTGTACGTTGTTTTTCTATTTATGGAAGCATTACGTTATTTGTTCTTAGTTTTGTTATTAAATTCATCTTTTTTTGTTTGATTTCTTTGTATTAATGATAGTTTTTACGTTATTTTTTTGTGTTTTTGTTTGTTTCATATCACAATGTCACAATTTTACGTGTTTTTTGTGTTTGTTTATTATATTCATGTTACGTAACTTTCATTACGTTATTTCATTACGTTATTATATTTTATGCTTTTATTAGGCCATTTATGTTACTGTGTTAATAGTTATTACGTGATTTCAGGTTTTATTTTCAATGATAGAGGTGAAAGTAGTTCTACTCAGGCTGTTTCAACAGTTTATAAACCACAAGTTGCCTCTTCTATGACGCCATGTGTTGATATGGTATTTCCATCGATTGATCATGCGTATGAGTTTTATGTGACATATGCAAAAAATGTTGGATTTAGTGTTCGCAAAGGAGGTCAATATGTTCATGGTGAGATTATTAAGTTGAAGCATTTGGTTTGTTCAAAGGAAGGATTCAAATCTTGTAAAGCGTTTGATAGTCTTCGAAATGGTAAAAGTAGGAATAAACCATCGCAGAGAACAGGTTGTGATGCTCATATAGTTTTTTCGTCAGAGAATGGACAAAATTTTAAAGTTTCAAAGTTTGTTGAAGAGCATAACCATTATTTGGTTTCTCCAGAAGATATGCAATTTCTTCCATCATCACGTAATTTGACATATCAACAAATGCAAGTGTTATGCAATATGTCCAAAGTAAACATGGGTCCTGTTAAGGCTTTTAATCTAATGAGGACAATTTATGGTGGTTTTGAACAAGTTGGTGCTACTGCTGCAGATTTCAAAAATTTTAAAAGGGATTTGAACTTATATATTGGTGAGTATGATGCGGATATGGTAGTTAATATGCTGCAGAAGAAGCAGGACTTTCTTCCTGATTTTTATTTTGAGTATAGTCATGACACTAAACGACAGTTAACTGGATTATTTTGGGCTGATGAGCATGCAAAAAGTAGTTACAAAGTTTTTGGTGATGTTGTTTCATTCGATGCTACTTTCAATTCTAACAAGTAAGTTCATTACGTAATTATGTTATTCATTTTACGTAATTATTTCAGTTTAATTAATTTATTTTTTTTCTTTTTTAGATACAAGATGGTATTTGTTTCATTTACCGGTATCGATAATCACTGCAACAATATAACTCTAGGTGCTGGATTGCTGAGTTCAGAGACAATTGAATCCTACTCATGGCTGTTAACTTGTTTCAAGAAGTGTTTTGGTAAAGAACCGCTTGTTGTAGTTACCGATCAAGATCCTGCTATAAAACAAGCAGTTGCATCAGTTTTACCAAATAGTAGGCATAGATTGTGCATGTGGCACATCATGAAAAAGGTTGTTGATAAGGTATATGTCATTTTTGCTATGATTTTTGATTTTTTGTATGTCACGTAATTTTCAAGTCTTTTATCTGTATACCATATTTGTTATTACGTGATTATTTTTTATGATATGATTTTTTGATTTTGTGTATGTTACGTGATTTTCAAGGCTTTTTATTTGCATAACATATTTTTATTACGTGATTATTCAAATTCATAACAATATGTGTTTTTGTTATTTTTATAGGTTGGTCCTGCATTATGCAACAATGATGATTTTAAACAGCGTATTTGCGACATTGTTTGGACAGATTCTATTTCACCAGAAGAGTTTGAAAAGGGATGGGAGCAACTTGTTTTTTTATTTTAATCTCTTTTACCACGACTGGTTGTGTGACATTTATTCAAATAGAGCAATGTGGATTCCTGCTTTTTATCGCGATGAGCCAATGTCTGGTCTTATGCGTACTACTTCAAGATCTGAATGTGAAAATCATTTCTTTGGTCAAGTTTCAAATGCTCAATTAACGCTTCTTGAGTTTATTAGTCATTTTGATACTGCCATGGAATCTCAAAGGTATACTCATAGGAAAAATGATCATGAGACGAGGTATAAAACACCGGATTTTTGGACTGATTATCCTATTGAGGTGCAAGCTGCGAAATTATATACAAGAAGTATTTTCTTTGATGTCCAAGAAGAAATTTACGGAGCTGTGCATAAATGCATAAATGTCTTTCTTTCACATGAAGGAGATATAGGGACGTTTCTAATAAAAGATCGTTCTGCGTATGGTGCCGGTTTGATAGAGGTATGTATAGTTTATTTTTTATGTTACGTAATTTTTTACATATCATTGTAACAGACATTACGTAATTACCTGTTTCATTAGTCTCTCACTTTCATATACCTCATTACGTATTTTATTTTTTTATGGAGATCTTTTTTGTATTGCAGGTTAAATTTAACCTGGAAGATTTGACAATTTTATGTTCTTTCAAGCGTTTTGAGCGATATGGTCTATTGTGTCGACATGCTTTTTTAGGTTTAAGGTTGTGTGATATAAATGAAATTCCCAGCAGATACATTCTTGATCGCTGGAGGAGTGATGTTATTTGTAATAGTCCCTCTCGGTCGAGCTTGTCGTTGGTGATGCATACTGATGAAAATGGGGACCATCAAAGTGTTAATGATGTTGTTCGTGATATAATGCATTTGAGTGAGTATGTAGTTAATAAGTTGATTACTGATTTTGAAAAGTTGAAGCTGTTTAGAGACGAGCTAAAAGCGACGAAAGAGAAGACAGATGAAGCTGGTATTCAGAGGATATCAGCCAAGAAGAAAGAAATTATTCAAGCTATTATTGGGGCTCCACATCAAACTGAGGCTGTTGTTCGTGTTCCTCATGGTATTAGGAATAAGGGTTGTGGGTCACGCAAAAGGTTTAAATCAAAACGTGAACAAGCGATTAGTCGTGCAGGGAAGAGATCAAGAAATTGCAAAGTATGTGGGGGTAGTGGTCATGATAGGCGCACTTGTGAAGTTCTTAAAGGGACTGCAACAGCTAACAACAAAGGGAAAGAACCCGTCAATGAAGCAGATGCGGATAATAGTCTAGATTCGGAATATGAAGTTGGCGATGATTGATTATGTTTTTTTGTTAAATTGACATTGAAACATTTTCTTTTTTACATTGTTACGTGATTTTTTTGTACACATATGGGTTTTTTGCATTTCATTACGTAATTAGTTGACATGCTACGTAATTGTATCATAGCATAATCATTCACATATAACCATTACTTTACATTTTTTTCACATGTTACGTAATTTTATGTTACGTAACCATTATCAGTTTCATACATGATTAACATATAACCATTATCATACATGTTTTTTGTATGTTACGTAATTGTATTTGTATGTTAGGTAACCATTTTAGGAGTCATGGGGTGTTCATTGACCATCATATAGTTGCATAAAGCTTCTTTCTGCATACATTACGTAATTTTACCATAAGCATTACGTAATTAACTAACATCAAAATAATATTAAGTAAAAATATTTTTTTTTACCAATGGCACTATGATGTTGTCATATTTGCTATTAGCTCCAAGCTTGCTGTTGTCTAGTATTTCTATCTTCGGGTTCTTCATGTTGAAACATATTACATATATGTGGTCCGAAGATACGATGGGCATGAACAACAAATCCACCTCATTGATTGATTTTATTTCATTTTTGCTAAGTGTAAGATTTAAGTTCGCTGTCATGGTGTCCATTCGCTTTAAATCATTATATTGAGGCGTGAAGCAGTCACTTGGCTGTAAATTTAGCATACATTACGTATTTTAGCATAACCATTACGTTATTATAATTTATGTATTACATGAAAAATCTAAGGAGCAAACCAGAATATTTGTTTGAACAAACAACCTAAATGGTGAACCTGGAGCTCTTTTCTTCTCGTCGTGGTTCAGCACATGCGACCATGCATCCAAAACATTAGATGATAATGTTATCCCAGGGTATAAGCATTCAAATACCACTTTGAAGAATGGAGTCCCATCTGCTGGCTCGAATACAACGTCACTGTGGAAGATAAGTTTTAATACACATTACGTAATTTTTTGTAATAAACTATGTTCTGAAAATATTCATTACGTAATTTTTCTAATAACAAATTAAAGTAATATAAGGTTTTTCTTATTGTGTTGCCTCGGTTGCTGCAAATATAAACTGCGTAACTATGTTTTCATCTTCAGTTATTTTGTTCTTCATCACCACCTGCCGTTGAATGTAAGGAGACTTCAGAGGTCCAGCCAACATCCTTCCTCTTTTTGCACGTTCAACGTGTTTATTGGCTATGGTTGACTCCAGTGATTGACTAACTATTAGTCTCCCTACTGTTTTTGGTGTTTCGATATCAGCTTCAGAGTTTTGTAGGAATGGTAGATCTGGAATTACATCTGTAGGTGTATCATCTTGTGAGATATTCAGATCGAAACTTGGTCCTTCATAGCTTTCATTCTGTATTTCTTCTACTTTGTCTCCCTCCGATGTCTCGATCTGTTTTCCTTTCCTAGATCTCTCTTCAAACTCATTCAATTCTTTCAAGAATTGCGAACTGACATGTTCGGATGATGTTTGTGTGGTTGAAGTTTGCAAAGCTGCATTCTTTTCTTCTTTGTCGGCTGCTTTTATCATCTCAGCAATCATATCTGTGCTGTCACTCTCTAGGGCCTCATTTCCTGATTTTAGTTAACAATTTATATACATTCATATAAGTTCCATTTAGTATAAACATTTTTAATATACATTACGTAATTTTTTTTACCTTTATCGGCCGGTGGTTCATTTGTTGTTGCGTCTTTCAAAGCATCCATTATATCTGTCAAAGCTTCTTCTTTATTTGTTTCTTCAATTTGTTCAGTTGCGGCAATCATTGCATTTAGCAATCCTGTGCTAACACTTTGCGAAGTTGTTTCCGTTTCATTCAAATCTTTTTTTTCACCTGTAATTACGTATTATGATCATTAATAAGTTTTGACAAATAATTTGTTACGTGATTTTTTACCTTTATTGACAGGTGGTTCATTTCTTGTTGCATCGTTCAAAGCATCCATTATGTCATTACCTTCTTTCACAGCTTCTTCTTCATTTGTTTTCTCAAGTTGTTCAGTTGCGGCGATCATTACATTTAGCATTCCGGTGCTAACACTCTGTGAAGTTGTTGCCTTTTCATTCAAATCTTTCCTTTCACCTGTAATTACGTATTCTGATCATTAATAAGTTTTGACAAATAATGTGTTACGTGATTTTTTTTTACCTTCTAGTGTTTCAGCTGCAATCACTATTGCATCTAACATCCCTGTGCTAACACTGTTCTGGTTTTCCTTTTCACCTGCAACTACTAATATACTTTTTTTGATATCCATTACGTAATTTTTAACTAACTTTTTTATCATTTAAATATACATTACGTAATTTTTACCTTCTATGTTTTTCTCATTACTTGATTTGTAACTTGCTACCCATGACTTCCATTTTGTTTGCTTCTCACGTATAATGTTGCTGTCTAAAAAATTTGAAGTGGCTTCTTCGAAAATTTCATCTATTTCAGCAACATATGTTTGAAACTTCTCCATTTTGTTTTCTATTTTTGAAAGCCATTCCTGCAAACAATACGTGAATAAATTACATGATTTCTGTTGATGTTTGACATAATAAATTACAGTTACTTACATTCTCATCAACTAGGTAAGGACTTTTGTTTTTCTTCTTTCCCATTGTCTTTTTCCTTGTTGACCCTTTTATGCTCTCATCTGTTGATTTTTGAGTTGCAACTTTTTGTATTTTTGTTGTTGTTGTTGCCTCATTTGCATCACCAGCCTGCAAACATTACGTGATTTTTTAAAATCCTATATACATATGCATGTTATGTAATTTTTATACAGTTATTGCACTTACATTAGGAACTTGTGGAGTGTTGTAATTTTCCAAGATTTCATCAATGTCAGAGAGTGATTTTGTTGTTTCAAACACGTTGTTGAATTCTTGTGAATCTTGATTTTGAAGATGATCCACGAGGATTTGTTGTTCAAGAAAGATTTGCTGTTCATCATGCTGAATGTATGCATCTTCATTCTTACCATCTTCTTCCATTTTTTCTGCATCACCTTCTTCACCATCATAATCATCTCCACCAACACCACCAGCATCTTCATTTCCACCATCATCTTCTTCATCCTCATCATTATGTCCTTCTTCATCTCTAGGACTTTCTACTTCATCATTTCCTTCTTCATCTTCATCATTATCTTCTTCATCAGTTGAAAATGGCCCATTGTCATACAAATGTTTATCAACATCAGACAAATTCTGGGTGCTAATGTACTTAATTGCTGGTGTTTGTGCTATTTCAGGAGCATATGATAACCTCTTTTCATGTACATAAAGCATCTGTCATGTGAATAAAGTTAACACTTGATCATTACGTAATTAGTAATAACACATTACGTAATTTGTATTTTTTTTATACATTTACATAATTATGAATGAAAAACATACCGCAAGAAAAGGCAAAGGTCCATTATACATTTCAGTTCCGTTCCAGCTTGCCTTCGTTCTTTTGAGACAGAAAATTAAGTACTCACACCAATTCAATTTTTTGATTGATTTTTCATCTGTCACTCCTTTCAAGAACATTTGATTTACTGTTGAACTCTTTGTTACTTGCCCAAAAATAGAGTTGTAAAGTACAAGGAAGTTCAACTTGAAAATCCAGTCTCCGCTTTTGCTTTGAACTATTTTATTCTTCACATCCGAGATTAAAATCTTGTTATGTTCAAACTGGGACTTCCATACAGTAAGCGTGTTAGATGAACCCTTCCTTGGTTTGTTCTTTTCATTTACTGTCTGGTTACCCATTGGGACACCAAGGACTTCTTGAACTTTGTTGCTTGTAACTTGAATGATGTGGTTTCCTACATTCAACTCATCTCGTCTATCATCATAATTCACTAATAACCATCTTGCTAACTTTGTTGGCACTGTTTTAATGTTCATTGATAAAAAAGCTTCAAATCCCATCTGTTTGATTGCTTTTTTCTGTGCACTTGATAAGCTTGCCATCGCCTCATTCATGTTATAAACAGATGCCCTTACATTTAATTTTATATTTGAGTACAGAACAAATTGCTTTCTTGGTGGTGAATTTGCAGGCTGTTGTTGTAGAAGTAATTCATTTTCATTGATCTCTGCGTTATTATCAAATGTTATAATTACGTAACAATGACAGAATCATTACAAATTTCATTACCAAAATAACGTAATATAGACATATAATCATAAACTAGTGTTTTTTCATTTACCAAAATTGCTTAACAATGACAGAATAACTACATTTTCATTACCAAAATAACATAAAAAGACATAATGATAAACTAGTGTTTTCATTTACAAAATTGCTTAACAATGACAGAATCACTACATTTTCATTACCAAAATAACGTAACATATACATAATCATCATATATTTATGGCCAGAATCATTACAAATTTCATTACCAAAATAACGTAATATAGACATAATAAAAAACTAGTGTTTTCATTTACCAAAATTGCTTAACAATGACAGAATAACTACATTTTCATTACCAAAATAACGTAACAAAGACATAATCATAAACTAGTGTTTTCATTTACCAAAATTGCTTAACAATGACAATAACTACATTTTCATTACCAAAATAACGTAACAAAGACATAATCATCATATATTATGGCCAGAATCATTACAAATTTCATTACCAAAATAACGTAATATAGACATAATCATTTCTAGTTCTATTAATAAAATTACGTAACACAGACATACTTTTTTCCATTACTAAAATCATGTAACATTGACATAATCACTACATTTCCATTACCAAAATAACGCAATATAGACATAATTATGATGCACCATAGACATAATCATTTTTCTAAAATCATGTAACATTTTTGACAGAATCACTACATTTCGATTACTAAAATAACGTAACATATACAAAATCATTTCTAGTTCTATTACTAAAATTACGTAACACATAACAAAAAAAAATTCTCTGTACCATTTTTCTTTGAAGACCTGTCATGGCTTGCTTTTGTTCTTCTCTCTGATTTGTCAGTTTTATCGTTGGTTTTTTTAATTTTGCTTGGGCCTGATAATTAGAAATACGTATTTTAGTACAATTTCACAACGTATTAACAATATTAATTCACGTAATACTTATTTACCTTCATCAACGTCGTTCTTTTCACCTTCATACTCTGTTCCTCTTTTTCTTCCTGTAGCATGCATAATGTAAGTTATTATATAGTTTTTCATTGTAAAATTTAGTACAGAATGACGTAATGTACTTACTTTCGTATACTTTTGAGTATTTCATGGTTAATCTTCTGTAGAAATGGAGTTTATTGATAATTTTAACTAGGGTTTCAGAGTTTATTATGTAATTTTGGGGAGAAGTTTTGAGCGATTAATGAGACTGAACGGTCTCTTATAATTTGATTTTAGAAAAATTGACGATTATACCCTTATTAACTGTCTAATCTCTCACTTATTTACGAAATTGACACCGCGTACTTTTTAATTAATGACGTAAGATTATTGATTGATCGACGGTTAATATTCCTTCGCACGCTTCGCACGATTGTGTGTTTTTGTAGAATAACCGCCCCCTATATATATATATATAACAAGTAAAGTGGAACAGGCTCTCCTGGTAATATTGCAGTAACATCCTCGCAAAGCGTGTCCTGAGCTATCCCATCCAAATGCCAACCAACCGTATAGCATTTCATTCGCGGTTGTAAGCAATATATCTTGCAATAAAAAACTCAAAAGACAAAACGTAAAGTGAAATAAAAATAGACCGACGAATTAGGAATGTCATTTTACAAATAAAATATTATTGGATTGACCCCGCCTGAATGGAGATTGAGTACAGGCTGGACCCTTCCAAATCTGCAATTAATAATACGGACAATCCCCGCACTAGATACAAACCAAAACATAAAAGAAAAATAAAATAAGCAAGAATCTACAAACTGTACAACTTGGGCAAATCCCAAGTACACTCTATTCTTTTCAAAATATATCTGGTGGCTCCCGTTTGCAATCCTTGGCAACCTGATAAGCTAAATTCCTAGTAATGTGATCCATCACCTCTCCTATACTTTGACCGCCGCCCCATCTAGTCCACCAAACAAAAGCCGCCTCCAAACCAACACCGTACTTTGGTCGTTTTCGCGGATCTTGCACATCTTTTGTTCTAATTTTGTCTCGTTCATAGTCTAGGTGCACATTAATAGCTTTAACCTCCTCTTTCGGCTCCTCATACGAATTCTGCCGAACTCCAAACACAATCTCCTCAACACCTACCCGTAGCCTCAGTTTTCCTTCACCCATGTCGACTAGTGCTCTCGATGTTGCCAAGAATGGTCGACCTAAAATGAGCGGCACAGTGTCGTCCTCTTTCATGTCTAGAACCACAAAGTCGACTGGGAACACAAATTTGTTCACCTTCACTAACAAGTTCTCCAATATGCCCCTAGGAATTTTCACACATTTGTCAGCTAGCTGAATACACATCCTAGTTGGCTTTAGCTCCCTAAGATTAAGCTTTAAGAATAGAGAGTAGGGCATCAGGTTTATGCTAGCACCTAGGTCGGCTAGCGCATTTCTAGGAGTGAGGTGGCCGATGAAACAGGGAATGGTGAAACTTCCTGGATCGGTCATTTTATGAGGAAGTGTATTCTGTACGACAGCAGAGCACTCCTCATAAAGAGTAACGGTGGAGAGCTCCTCAAGTTTCTTTTTATTAGTCAGAAGATCTTTAAGAAACTTGGTATATTTTGGCATTTTGGAAAGAGCCTCTATGAATGGGAGGTTAACGTGGAGTTTCTTCAGCATGTCCACGAACTTAGCATATATCTCAGAATCATCAACATGCACTAGACGACCAGGGAATGGTGGCTTAGGCTTTTAAACACGAACTGGACTCTTTTCTCTCTTCTTCTCACTCGACTCACTCGGTTGTGTTGTACTCTTTGAGACTAGCCTAGGTTGCACTTTAGCAGATGGTGGCTCTAACTCAATTTCCTCATCAACCAGTTCTTCATCTTCTCCCGGTGATGGACCAACTACATTCCACCCACTCCTAGTAGTTACTGCCTTAACTTGAGCATGCCTAAATGTAGAAGTACTTGAGTTAGGATTAGGAACAGTGTCACTAGGAAGGGTTCCCTGAGGTCCTTGACTAACCTGATTAGCTAATTCTCCTACTTTGGCCTCTAGGTTCTAGAAAGCAGCTTGCTGACCTTTCCTGAAAGTGTCCTACTCATCAAGTTTTGACTGAATGTTACTAAGCATCTGGGACTGCATCTGTAGAATGGTGGTAAGGTCAGACTTAGTACGACTAGTGGGTCCCCCAGAGTTGGGAGCTTGGAACAGATTCTGACGAGGTTGGTATCTAGAAGAGTTACCACCTTGCCAGTTGGAGTTTTGATATCTCCAATTGGAGTTTGAATCAGGGCTATAGTTTTGATAGGGTGGTTCAAGCCACCCGGAATTAAGAGAATCTACATGTTCCTGACTTTGAACTGGACACTCAGATGTGTTATGACCCCCTCTACATATTTCACACCTATCCAACTTCGTCTGAAGATCTCTCATTTGCCTAGTTAAATTCTCAATCTCCGCAGCCAGACCAGTATCAAGTGCAATCTGATGAACACCTCGGGTAGTAGGAGAGTTGTTACTAGTCATGGGAATGGAATTCCCAATAGTATGCTTTGGTGGTCTCTCAGAATAGGCAAAACTCTCAAACAACTCATTAGCTGCATCAATATCCATTTTTTCCATGAAATTACCCTGTATAGCTGTATTAAAACAAACTCGAGTCTCAAAAGTGAGGCCATTGTAGAATTTCTCCACAAGGGCCCAGTCAGAAAGACCATGATGAGGGCATCGGCTCAGTAGGGTCTAGAAACGCTCCCAAGCCATGTAGTATGGCTCATCAGGATCCATACGGAATGAGTGAACCTGCTCCCTAATGCGGGAATCCTTGGAAGCTGGGTGATATTTTTTAAGAATTTTCCAAGCATGTCCTCCCAAGTAGCAATGGAACTATTAGGCATAGTGTCATACCAAGTGGCGGCATGACCAGACAAAGTAAATGGGAAAAGACGCAAATAAATGACTTCCTTAGTGATGTGGGAAAGATTGAAAGTGTCACAGATACGCACAAATCGAGACAGATGTCCATGAGCATCCTCTTCATCAAGACCATGGAATTGAGTGACATTAATGATAGTGGTCAAGACATGGGATGGGATTTGCCAATTGTTGGCATCAGCAATGGTAGGACGAGTGATGGGAGAACGAATCCCAGTATAGCCCTCAGTAGCACGAGAGTGCACAGTACGTCTGATGTTCGCATCAGCCATATCGAAGGTAGGAAGTGGAATGGGGTGAGTGGGTGGTTTAGAATTGGTGAGTTGTGGTGATCCCTGTGAACAAGTATGTGGCATACACTGAAAGTGTAAACCACGCTGGAGTTACTAATGGATAGCAAATAACCTAAGACTAAAAGCACAAGTAGCACAGATAATCGAAGGTAAATCTAGCAAGCGTTAAACAAGCAAAACAAAGCAAGTAAAATCAAAAAGTGTCAATTAAAAGTCCCCGGCAACGGCGCCAAAAACTTGATGTGTGCAAATAAGTGTATAAATACATTGATCAAGTTAAAATCCTAGACTCTTCTAAAACCACACACTATCGGCAAGTGTACCGATCGCAAGTAGCAAGTAGGCAAGACCAGGTATCGAACCTAAGGACTTTATCTAACACTTTTGGAATTACTCCTAATGAATTACCTAATAAAATATTATTATTATTAAATTGATTGATTGATTGGGGGGTTTAAACTGAAATTAAAATAAATAGTTAAAACTAATTAAAACTAAATTACTAATTAAACTAAGAAACTGAAAATAAACGAAAGCTAACGAATTGGGTTGGAACTCTAATGAGGAGAAATCCGGTAACTTGGGTAGAATCCCTAGACTCTGGTTATAAAAGCTGACTTATGTAATCCGGTTGGAGACCCTGTTCTCACCTAATAAACCTCCTGTCAAGGATAGCTGACTAGACTCAAGGCGGGACAAGTATTGAGACGCTAAAATGAAAGTGGATCGCTGTGACACCCGGCAAATTCTGATTAACAACGTTGTCTAGATTAAAGTCTACCTTAGCGAGTCACGCGTATATTATACTTAACTGGGATAGTTGAGTCGTGTTACGGTTCGGGAACTGTTAGTTTGGTATAGAGGATCATTAGATGTTAGTCTAGAGGCTCATTAGATGTCGGTCCTTAACCAAGTGTACAAAGGGTGACGATTCGTAGAATCGTCAGAGCACAGGGAATATACAAGTCTCGAGTCCCGGGAATTGGTGAACGAGTGTGAATGTGTTTGTTTGCAAGTGTTATGTGTTTACAATCATTATGTGACTTGTCGGTATGTGAAAATGTGTTAACATATGTTAAAACGGGGTTTAACGCGCAAAATACACGGAACCAACCCCTATAGGCGAATAGGGGGTCCTAATCGCCTATAGGGGGCGAATAGGAGGATCAGAAGGGCGAATAGGCCCTATTCGCCTATACTGGGGGCGAATAGGATCCCTATTCGCCTGATAATGCTGCGTAATCGCCTATAACGTGTTGGACGACTAAAAACGCCTATAAATACAATGCTTGACCTCCTAAACTTCATAATATCAACCCTAGTCGTCCCATAACCCGCCCCAACACACACACAACCTCTGGAACACGATTTTGGATCAAAACACAAGGTTTCAAGCCTATTCCATCATTCTATCACAAATCTAAGGTGTGGTTTTCATCCATGCAACCTTAATTAACGTTTTCATTGAATCCCTAGTGGTCCAGACCTGTTTATAAACGTTTGAGTCTTTTAAAAATCGTTGATAATCGTTGTTAATTGGATTTTAAATATCATGCATGTTGTATGTGGGTTTTCAATGAAAAGATAGGATTTTTATGATCCAAGGAGATGATTAACATGTTATTAGGGTAGTTTCAGATTAATAATGATATCATGATGATGAGATCTGAGTTATTGTTAATTAGGGTTACGGTTATGCATGTTAATATGATGATTCAGGCTATATGTGTTGTTTTTGGGATACATGATTGCATGCAGGGCTGATAGAACAAGGTTAAACGAAGGATTTTGATTAATATATGTTTGATATAGTTAATTGATTGATATTTGATGTTTAAACACTAACTGGATTGGATTTGGAGTGTTAAACGCGCGAAAAAACGGAACAGACGTGCTATAGGCGAATAGGAATCCTAATCCCCTATACTATAGGCGATTAGGAGTCCATTCTCCTGAAGGGGAGCCCTAATCGCCTATAGTATAGGCGAATAGGATCCTATTCCCCTTTACTTCATGCATTTACGATCCTAAATGCTAGTTAAGTCCTGAATTGCATGCTTTACGACGTAATCGCCTATAGACTCAAAAATTACATATGAGATAGCCCTAATCGCCTATAGTATAGGCGATTAGCCTTCTTAAATGCCTGTTGACCAACCTAAATGCTAGTTGACTTTTCCTAATCGCGTGTACTGCTGCTGTAAGTGTAAATTAGCATTCCGAGACCCGATTTGACATATAGGAACATGCTAGGAACCCAGTAACATATCTAATAACTTGGTAACATATGTTCGGACTTATTTATGTGATACTTGAACTACGTGCTGTAACTTGTTGGACGTTAACGTATGTTAAGTGTGATTGCATGATTTTATGTTTGAGAGTGTAAGCATAACACGGGGAGTCTCGGGTCACCAATGGGATGTCGAGTCATGTACGTTGGGTTAATTTAACAGTCACTGTGTTTTCAAACGAACTTGGTTATGGTCTGGACATCTAGGGACTAACTAACCTGCGGGTTATTAGTCTAAGTACTTGTAACTGTCATATGTTAGGTCGCCGCTTTACGGGACTAGCATAGCTTGCTGAGTTTATTCGTATTACGAAGTAACGCAATCTAAGGTGAGTTTACGGCCCCTCTTTTAACTGGTTTCACTTTTCGGGGGAGAAAACATGTGTTAAAACTTATGTTTGGTAACTACTGTCATACTATGGGTTTCTATTGTTTACTATACGATCTTTGGAAGTCCTGGAGGAACCATGAATGTGCGGGTTAGCACAACGGGGAAATGTGAATAGCGCTATTGGGAGTGACCAAACCCGCTCGTCGGCTTGGAGGGCCGGGCGAGTGCATATTGTCTCAAACAGGAACAACAGGTTTACTATTCGGGCACGACATCTGGTTTACGAGTTAGTAATGGTTTTCCAATCGTAGTAGTAACAAAACATACGCCTAGCTAGCGTACTTTGGTTTTCGATTTGTTATAGTATGGACAGGTTGAACTTGGTACTGTGATTACAAAACCTGTAAACTCACCAGCATTTTTGTGCTGACGTAAACTTTTACATGTTTTCTCAGGTCGCTAAGGTAGCACAATGTGTCACACCACGACAAAGGCGGAAACACGTGGCGCGACGGTTCAAAAGCATAAAGTCAAGGTTATTGCTAAACACAAGTAATTTAAGAAAATGGGTCATTTATTATGACGTCAAATCAGTTTCAAACATTACACAAAAGTTAATTGTTTTTGAAATAAACATAGAGGTTTCTCATATATATCCCAAATGCCTTGGGAAATAAAAGTGAAACCCCACAAAAGTTCGACGTCGCATTGGAGATTCTCCGACCCCGCTTGCCTGATCCTTCATCATCTAGTTACCTGAAAGATATGTTTAAAAAGTTTCGTCAATATAAATATATTGGTGAGTTCACAGGTTTTTAGTTTCTAAAACTTGAATACTTGGGAATACCATGTTATGACAATATATAGGAGTTGCAAATTCCTATAAATCTACTTGAGACTATAATCAAACCAAGACGTATATAAATAAGATGCCCCGCTCCAAGTCGTTACTCGGTTTCCCACGACTTAAGTTCAGAATATATGCACCCCAGGCATAACCTAATGCATAATCGACGCTATCGATTAGGGGTGGGCCTTGTCAGGCACCAATAGTACTATTCAAATATTCCACCGGTTTCATTTCCCTGAACAAATGATTATAGAGGCGAGGACTCAACCCCGAGTGGCGGTCACACCTCAAGTATTAAATCCGTCAAACATTATCCCTAACATATCTTTCCCCCGGAAAACGTAAAAATAGTTTAAAATGGGCCCGTGAAACTCACCTGGAACTGCGTCTGGCTCAAAAGGGTGGATAGCAAAGGGGTGGTCTCGCACCTACAAACGTCCTAGACGTATAAGTCACTATTCCTATAGTGCATGTGCCTTGGCAAGTTGTACACCCAACTCCCGACCACAAGTTGTTCCAAATCCCGTTTAATTAAGCGCGTATCCTAGGTTTTGTTGGCGTTACATTACCCTTAGTGTTACAAGTTATATATTACTCTTGTTAATATTTCCATAACTTGTGTCTTATTATCATCGACTCGACTTCACTTAACATATAATTATTTTCCCATTTAAATAATTATACTTAAGATCGCATCGCTCGATATAATATATATTTCAATGCTCGACCCGACTCACTTTGCCACACATTTGTTTTCCCATTTAAACAAATATGCTAAGATCTTGTCGTTCGATTGTATATTCTTAACGTCCGATTCAACTCACCACACCGTATATTTATTTTCCCATTCAAATAAATATACTAGGATTTCGTTGGTACGACATACACATATATATATTCTCGTCTTCTCGTCGCGGCTTTCCTTCCCGCATATCTACTTTCCCATTAAGTAGATATACTAGAATTTTGCCGAGACGAGCGTACAAATATATATAAATGTGTAATTTTTCTTGTTAAGTATATACGTTTGTTTTAACGTCTTACTCGTTTGTGTCATGTGTTTCTCCCACGAATTAATCCTCCAACACTTAGGAAAGTGTTTATTTGTTTTCACCCATAATGTATATATATTTTACTTCTTAAAATATATATTTTTCTTATCTTGCCGCAATGGCATTTTTCTCATGTTTTGTCCGTGTACGGTTCGTTAACGCGTCTTAGTTCGATATCTTAACTCGATTAGTTAATTTTTCCAAGTTTTTCCCAACATGTATTTTATAGAAATATTATCCATATTTCTTGCTATTTTCCCATGTTACTTGGATGGTTTAAAATACTTATGTATTTTTAACCCAACTTGTTAACTTAACTACAAAAATGTTTCCAACACTTTTATATTCCCATTTATATAAAAGTATCCATTTTTGTATAAGTTTCCCAAGTTTGTTTAATATTTTTATAAAATCTCTATTTTATAAAAATCATTATGTTAAAACCCTTTATATTCTTATAACTTTCAAAAATACACTTTTATACAAAATACCCAAGTATTTTTACTAGTATTTACAAAAATCATCCTTAGACTTTATTACTTGCATTTTTGACACCAAACTTTCCATACTTGTATTTTTGGACTAATAGTTTCTAAAATGTCCATTTTAGTCCCTTAACTTTCAAAGTTACAACTTTAGTCCCTTAACTTACAAAAGTTGCATTTTTCCACTCTAACTTCCAAAGTTAGCATTTTCCACTCAAAATAGTTAACTTTGAAGATTCAACTTTTTATTGGTAAGTTATTTTTGTATCAAAACACTTATGTTAGTCTTATATTCCATATGGAAGACTAATTATGTGTGTGTTTTATGTATATGTCCATTTTATCAAAATTTCATTCATCTAAGTAAGCTAACTTAGATTTTCCATCTTATTCATTTATGAACTTCTAACATGTTTTACCACATATTATAACTTAAATGATCATAATAAGATGAATTAAAGTTAGTTTTAACATATTCAAGTTCATTTCAAAATCTTAACCAAAACATCATCCTACTTAGTCTTACATGTAAACTATATATATTTTCAAGACTAATACATCATCATCAACAAATCCATGGTTTATTTTCATATCTTTAATCTTCCATTTTACACATGAAAACCTATTAAAGATTATGTTCAAAACCATTTTTAAACCCTTCATGTACAACTTGCTACTAGGAACACATACATGAATAATAACAATCAAAAACAAGATTAAGAAGCTTACTACTAGCACAAGGCTAGGGAAGACAAAAACCTTGGATTTGAGAGGGGTTTAGTGTGTTCTTCCTAGTGGTTTAGCTCCAAGCTCTTGAAACACACAAAAGGGGTTTGGATGATGGATGATTTTAAGTGATTTGGAGATGTAAAAACTTGAAAGAACAATGTGTGTGTGTGTATGGAAACCCACGGCCAAGAGAGGGAAGAAAGAAGGATTGTTTTGCTTTGCTTTTCAATCTTCTAACATGTGTTATTTATATAATTATCACATGTAATGATGCCAAATATTCAAGAGATCTTATGGAAGATCATATGTGTACTTGGGAGATTTTTGCAAAGAGGATATGTGTGTGTATGTAGGGAGCCGTATGTATGTATGCATGGATAGGTGGTTTCTTGCAAATCTTGGTTAAATCTTTATAAGGCATCATGATCCTACTTATAAGACTTAACAAGGCATGCTTCTACTAGTGTCATGATGGTTTAGTGGTGTGTCTTGGATTATCTTGGCCTCTTGGCCGAAATTTCTTCAAGGGGGGACAAGAAAGTAGATCACTTTTGTACTAGTGTCCAATTATACCTTTTCTTACATGTTTGTCTTATGCATAAAGCATGCTTTGCCTAGGATTATAGATTATTATTATCAAACACAAAATGTGGGTATATTAAGGCCTCTTAGGCCGGCCCCCATGTGGTTTATGTGGGGTCCACAACTTCAAATATTTACCCATTGTTTGTTATGTTAAATCCCCCGTCGTTCGGGTGTCGTTCGGGTATTTTTCGGGTTTTAATCACGCGTTATCCGGACATTAAAAATACCTTTAATAACCCTTAAATATAGTCTATTTTAAGCGTTGATTGGTTATTTAGGCCTTTGCCGGGTGAAATTATGAGTTATACGCGTATCGGGTGCGGTACGCGCATTTTATTCGTTACCGGGAGATTTGTACAAGACGTTTTCATTTATGGTTTTGGAGTTCCAAAACTCATTATATCTTATGAAAATACCCCTTTATTTTATATCCTGGGTGTCCGGGATCCGTTTCGTTTATTTAATTATTACCGGGTAATTGCCAACGTCCATACCGGATAGCTTATTCGCACATGATCCAATCATGCTTTACCATTAAACGTATGCATTCCTATGCACTACTTGGAAATTGCTATCCCCTAAGGCCTTGATAATTAAATCACACATAATTGCATTTAATTACGTTAATCATATATTAATTAATTGTACGGAATTACCTTATTTTTGCCGGTTGTTACATTCTCCCCCCGTTAAGAGAATTCCGTCCCGGAATTCACTTCGAGTTCTCCGGTATAGGTGTCTTCTCGAATAGGGCGGGGTATTTTTGCTTCATCCGGTCCAGCCTTTCCCACGTGAACTCCGGTCCACGCTTGGCATTCCAGCGCACTTTGACCAATCTGATCTTGCTGCGCCTTAGTTTTTGGACCTTCCAATCAGTTACCTCGATTGGTTCTTCCACAAAATGTAACTTGTCGTCAATCTGGATTTCGTCAGCAGGAATAATGAGAGTTTCGTCGGATAGGCACTTTTTCAAGTTCGACACATGAAACGTGTCGTGTATTCCACTAAGCTCTTGAGGCAACTCGAGCTTGTATGCCACTGTGCCTACCCTCGACAAGACTTTGAACGGTCCAATATATCGCGGGTTCAGCTTTCCGCGCTTCCCAAAGCGCGCGACACCTTTCCAAGGTGACACTTTCAGTAGGACCCTGTCTCCGACTTGAAACTCTAAAGGCTTTCGCCTCATATCAGCATAGCTTTTCTGGCGGTCCCGGGCCGCTTTGAGGCGTTCCTTTATCAAAAAGACCTTATCCGTGGTCTCCTGAACAATTTCGGGCCCGGTGAGTTGTTTTTCTCCAACTTCCGCCCAACATAATGGCGATCGGCACTTGCGTCCATATAGAGCTTCAAACGGTGCGGCTTGAATGCTCGTATGATAACTGTTGTTATAAGAAAATTCCACCAATGGCAAGTGCGTATCCCAATTACCTCCGAAATCAATCGCGCATGCCCGTAACATATCTTCCAAGGTCTGGATGGTTCGTTCACTTTGACCATCCGTTTGGGGGTGATATGCGGTACTCATGTCGAGGCGAGTACCGAGGGCTTCATTTAGACTTTCCCAAAATCTGGAAGTGAAACGACTATCCCGATCGGAGATGATAGATACAGGTACACCGTGTTTAGATACCACTTCCTTAATGTACAAACGAGTCAGTTTCTCCAACCTGTCCGTTTCGCGTATCGGGAGGAAGTGTGCAGATTTCGTCAATCGATCTACGATTACCCAGATCATGTTATGGCCGCTTGTCGTCTTAGGTAACTTGGTAATGAAGTCCATGGTGATTCGTTCCCATTTCCATTCCGGTATTTCCGGTTGTTGAAGCAAACCGGAAGGTCTCTGGTGCTCAGCCTTGACCTTTGCGCAAGTCAAACATCGCGCAACATAGGCTGCTATATCCCCTTTGAAATTCGGCCACCAATAAAGTTCCTTCAGATCGTGGAACATCTTGTCTGCACCAGGGTGAACCGAATATCTAGAACTGTGAGCTTCGGCCAATACCAGCTCACGCAATCCACCATATACTGGAACCCAAATTCTATTCATGAAATACAGTGTCTGGTCCGCTTTTGGTTCCAGTAAATCAACCATCTTTCGTAACCTTTCACCTTTGACATTCTCGGGTTTGAGGGCGTTCACTTGAGCTTCACGAATTCGTTCAGTCATATTCGTGTGGATAGTCAATCCCAAAGCTCGAACACGCAATGGTTTAACCCGTTCCTTGCGACTCAAGGCATCGGCTACGACGTTCGCCTTACCGGGATGGTACTTTATCTCACAATCGTAATCGTTTAATAATTCAACCCATCGCCGTTGTCGCATATTCAAATCCTTCTGATCAAAGATGTGTTGCAAACTCTTGTGATCAGTGAAAATCGTGCACTTGGTTCCGTACAAATAGTGCCTCCATATCTTGAGAGCGAACACCACTGCACCTAATTCCAAATCGTGTGTAGTGTAGTTCTTCTCATGGATTTTCAGTTGCCTGGAAGCATATGCTATTACTTTTTCTCGCTGCATCAATACACAACCCAAACCTTGATGCGAGGCATCGCAGTAAACTACAAAATCTTCCGTACCGTCTGGAAGTGACAGTATCGGAGCGCCACATAACTTGTCTTTTAACAATTGGAATGCTGCCCCTTGCTTTTCCGTCCACTCAAATTTCTTATCCTTTTGGGTTAACATGGTTAAAGCTTGCGCTATCTTTGAAAAGTTCTCGATGAACCTTCTGTAATAACCCGCGAGGCCTAGAAATTGTCGTACTTCGGTAGGAGTTCGAGGTGCTTCCCAATTTTTAATCGCCTCGATCTTGGCGGGATCAACGTGTATGCCCTTCTCGTTTACCACGTGGCCTAAAAAGTGAACTTCCCGAATCCAAAAGTCACATTTCGAGAATTTAGCATAGAGCTTCTCTTTGCGTAATATTTCAAGAATTAACCGAAGGTGCTCCTCGTGGTCTTCTTTCGTGCGTGAATAGATCAAGATATCGTCAATGAAGACAATGACGAATTTGTCCAGGTATGGCTTGCATACGCGGTTCATTAGGTCCATGAAAACCGCTGGTGCGTTGGTCAAGCCGAACGGCATTACCAGAAATTCATAGTGTCCATACCGGGTTCTGAAGGCCGTTTTTGGTACATCTTCTTCTTGTATACGCAACTGGTGATACCCTGACCTCAAATCGATCTTGGAGTAATAGCTGGAACCTTGGAGCTGATCAAATAAATCGTCGATCCTGGGGAGAGGATAGCGATTCTTAATGGTTAGCTTGTTCAGCTCTCGGTAGTCGATGCACATGCGAAATGTGCCATCCTTCTTCTTCACAAATAAGACAGGAGCTCCCCAAGGTGAGAAACTCGGTCTTATAAAACCTTTGTCCAATAATTCTTGTAGCTGGCTGGACAGTTTCTGCATCTCTGATGGAGCTAGGCGGTATGGCGATCGTGCCACAGGAGCTGCTCCAGGAACGAGGTCGATGCGGAACTCGACTTGTCGAGGTGGCGGCAACCCCGGCAAATCTTCTGGAAATACATCCGGAAAATCTCGGGCTACTGGAATGTCTTCCAACTTTCGCTCGTCGGCCTTCTTGTCCACTACGTGTGCCAAGAACGCGACAAGCCCTTTTCTCAGACACTTACGAGCCTTTATGCTCGAAATAATCCTTAGTGGCGTCCCGTGTCTTTCTCCTTGAATTGAGAGAGTTTCACCGCTTGCGAGGGGAACTTGAATAACTTTATCATTGCAAACCACAATGGCGTGATGTGCGGACAACCAGTCCATGCCGACAACGATGTCAAAACTTCCCAATACAACCGGTAATAGATCAATCCCAAACTCGTGCCCACAGAGTTCTAACTTACAATCTTTTGCTACTTCTCTCGTTTCAATAGTTTTACCATTAGCCAGTTCTATAGAATAGGGTGTATCTAGTTTACTAGTTTTTAAACCAAGTAGTCTTTTAAACTCAATGGATACGAAGCTAAAGTCAGCACCGGTATCAAATAATACAGAGGCATAATGACCATTTAGAGGAAACGTACCAGTGACCACATTGGGGTCTTGCCGTGCATCACCGGCTCCGATCACAAATGCCCGGCCGCGGGCCTGATTGTTGACTTTGGGGCAATCCTTTTTCCAATGGTCCAGTGACCCGCATGCGAAGCAAGGTCTAGCCCCTCCATTCTTTGGTGCTCCAGAACGGCACTCTTCAGTCTTGTGCCCGGTGCGGTGGCACTTCCCACAAGTTGATCCATTGTTTCTCCCCTGGTTTCCCTGCTTGTTACCGTTACCACGTCCCGTGGCGGCATACCCCTTTCCTTTCTTGTTCGAGCTCCCCGACGCTCGATCCCTTTTTCCCTCATCCCTCTTTCTTTTCCCAAACCTCTGCCCGTTACCCTGATCATTAGTTACAACAGCTGAACTTGATCCCTGGTTCTTGGCCTCAACACTACTTGCCTCAGAAATTTTTAATCCGGAAACTTGGCGGATCAGTGTACCCATGCGTATGGCATCTTCGGTGAGACTGAGCGCAAGATCAATAGCCGCGCGCATGGTCGTAGGTTTAGAAGCAGTGACCATGCTGCGTATTTGCGGTGCTAGGCCGAACAAATAGCGCTCAATTTTGTTGTTCTCAGGGGTAACCAATCGCGGTACCAATCTAGCAAGATCGTGGAATCGAGACGTGTATCCAGTAACGTCTGCTCCCACCATAGTGAGGTTCCAAAACTCAGTTTCCAATTTCTGTACCTCACTCGCCGGACGGTACTCAGCAAACATCAGTTCCTTCAGTTCTGCCCACGACAGAGAGTAAGCAGTGTCATCACCCAAAGACTGCACTTGACCATTCCACCATGTCAGCGCTTGGTCTAAGAACAAATTGGTGGAGTACATAACCGACTGACGTGGGGTACACCCACTGATGCGAATAACAGCCTCGGTCTTCTCGAACCATTTGACCAGACCAACTGATCCTTCCGTGCCGTTAAAATTGAGCGGCTTGCAGTCGAGGAAGGCTTTGAAAGTGCAGCCACGCTCTCGCGAGGCCGTTTCTGCATTAATAAAGTTGTATGTTATTACGGGACAGGAGTTTTAGGATATTCTCCCATTGCTTTATCAATTACTTTCAACTTCTTACCAGTGGGGGAAGTTTCCTGTCGGTCACTCCCAGTCAAGTCGCGAGATCTTTCGGAGCGTGCAGCTTCGTGCTCAGCGATGGCGCGAGCTATGCGCTCAGATATCATGGTTTCGAGCTCGGCCGGTGTTGTGGGTAGTCCGTCTGCTCCACTATTGCTTCGGGTGGCAGGTTCCATTTTTCTTCAATAATAATTATCAAAGGTTAATTTGGCAAACATTTATACAATACAAAGCATAAATAACAAACCAAAGCATGAACACAATAATCAACACCATGTCATCACACAACATATCAATACATCATACAGGAATATAAATAGAAATCAACACAACATCACCACACAAATATACAAACCACAACACATGGAGTAAGCAATAATAATTATGGACAACAACATATTTCACCATAATAATAAGATTTTTCATTAATTTCAATAATATCAGTACAATGCTTGTTCATAATACAAAATGGAGAATACATTTCTCATACAATACATTGCTTTTGAAATAATAAAACATCATATCATACGCCGTAATACCCGTACGACTAGGCAAAATGCAGACGAGTGTCATAACCCGTGCTGTACTACCATACTGCTGCTAATATGTACATAAGCTGGTGTGTCTTCTGTGCATCCCCGATACATCCTACTGTGGTGGTGGCGGAGGATACTGATACTGCGGCGCATACATGCTAATCGTCATGCTGATCTCTGTGATGCGCTCGTACAAAAACTGTCGATGTGCCCAGTGTGCATCTCCAGTAATCCCGCTCTGCGCATCCATGCGCAAGAGCTCCTCTGCGTAATGCGCTAAGGCATCACGAGTGTCAATCATCCTCGCCCACATCAATCTCGTCTGCTGCTCAACCTGATTCACGGTGCGCTGCACCGTGTTGACTAGAGTCTGAAAGTCCTGCTCTAAAGTGATGGTTGAGGTCTGGGCGGGTCCAGAGGGGGGTGTCATCCTGTGACGGTGGGATGGTCCGGGTATATCAGGGTGTGTGGATGGGAAGGGCCCGAAGGGGGCTGGTACTGGTATGTGTGGCAGCAGTGGAGTGAAACCTGGTGGTCTGATGGAAAAGTAGGGTGGCATCATATACGGGTCCCCTGCACCCAGAGGGTATGGTGCAGGTGGCATGCTGGGAATGGTGGGGATGGGTAAAGTCATGGCTACTGGAGGTGGTGGCATAGGCTCGGCTAGTGGGGCTACTAACGGCTCAGAGACAGTGGCCCACTCTGGAGTGGATACCACAACAGTGGGGGTAGGAGGGCTCGCGGTGGCAAAAGCTGCCATGCCTGCCCTGCGTAGCTCAGAGCTATCAGCGGGGCTACCCTCGAGTATATGTGCTGCTGGTCCCTCCTGTGGTACGGGCTCGAGTGGTGCTGGTGGGGGTATGGGATCAGCAGGTGCATCCTCTAACATTGGAGCCACTGGCTCCTCTGGAACAGCTGGAATCTCTGGTACCAGCATGTGCTCTACCGACGCTACGGACTCGTCGTCAGAGTCATCGGATATCCATCCATTCCTCCCGCGAGAGATTGGCATGAGCCTCATGCCAGGAGGGATGTGGATGTGGGGTAAGGGTGCTGGCTCGTGCTCCACGTGAGCCTGTCGGTCGAATGGAGACTCTACTGTCTCCGAATGGGCTGGAATCGGCCGGGACGGTCCGGCACAGCCCTCAGGAAAATCCCTAATAGCCCGGATGGGGCGTGGTGCTAACGGTGCGACCGGTACAATGGGTAGCGGCGCGTCGACCACAGCGGGTGCCCAATCAGGATCCTCGCTAGGATCCGTCTCATCCGAGTCGTCATCCGAACCTCCGTCGGCGTTCATCTCTACGTCTTCGTCCTCTGCGTCAAGTACTACCAGCTCTACTGGCTCAGGCGGTGGCGCAGGAATGATCTGGATGCTGCTATCGATACTGGGCGCTATACTTCCAGCGTCGGACATCCTGGCAAAAGAACCGTACATGTATATATGATTTATTTAAATTAGACAGTTATGGCGTACTCTATAGTAACCTTCCTAACTTCTAATTTTCACGTTAACGCATAACAATACCCATGGCTGGCTTGGTCGGAATCTCCTCATGCCCAATGCTTCTTGAAAATTACTTTTATTTAACATCTTATATATTTTCTTTTTGAAAACTTTATTATTTGAACCAAATCCGGTTATAGTCTAGTTTTTAAAGAAAATACTCTAGTTCGCTATAACCTTGGCTCTGATACCACGTTTTGTAACACCACGACAAAGGCGGAAACACGTGGCGCGACGGTTCAAAAGCATAAAGTCAAGGTTATTGCTAAACACAAGTAATTTAAGAAAATGGGTCATTTATTATGACGTCAAATCAGTTTCAAACATTACACAAAAGTTAATTGTTTTTGAAATAAACATAGAGGTTTCTCATATATATCCCAAATGCCTTGGGAAATAAAAGTGAAACCCCACAAAAGTTCGACGTCGCATTGGAGATTCTCCGACCCCGCTTGCCTGATCCTTCATCATCTAGTTACCTGAAAGATATGTTTAAAAAGTTTCGTCAATATAAATATATTGGTGAGTTCACAGGTTTTTAGTTTCTAAAACTTGAATACTTGGGAATACCATGTTATGACAATATATAGGAGTTGCAAATTCCTATAAATCTACTTGAGACTATAATCAAACCAAGACGTATATAAATAAGATGCCCCGCTCCAAGTCGTTACTCGGTTTCCCACGACTTAAGTTCAGAATATATGCACCCCAGGCATAACCTAATGCATAATCGACGCTATCGATTAGGGGTGGGCCTTGTCAGGCACCAATAGTACTATTCAAATATTCCACCGGTTTCATTTCCCTGAACAAATGATTATAGAGGCGAGGACTCAACCCCGAGTGGCGGTCACACCTCAAGTATTAAATCCGTCAAACATTATCCCTAACATATCTTTCCCCGGAAAACGTAAAAATAGTTTAAAATGGGGCCGTGAAACTCACCTGGAACTGCGTCTGGCTCAAAAGGGTGGATAGCAAAGGGGTGGTCTCGCACCTACAAACGTCCTAGACGTATAAGTCACTATTCCTATAGTGCATGTGCCTTGGCAAGTTGTACACCCAACTCCCGACCACAAGTTGTTCCAAATCCCGTTTAATTAAGCGCGTATCCTAGGTTTTGTTGGCGTTACATTACCCTTAGTGTTACAAGTTATATATTACTCTTGTTAATATTTCCATAACTTGTGTCTTATTATCATCGACTCGACTTCACTTAACATATAATTATTTTCCCATTTAAATAATTATACTTAAGATCGCATCGCTCGATATAATATATATTTCAATGCTCGACCCGACTCACTTTGCCACACATTTGTTTTCCCATTTAAACAAATATGCTAAGATCTTGTCGTTCGATTGTATATTCTTAACGTCCGATTCAACTCACCACACCGTATATTTATTTTCCCATTCAAATAAATATACTAGGATTTCGTTGGTACGACATACACATATATATATTCTCGTCTTCTCGTCGCGGCTTTCCTTCCCGCATATCTACTTTCCCATTAAGTAGATATACTAGAATTTTGCCGAGACGAGCGTACAAATATATATAAATGTGTAATTTTTCTTGTTAAGTATATACGTTTGTTTTAACGTCTTACTCGTTTGTGTCATGTGTTTCTCCCACGAATTAATCCTCCAACACTTAGGAAAGTGTTTATTTGTTTTCACCCATAATGTATATATATTTTACTTCTTAAAATATATATTTTTCTTATCTTGCCGCAATGGCATTTTTCTCATGTTTTGTCCGTGTACGGTTCGTTAACGCGTCTTAGTTCGATATCTTAACTCGATTAGTTAATTTTTCCAAGTTTTTCCCAACATGTATTTTATAGAAATATTATCCATATTTCTTGCTATTTTCCATGTTACTTGGATGGTTTAAAATACTTATGTATTTTTAACCCAACTTGTTAACTTAACTACAAAAATGTTTCCAACACTTTTATATTCCCATTTATATAAAAGTATCCATTTTTGTATAAGTTTCCCAAGTTTGTTTAATATTTTTATAAAATCTCTATTTTATAAAAATCATTATGTTAAAACCCTTTATATTCTTATAACTTTCAAAAATACACTTTTATACAAAATACCCAAGTATTTTTACTAGTATTTACAAAAATCATCCTTAGACTTTATTACTTGCATTTTTGACACCAAACTTTCCATACTTGTATTTTTGGACTAATAGTTTCTAAAATGTCCATTTTAGTCCCTTAACTTTCAAAGTTACAACTTTAGTCCCTTAACTTACAAAAGTTGCATTTTTCCACTCTAACTTCCAAAGTTAGCATTTTCCACTCAAAATAGTTAACTTTGAAGATTCAACTTTTTATTGGTAAGTTATTTTTGTATCAAAACACTTATGTTAGTCTTATATTCCATATGGAAGACTAATTATGTGTGTGTTTTATGTATATGTCCATTTTATCAAAATTTCATTCATCTAAGTAAGCTAACTTAGATTTTCCATCTTATTCATTTATGAACTTCTAACATGTTTTACCACATATTATAACTTAAATGATCACAATAAGATGAATTAAAGTTAGTTTTAACATATTCAAGTTCATTTCAAAATCTTAACCAAAACATCATCCTACTTAGTCTTACATGTAAACTATATATATTTTCAAGACTAATACATCATCATCAACAAATCCATGGTTTATTTTCATATCTTTAATCTTCCATTTTACACATGAAAACCTATTAAAGATTATGTTCAAAACCATTTTTAAACCCTTCATGTACAACTTGCTACTAGGAACACATACATGAATAATAACAATCAAAAACAAGATTAAGAAGCTTACTACTAGCACAAGGCTAGGGAAGACAAAAACCTTGGATTTGAGAGGGGTTTAGTGTGTTCTTCCTAGTGGTTTAGCTCCAAGCTCTTGAAACACACAAAAGGGGTTTGGATGATGGATGATTTTAAGTGATTTGGAGATGTAA
This sequence comes from Ambrosia x helenae, assembly GCA_030844895.1. Classification (NCBI taxonomy): domain Eukaryota; kingdom Viridiplantae; phylum Streptophyta; class Magnoliopsida; order Asterales; family Asteraceae; genus Ambrosia; species Ambrosia x helenae. Next base: position 38,324,196 of record CM061233.1, on the reverse strand, counting down.
AAACTTGAAAGAACAATGTGTGTGTGTATGGAAACCCACGGCCAAGAGAGGGAAGAAAGAAGGATTGTTTTGCTTTGCTTTTCAATCTTCTAACATGTGTTATTTATATAATTATCACATGTAATGATGCCAAATATTCAAGAGATCTTATGGAAGATCATATGTGTACTTGGGAGATTTTTGCAAAGAGGATATGTGTGTGTATGTAGGGAGCCGTATGTATGTATGCATGGATAGGTGGTTTCTTGCAAATCTTGGTTAAATCTTTATAAGGCATCATGATCCTACTTATAAGACTTAACAAGGCATGCTTCTACTAGTGTCATGATGGTTTAGTGGTGTGTCTTGGATTATCTTGGCCTCTTGGCCGAAATTTCTTCAAGGGGGGACAAGAAAGTAGATCACTTTTGTACTAGTGTCCAATTATACCTTTTCTTACATGTTTGTCTTATGCATAAAGCATGCTTTGCCTAGGATTATAGATTATTATTATCAAACACAAAATGTGGGTATATTAAGGCCTCTTAGGCCGGCCCCCATGTGGTTTATGTGGGGTCCACAACTTCAAATATTTACCCATTGTTTGTTATGTTAAATCCCCCGTCGTTCGGGTGTCGTTCGGGTATTTTTCGGGTTTTAATCACGCGTTATCCGGACATTAAAAATACCTTTAATAACCCTTAAATATAGTCTATTTTAAGCGTTGATTGGTTATTTAGGCCTTTGCCGGGTGAAATTATGAGTTATACGCGTATCGGGTGCGGTACGCGCATTTTATTCGTTACCGGGAGATTTGTACAAGACGTTTTCATTTATGGTTTTGGAGTTCCAAAACTCATTATATCTTATGAAAATACCCCTTTATTTTATATCCTGGGTGTCCGGGATCCGTTTCGTTTATTTAATTATTACCGGGTAATTGCCAACGTCCATACCGGATAGCTTATTCGCACATGATCCAATCATGCTTTACCATTAAACGTATGCATTCCTATGCACTACTTGGAAATTGCTATCCCCTAAGGCCTTGATAATTAAATCACACATAATTTCATTTAATTACGTTAATCATATATTAATTAATTGTACGGAATTACCTTATTTTTGCCGGTTGTTACACAATGGAACTAGGGCGCACGCGTCTGCACGGCGTCTAGTTAGGATCGCATGGTTTTCAAACGTTGAACACTTGGTTTATTTTGGATTATGTTTTGAATAAGCTTCCGCTGTAATTGGGGATTTTTAAACTATGTTTTTGAAATTGCATATGTTCATTTAGACTTGATTATTGTGATCGTTGGTTTGGATCCTGGTTTGTCATGTGCCTCGCGGTAAAACTCCGCAAGTGGATTTTGAGGGTGTGACAATCGCCCCAGCGAAACCAAATCCCATAGTAATCCTTTAATCAACCACTCTTGGATTGAAAACTCCCAAACTGTGAAACAGACTTAACTAATACGAATGAAATCCTAGGAAAACTCTAAACACGAATAAGTAACCGGTCTCGCGCCAACAAAAACCAAACTACCAAACAATGCCTAGTTAGTCAACCTAGCAATCCCGAATTATATTTTCGGGAAGGATTGCACACCTTAGCTAATTGAGCTTAAAAACCTGTTAAACTTGCGCCATTCCTAACTGCAAGAACTAGCTCGACAACAAAAGTTAATCAAACTAGAATGATTTCTAGATCTAGGGAATATTCCTATGTGCCTAGAACATCAAAACCAACAAACAAGTAATCAAATCACAAAGCGCCAGCACACAAATATTCAAAATCAAACATAAAAATTAAATCATGTAACCCAATACATCCAAAATGGAAAACATAGGTCTTTAATTAAAAACCAAAATCTAGTTCATCATCCCAAGTCACCAATAAAAGGCTTAGCTACTCATAATATTCATGAAAACAAAAACCAAGTTCATCATGTCTCAAAATAATTAGAATGAAAGAATAAAACAAACCAAACCCGGGTCTCCTTAAATATTAATCTTTAACGTGTCCGGGACCTTCTCCGACTCCAAAGTAACTCCAAAGCTCCTTGTCTAGACCTGCTTCTTGGTCGACTTCCTTCGATATTATCTTGATGTTCCTGTGCCCTCTCCCCGAATATTCTGTGGACTATTGATCTCCTTAAATAATTAGAAATATGCACCGACTCAAAACTCCTTTTTTTTGCGGCTTCTCGTGTCTTCCACGAAATAATTATCAACCCTATTTTGTTTGGGCCTTGGACTTTTGTGACAAAAGTCACGTAGGTTTTGTTGTTTTTTCTTTTTTTTTTTCTATTTATTACTAGGTTAGAGCCCCGTGGGTACCCACGGTGCAAACCAAAGTAAATTAAAAATTAAAAAGTAATATTAAACTAATAGTTTTATGCTTTGAAGTTGAGTGTGTATAAAAGCAATGAATATATGTAAGATTATAATAACATGCAATTCCAAACCAAAAAAACATCTTATCGACTAAATAAAATTAAACGACTTTTATAAGGGTTCAACTAAAAGATCCAATTATTTCTTCTTGTTAAGTTGATGGTGTATCTCCAGATATGCAACTTAAAAGTAGTAGCAAGTAGTTGTAGATGAGGTTATGCGAAGAAATTTTAAGTCATAAAGCTATGTTTGGTAATCTAATCATAAGTAAATAAGAATAATAATAATATTATTTGTGATTATTATTAATGTTAATCACTAACATTCAAATCTTATGTTGCGTAAAGGTTATTATATGTCATCAAGCTATGTATAAAAACCTGTGTATTATTGATTTTTACATAAGGTTTAGATAATATCAATTCTGTGGAATGAAAAACGTTAGATACAACAACGTTAAGATATATTAAAAACACACATGAAACAAAAAAAAACATTTAAAAATTATTAAAAATAAGCAAATATAGTCCAAATAATAAAGATAATAGTTAAAAAGTGAAAGATAGAATACATGAACATAAAAGATCAAAAAAAAGTTTAAAAAATAAACGCAAAATTGTTGATCATAAACTAAACTCAATCATTGGCTGTGGTGACTATGTTTGTCAAAACAAACTGCTTTTTAACCGCGAAAAATATGAATTCCATCTGATCTCTAAAGCATGCTTCTTATCTTTAACAACAGACCTCAACCCTGGTATATAATACCGTTCGTTCCCTTTATCAAATTCAATATTAACCTTAACATACCAAATACCACCATCGTTATCTATGGCTGTTATGTCGACCTTCTTGTCCAATCCATGTTTTTGAGCCCAAGGTTTCTTCATGCGCTGTAAAAAAAATTGATAATTACACGTATTCATTTATGCAATATAATAACACAAAAAAAAATAAATAAATAAAATAAAGATGGTAAGCTATATAAATTAACTTACATATTTATTGTCAACTTGAAATACCACATGAACACCTTCATCTTCTGGGGAAACAAAGTTTTCATTAACATCCTCATCCATGAAATTATGGTATGGTCATTAATTGCTTCATCTAAAACATATATATTGGGAAAACAAACTAATAAGTTATAGAACCTACGAATGAATACAATTATAAATAATAATTATTAAACAACTAATTATATATGAAATAGTATGTAGTGATTACCGTTTTGAATTTCTTGTGTAACATCATTATAACATGCTTCAGGAGGAGGATTAAGTTGGTGAAGTAAGAACACATTCATCTCATAGTTATGTGAATCTATCTTTTGAAATACAATACAGTGATCTTCAATTAAGTTCATATCAAGTACTATATTGTTCCAGCCTTTGGTTATATATGGAATCTGATTAATCTTTTCCATTTTGGCCTCCCAAACATGATTGGGATGAGTACGGATTTGAATTGTTCCAATTGGCAGTTGTTTATTCATCTTGTGATGATAAAAAAACATATCAATAAACTGTAGTAACAAAATCCAAAAGTTAGAATCATAAAAATAATAACAGTATTAATGAGATTTGTAAAAACGATACAATTTATAAAACGAATACCAATTGAGATCGAGATTTTTCCGACATGTTGAAGTTAGAATAGAAGAACTGACCAGGAGCTGTCGGCACATTTTGATAAAAATATATTAGCCTAAATGACTTTATGTTATCTTCAAACTAGAATATAAGCCTACAAAATGAAGACAGGCCCAAAGACTTGCGCATCTTCGTCCAACCATCACATAGGTAATGAAATCCTGATATTTCTTTAATATGAACATCAAACACTTTGTTATCAAGTGTTATAATCCATTGGAAGAAACATCAATGATCTTTTTAACACCTGAAAGAAGATAATTAGTGATCAAATGACATCAATATTAAATGATACAAACATTATTTGGTTAAATCAATGGTACCACAAGGTAATGTGTATATGTATACAATATTTTTTGTGAGTTTGTATGTATATATGTATAGGTTTATGTAGATCCAAGCTGCATTCCTTTAACCAAACTGGTGAAAGGGGCCCAAATCTGGATCCATTTAAACCGCGGACAGCAGAGAATTTGAAGGGCATGAAATCCACACCAAATAAACGAACAGTGGGCTAAAGAGAACATAGAACCCTGCATTTGGACATAAAACCTAACAAAATTTCAAAGACCGTACCATTTTTTCTTCGTTGCTACCGGCTTTCCACCTTTCTATGGAGCCTTCGACTAACTAAAATCAAATTAGAAGAACATGGGCATCGCGACATCATGTACTAATAATAAACCATAATTGCATACAAAACTAAACTTTTTTACAATTGAACAACTTGTTTATCATTGGTTAGTAGATTATTCATAAACACCAACACCAAATCTCATTCACCACCAAAGTTTGTTACCTGCAAAATGGAGACCGGAAATGAAATCATCCAGTGGAGGTGCAATATCGGCTCGCTCCCCCTCTCTGTTTTCTTTACAAAAACGACAACCATCAAGAATCATTAACCGATGATTGGCAACAAAACCTACCCAAATAGAATAAATATTGGAGAAATAAAACACTGACCTTTCATCATCTTCGTCATCAACATCCATTTTAGATTCTTCAACATTTATTCAATTCTTTTAATTAATTATTGCATAAACACATCCATATCATCAGCTTGTTTCGTGGGCGGTACATCAAGTTCAAGACCATTATATGCTAGTTATTTCATCAATCATCTTGATCTCACGTTATTTAGTTGGTGGCTAGAGAGCATTAACATGGTGGCAGACCTGCATATCAAGAGCTATGTACTTATAAAATCAGGCATTCTTCAACCAAATCTATCTTCCATTAGCCATCAAATCTTGCTTTAAACTCACCACAATGACCTCCACCTTCAACCAAAGACACTTCTGGGCTTAGACATCTAACATCTTTCCATTTTCTCTTATCACACCGAACAAATTTATAAGTGGTGTCCATATATAAAGTGAAATGATATATAGAAAACAAATTTCATCATAGATTTGGTTCCGATACTCTAAAAGCACAAAAAAAAAAAAGTTAGTGGTCACCCATTATGCTCTAGCCAAATATAAGGCAACTAAAAGGGTATAACGGTAAATACCAGTACCCCATGGTCCAACATCATTACTGGTAAGTTTTGCACGAAACTTTTCAACTTTCCAGGCCATAGAAACCAAGTTTTTCTCCATTGCTTGCCTTTGTTGCATCAGCTCCATACCTCCTTTCTTTTCATAATCAATAGCAACTCTACATGACATAAAATAAGATTCTTTATAAACTAATATTCATTGAAACTTTTGGCATTTATGCTTCCAAGATAAAGATTTAAATAAAAACCTAGCATGCATAAGCTCCTGTAGAATTCCCTCATGCTCTGCTCTTAAAGCCAAGAGTTGCTTATTCTCTGTTTGCAGTTTTGCAATATCTTTTTCGAGGATCTGAACCTGTCCAAATAATCAGGCCTTAAAGAATTTAACCTCTCAACTTCAGACGCTTCATTTAATGCATTTCATTTTGTTCTTGAATGTCAGCATTTCATTTTCCAATAACAAAATTTAAAACATCAAAATCAATAAATTCAATCAGTTTATTCTTAATATACGATTTTCTTGAAACATATTGAACATCAAAATTTCCCTTTAAAAACCGAATTACGAACATCCAGATTCAGATCTGAACATCCGAATGCAAACAATTTCTTAAGATGCACATAACATCCAAAAAGTATGCCCAAATAAAATTCATTTAGCGGCGCTCGGTTTGAAGAAAAAAGAGACATAGCAGACCAATAGATCCATATCCGATTTTTACAATATTTTAAAATTATAGACACTTGAATACCTTGATATGTAGGGGATGAAGGACAGCCAATTGAATAACACAATAACGATTTTTTGGAGATGGAGAAAACAAATAAAACAGATCTTTACAATATTTACAACAAATATATCAGATTTCAATAAATAACACAATACCTTGATATGTAGAAGATGAAGGAGAGCCAACTGAAGAGATGAAGAACACTTGTCCAAGAACCCTAGCATAAGAAATCACGAAACTGGATTTGATAAAACAATTGATAAAACAAAAACGGGTTTGAATATGGAATTGATATTATCAATGATGGATAGTATTGAAGAACGATTAAACATATTTAGATTTAGGGTTACCTGATTGAAGAATTAGGAGGAGGGCGCAGATGGTTATTCGTCGATTACAATCAGGAGGAGGACACAGATGATTATTCGTCGATTAGAATCAGATGGAAGTTTTCTATAATGGCTATTAGTTATTCATCGATCAGATGCACGAGGAGGAAGAAGGGTATAGGTATAGGGCTGGCGATTTTGGGTGTTGACGAAAGATATGTGTTATCTGTGGGTTATAGAAATACGAATCGGGTCATTGGATCGGATTTAGGGTACCCGGGTTACTAACCAGCTGATTGACACGTGTAAAATTGTAATGAGGAGCTCTAGGATGGGGACAAGTGTCCCCCTAGCTATTCCTTTATTAGAAGAGGGAGATTATTATTATTATTATTATTATTATTATTATTATTATTATTATTATTATTATTATTATTATTATTATTATTATTATTATTATTACACCATGCTTGCTTGACTCGGGTGTTCTTGACTTGACCAATGTTGCTCGTTTACGCTCTGACGTCCATGAACACATGTTCTTAAGTGTTCGAATGGCATGAACACATGCTACCATGGTGGCGGCGGCGGCGTAGTGTTGCAGCCCAAAACAAGAAGGAGTAGGGGCAGCGCATGATTCCATGTCAGGTTGGTCTAGTTCTGGTTCGAATGGCGTTGGTTCGGGTGGTTGTTGGTGGGTGAAAGAGGGCGGCGGTGGTGCTCGGTTGTGGAGGTTCAGGAGGTCCGACGAGGTCTGCCTGTGGCCGATTGGGGCTGTGTTGGTTTTCGGCCGGTTATGGTTTGGTTGTTACAAATACAGGTCCGGTTTTGGTGGTGGTTTTGGTCTGCATGTCGGCCTCGGTGGTGGTGGTTGCCGGAAACGAAGTGGTGGCGCGACAGTGTTGTTTGGGTTCGGCCAGTGGAGGTGGTGTTGGTTTGGTAGGTTCAAGTGGTGGAGTTCGGGTTTTGGTGGAGCTGCTCGGGCCAGGTCTTGGGTCGAGCAGACCAGACCTGGACAGATCTGGTTCAGTGATGGTTTTGTGCTCGGGTCAGTTCTGGGTACGAGGTGCATGGCATAGGTGATGGTTAAGCTTTGGAGATCGGGGCTCGGTTAGAAGTGGTTTTGATTTAGATCTGGTTTGGTTCGGTTCGGGTTCGGTCAGATCAGGTCAACGATGGAGATGCATGCGTATAAAATGGTATAATATTTAGTTTTGTTGTTATTTTGTATATAAGTGTGTATATAAGTTATAGATACGAAACAGTTGTGACTCGCGAAACGAACCGACAATATTATTTAATAAATGATATTCGTATATTATAGCATGATTTGAGAATATTGTATATTGGACTAAACCGTTGGACCATATTATATCTCCTATATTGAGCAAAGTTGGTGCTACTCACATAGTAGCACTATTGCAAACTTGGCACACTTATCAAAAAAAAATTGAAATCACATGTGTTCCTCATGCTCTATCTCTTTGTCTCTTTCTATATCTCTTCTTCTTATTCCCCCTCTCTCTCTCACTCACATAGTAGCACGCACACTTATCAAAAAATATTTGAAATCACGTGCCTTCCTCATGCTCTCTCTCTCTCTCTCTTTGTCTCTTTCTACTTTTCTTCTTCTTATTTCCCCTCTCTCTCACACACCGGAAAATTACCAAAACAACTCTCTTCAGCCCTTTCGTTGAATCTCCGCCACCGTAACGTACAGTCTTTCTTAAGCACGATTTCAGAGAGACATGGGTTTTCTTGGGTTTGTCGTTGTAAACGACTACATGCACAGCCGTTGAACAACAATATACTGGACTTCACAACAACCGTTTGCAAAGTCAGTTAATCGGAGAGACCCATGAAAACCGGTCGGTTTCTCCATAACCGCTGCTACAACCACCGTAAGAACATGACCACGGATAGCCACACCATCGTCGTAATGGTAGCATTGGCACGCCATCATACCAAGACCAAATCTGTCATTACAAACTAGGATGCATAAAGCTGGCACCGATTTTGGCTTTATTCATGTTTTAACTCGAACGAAGAACACACAAATCAGTTTTCTACAAGGTCTTTCAAGTCTGAGACGATGAAATAAGTGACGGCAGGCTGACTTTCCTACTACAACGAGGAAGAGGAAAAAACTAACGGCGGCGGTGACACATTGGTTATTCGTGTGATGGTTACCACGGTAGATCAACTAATGCATGTGGGTTTTTCACGGTGGCGATGGCGGTGGCGACTGGGTTTTTTTAAAGAAAGAATCCAAAGTTAGGGTTTTTATAGATAGAGAGTGATGGTGGTAGGAGAGGAAGGAGATTGTGGGGATGGTTGTAGTCATGGCTGTTGTGGTCGTTATCGGAGATGGTTGTGGTGGTGGTTACAGGGGTTGTTGGCGGAGATCGTGCTTGGTGTTTTGCCAGTACTATATAGATATAGGTATGCTTGAATTTAACGAATAACAAGATTTATTAGCGATTAGGGTTTAGAAGGAGCTTTATGACACACATGTGAGTTTTTGTAGATAGAGAATGTTGAAGACTTGAAGGATAAGGAATGTAGAGAGAGATGTAGGGCTGTAAACGAACCAAACGAACACGAACAAGGCCTTGTTCGTGTTTGTTTGTTAAGGAATTAATTTGTTTGCGAATTGTTCACGAACACTTACCGAACGAGATTTTTTGTTCGTGTTCGTTTGTTAACAAAATAACGTGTTCACGAACTGTTCATGAACACTTACCGAACGAGATTTTTTTTCGTGTTCGCTTGTATTTGTTTGCTAAATTTAGGTGTCGGAAAAAAACAAACACAAACAAACACAAATGAATGTAAACGAACACAAATAGGAATTACTAAACAAAATCGAGCACAAACTAACACATTAAATTCTAAAAATTTGCATTTTTTCATCGCTGACATTGTCCGCCCATAATATACTAATCCAATTATCCAAATATACGTGACATAATCTTGATCACATAATGTCTTATAAAAACACAGAGGTATCATATAAACTTGAAATCCTTGTTTAATCCACCAAAAATAACCGTTAATCAAATATTAACATGTGATACACTAATACATGTTAAATAATATGCCACTGAAAATTTGAAATACTTTAATTAAATATAAAAAATTAAAAACCCTAATGAACTATCGAACAAAAACAAACATACACGAACGATGAGCGTTAGCCATTGGATGAATAATCTGAGAAGGTGACACCGGTTCGTTGGTGATTATATGATTTTCAACTGGAATATCATTCACTTTCTCAGATTTATCATCCTCAGAGTCAGAATCATCAGTTACAGCTATCACCCCTTCATCATTCAGTCCCAAAATAGGTCTAACATCGGAATTAGGATCTCCCACACTGGAAGTGTTAGACTCATCATCCGATGTAGAATCAGACTTAACTGAACTCTCCGTTGTTATTGAATGCAAAGTATGATTCTCAAACAACACTGGAGATGAGACGGCCTTGTAGTTTGCACTACTTGACTGTGAAGGTTCCTCAATAATATGGTCAATAACATATGCAATATGTTTATAGCTTTTAAGCTTCTTGTTGACTTTCTTCCAATTCATTGATATAGTTGTTAATGGCCAGTTGTTTTAAAGATAGTGTTTTCTTAAGATCAGAAATGTCTTTCTTATAACCATCAAGTACCTTATTGAATTCAAAAGCTTCTTTTGGATATGATTGACAGTTGATCTTAGCACTCTCAAGTTGAACCCTAAGTTGCTTATTATCCTCTCTCAATCTATCGCATGAACAACAATACTTATCAGTGTTCATGTCTAAAGTAGATTCAGAACTTACCTGTTTTGGAGGCTCTGTCATCGCCATCAATGCAAAATGTGCTTCCTTTCCAGCAAAGAATTTAGAATAATTAATTCTGGTAAGAGCATCATCCACCATACAAGATTTGTGAGTCATAAGAAAATCAGCTTCGGCAAGAAGTTGATCAATATCATCATCTAGTGAGTTAACACTAGCTTCAGAATCAGAATCGCTCTCCGAGTCAGAATAAGTTGAATCACACTATTCTGGAACATCAGTGATAGAGTCAAGAACCAATTCTGATTTCTCTTCAACACAAATATCAGTTTCTTCAATCAACTCTTCATTCTTCACCTCAGATATCTTCTCAGTCTCTAATTCATCTTCAACTGACACCGGTTCTTCCAAATCTATCTTCTAGGCAACACACGCCACATTACCAGTAGTGATTTCCTCAACACCAAGTTGCATACCAGTCCAATCAAATCCCTCATCATTCTGGATTACCAAAGCCTGGTTCTGGTTGTCTGGTTGGGTTTGGCTGTTTGGTGTAGAAATTGGAATGATTGTTCTGGTTGGATTGTGTGGTGTTTGGTTTTGGTTTTGGTTTTGTGTAGTGGTTTGTCTAACAGTAGTGTTTGATGAGTTGTTTTGGCGGTTTTGGTAATTATCCGACCGAGTGTATCTCCGTGGGGAGCACCAATATTATTCGTCAAGAAAAAGGATCGTACTATACGGATTTGCAATGATTACCGCGAGCTGAATAAACTCATGGTGAAAAACAGATACCCGTTGCCCCGAATTGATGACATGTTCGATCAGTTTCAAAGCGCTAGTTGGTTTTCAAAAATCGACTTGAGATCAGGGTATCATCAATTAAGGGTGAAAGAGGACGATGTTCCCAAGATAGCATTCCGTACAAGGTACGGACGCTACGAATTTCTGGTAATGTCTTTTGAACTAACCAACGCGCCTGCAGCCTTAATGGCTCTCATGAATTGGGTGTGTAAACCTATGTTTGATGAGTTTGTAATAGTATTCATATATCATATTTTAATTTATTCTAAAAGTGAGGTGGATCACGCCGGTCCCTTACATGAATTGCTGACTACATTGACGCAAGAGAGATTGTATGCAAAGTTCTCTAAATGCACATTCATATTACGGGATGTCCACTTCCTCGGGCATGTTATTAGAACCGAGGGCGTGGTAGTGGACCCTTCAAAGATAGAGGCGCTGCCAAATATAGAGGTGGTGTCAAATTTGAGCCCGCCCAAAAATCCGTCTGAAATCCTAAGTTTCTTAGGGCTTGCGGGCTATTATCGGAGGTTTATACAAGATTTTTCTGAAATCGCTCTACCGTTAACAACCAGGCTGACCTACAAGGATGAAAAGTTCGTTTGGAAGTAGGAGCAAGAAAATGCGTTTAACACTCTTAAAGAAAACTAACTAATGCTCTTGTATTCACATTACCAGAAGGCACGGAAGACATGATAGTATATTCTGATGCGTCCCACCTTGGGTTGGGATGTGTACTCATGCAACGTGGAAAGGTCATAGCCTATGCCTCAAGATAGTTAAAAACGCATGAAACAAAATATCGAAATATTGATCCTGAATTGGCGGCAATGGTGTTTGCCTTAAAAATTTGGAGGCACTATTTATATGGAGCATAGGTCATAATCTACTCAGACCATAAAAGCCTCAAATACTTCTTCGACCAAAAGAACTTGAACATGAGGCAAAGGAAGTGGTTAGAGACGATAAAAGATTACGATTGTGAAATTCACTACCATCCGGCAAAGGCTATTGTTGTGGCCAATTCGTAGAGCCATACAGAGAACTATGAACCGATTTGAGTAAAATCTATGCCACTGGTCATAACATCAGGAATACTCAATCGAGTCCTTGAAGCTCAAATAGAAGCATTGAAGAAAGAGAATTGGCAGAAAGAGAGAACCTTAGGCCAAGCTAAAAATTTGTGAATGTCGAAAATGGACTAAAAACCCGATTTGGAAGAATATGGATCCCAAACACATGTGGCCATGTGGGGTCAAGACCTTGTTACTTAATGAAGCCCATAAGTCCCGCTACTCTGTACACCTCGGGGCGACCAAGATGTATCAGGATCTAAAACCGAATTATTGGTGGCCCTAAATGAAAAGAGACATTGCTAAATAATGTAGTAAAATGGATGATCTATATGCAAGTCAAGGCCGAGCACCGAAAACTATATGGAAAGGTTCAACCATTGGAGATACCAATATGGAAATGGGAACACATTACTATGGATCTACTTACTAAGTTACCCAAAACGACCAGGGGTTTTGATGCCATTTGGGTAATCCTGGATCGTCTAACAAAGAGTGCTAATTTCATTCCAATCTATGAATCATACACGTCCGAAAAGATGGTAGATGTATTCATAAAAGAAATAGTCGCTAGGCAGGGAGTTCAACAACCATATCCAATCGGATCCCCAATTTTAGGGGTGTGCAACGGTTCAAACCGGACCCAACCGACCCGAATCAGAACCAAACCGGAACCGTTTAGTGATAAATATAAGAACCGGAACCGAACCTTATAAAAACCTACCGATTCGGTTCAGAACCGAGTTAAACGGTTCTCGTGTAAATGGTTCTTGCTGGAACAGGTTGTCAATTAAATCCTAAAACTAACAATTAAATCAAAGGCAACTTTAGTAAACTAAAGTGTGGTGTCCTAGTCATATTATGGACCTATGATACATGTTTAGAAGTGCACGATTCCAACCACATATATGCAATGATTGTAATTTTGACACTACGAATGATATGTGTCATGCATTCCAAATGTCACATGTTATACTACATCATTGTCCGATACACATTATAGGCGAACATGTCCACCTTATAAATGAATTTGTAAGTGTTGATTCTCAGTTTAAGCTATTTCCGTTCACTTTATTATACTCTATACGGTTTTAAAGAAATTACATAATTTGAATGGAACTCCTATCTCAACAAGTTTGTTAGATATTATGTAGTTAACATGACTCGAACAATATTTTTTATAAAGATTAAACTTGGGAATTGAATATGTGGATAGTCGGTCTACAAACTACTTGGAAAAGCCCACTAAATTAATAGGGCTTTAAATATAATTTTTAAAGTGTTAACCTAACCTGGTTCTAGCGGTTCTTTAAACAAAACTACAGTTCTGAACCGAACCGAATCGGGAACCGTTTTCACCAAAATTTATGAACTGTAATCGGACCATAAATACAAAAATACGGTTCGGATGTAGCGGTTCGGTATCGGTTCCTTGGTTCTAGCGGTTCCGAACCGTAAATTGGCCAACCCTACCCGGTTTACTTTTAATAATTTTAAGCAGGATGTACAAGTCATGAAACCTGTTGATGCACTTTCTGTGGACGTCACTGTCGAATAGACTAGGGTTGAGTCTTAGTAGTGTGTTACATGAGATTGTGGTGATCCATAAGGGCATTTTATGGATCTGACACATTTGTTAATATAGGACAAAACACTGAGCCAGGTTCGACCTAATCATACTGGGCGAATGTGGAAATACTCCACATTCGACCAGTCTAAACGGGCGAATGTGGAAATACTCCACATTCGACCATCATAAAAGGGCGAACGTGGAACTGATGTTTTGGACTATAATTAGCAATCTCATGTGTTATTGTTCATTGGGGTGATTTGAGTTGGTACTTTGAATGCTCTCAAGGGGGAGGTCATGCCCGACCTCCCCCGGCCTCGAGATAGATGTTTATCCTACTGATGACAGTGTCTGTAACCGTTTCTGAATTAATACGAATCTGTGATGACGTTGTTATCGTATATTTCTGTCTCGTCTCAAATTCCCGTCTGAAACCGAGTTGTTTATGTGTAATCGATCCACGAGTTCGGTCCGTAACCGGATTCTCAATTGGTATCAGAGCCGTGGTACCGATTTGAACGATCTAACAGTCGTTTGAATCAATCACAGCTCGTTTTTACTGTTTTCAGACGTTAAATTCAGATTAAAATTGAAAGGTTGAAACCCTAGAAACCCTAGATTCTTAATTGAACCCAAAAACATGTGATTTCACCATGTTTTTGTTAAATCGAGGGTTAGGTTTTCATTTCCGCACCTTTCTGAACAAGTTTCATCATCAAATTCAAAGGATTAGAGTGATTGTGGACTGTTTTGAAGAAAATATTGATCAAGAACACGTTCAGTTCTGCACATTCGCCCCTTTCATTAAGTCACACCGGGCGAACGTGGAATTCCACTGGGCGAATGTGGAATTCTACCGGGCGAATGTAGCATGTTTTGGGCGAACCTGGAATTTTGTTATGTGGATTTTCACTTTCGGGTGTCTATTTCACCTTCGGTTCATCGGGCGGGCGAAGGTGGAAAGAAAGTGGACGAATGTGAGTGTAAATGGGCGAAAGTGAAAAGGGTCAAGTTTTATTTTACATTCTGGTTACTATTCTACCTTCGGGTCAACAAAAACGGGCGAATGTAGAAGTACCAGGGCGAATGTAGAATTTAAGGCCTAAATTTGTTGAAGAATTGATGATGATGAAACAGTTTTAATGTGGGGTAGTCATGAGAATCAACAGTATGATAATCAGATTCAAGTGACTATTAATGGGCCAAAAAAAAAAAAAACAGAACAGATTTTATTCCGCATAAAGAGAACAGTCAACCCAGTTCCTGTATGTTTGAAGGAACTTGTTCTGAAGAGTTGTTATGAAGAAGGAAATCAAGTTTGAGATTTCAATGTTCTGAAAGTAATGAGGTATCCTAGTAGGAGTCATGTGGCACGTAGGTTCAACGAAAGTTACAAGATCACAGTCCTGAAGATTTCAAGAGCTATTGGTAGATATTGTTGGCCCTGCCGAAAACTTCAGTTTCTGAAGCATTTCAAGTCCTCAATTAGTACTGGTAGTTCCTGATGAAAGCTTCTGATTGCTTGTTCCACTCGTCTACGGCTTGTATTCTGTCGAACAGATGAAGTTACTCAAGAACATGATTGATTTATCATACGGGATCTCAGAGAAACTTGGTGAAGCATCAGTCAAGGGGGAGATTGTTGATGTAATAATGTGTCTGATACTTCAACAATTATTGACTGAAGATGCTAGGAATTTTCAAAGAGGAGAATGTGTTGATGTGCAAGAGATTTGTGGATTCGCCAGCAACGTCCAAGGGGGAGATTGTTGATGCACTTTCTGTGGACGTCACTGTCGAATAGACTAGGGTTGAGTCTTAGTAGTGTGTTACATGAGATTGTGGTGATCCATAAGGGCATTTTATGGATCTGACACATTTGTTAATATAGGACAAAACACTGAGCCAGGTTCGACCTAATCATACTGGGCGAATGTGGAAGTTTTCCACATTCGACCATATCAACTGGGCGAATGTGGAAATACTCCACATTCGACCAGTCTAAACAGGCGAATGTGGAAATACTCCACATTCGACCATCATAAAAGGGCGAACGTGGAACTGATGTTTTGGACTATAAATAGCAATCTCATGTGTTATTGTTCATTGGGGTGATTTGAGTTGGTACTTTGAATGCTCTCAAGGGGGAGGTCATGCCCGACCTCCCCCGGCCTCGAGATAGATGTTTATCCTACTGATGACAGTGTCTGTAACCGTTTCTGAATTAATACGAATCTGTGATGACGTTGTTATCGTATATTTCTGTCTCGTCTCAAATTCCCCGTCTGAAACCGAGTTGTTTATGTGTAATCGATCCACGAGTTCGGTCCGTAACCGGATTCTCAAAACCGAAATTGCTTTATAAAACAAAAATCCTTATAAAACTGATAATAAATAATACCCACGCTCTCTCATCTCTAACCAATCTATCTCTCTATACACACCACCATTGCTATCATCTTTGAGTTTGACTTTTGTTGACTGAGTTTTACTTTCATTGACAAGGGTTGACTTTTTCGTTAAAATTGAAAATTCAAGTTGACCAAAGTTTGATGTTCGTTGACCAAAGTTGACTTTTGGCTAAACCATCAAAATGGAAAATCAGAGTGGATCATGGTTTTTTGACATCATATTCTTATCAACCACAACAAGTAACACCAGTTCTGAGTCTTGTGAATTTGTTCTGTCATTTTTCGGTTTAACAAATTCCCCAACAAACGAAAAAAGCAGATCTTTCGTGGTGTGTATACAGTCCGCCACCTCAACAACGGATTTTAACTGATACAGATACATGGGCATTTCCAACTAGTTAACAACAAGTACAGCAACCAATTGTGATATGTTTTGCAATTTTAGTAAATTAAGTTGCTCTGGTAGATACCGTTGTAACTGAAGACTCGGTTGTACATGCTGATGAAGGGTGTGACTGGAATTTGAAAGATAGAGAGGATGGTCAATTTCAGATCACATGTTTCGCTTAGTTCATAGAAAATGGAGATGAAAAGGAAGCTTTAGGGTCGGGTCAGAATTCAGAAGAAAGTAGTTGTGGTCCTGAAGAGAGCTCAAGTGAGGAACGTCAAGCTCTAGTTCAAGTTCAATGACTACTGAAGTGAGTTCAGATAAAGAAAGTGAATCAACCGCTGATGAACAAAGTTCTCAAAAAACCATCAATACAGATGAAGGTTCAACATCTCGAAAAAATGATTAAGGAGAAGAGAAGCAAAAGGTGAAGGATGTTGACATTCCAAACCAGTCAACTAAATAACAAACCGAGCATCATACTTAGGTAAGTTCTTACCCTTCGAAACCTAAATGTAATAGATGTATCGAATAAGAAGGTAAATATGAAGCGTTAAAAGATCACAACATCAATCTAGTTTGTGATTTGGGTACATGTCGTGATGCCAATCTTATTTTAAAGAAAAATGAAAAAGAATATAAAGAAACAGTCAAATTGTTGAAAAAAGGATGTGTGTGAGTTAAAGGAAACTATTTTAAATAAACAGGATGCCATTAATAACTATATCTTCGAGTTAGAACAAGTTAAGAAAGGGCTTGCTACCACTAAGTATGAGTCCTAGACAATAAAAAAGAATCTTGAAAGCTATTCTAATTCTGTATATGTTTTGATCACATCATCGACAGTCAAATTAACAAAACGCTAGCTCATGCATAGGTTATAATGCAGTTCCTCCTCTTCTACGTGACAATTACACCAAGTCGTCGGATGAAACGAACTTACTCGGTTTGAGGTCACAACTCTGCTAGTTGTCGAACCAATTGAAATGGAAAAGCCTTTTGTTGTGAAAGATGACAATTTGATTGAGATCAAAACTGGTTATGAAGATTCTGATGAGGAATCTAAGAGGTCGTGTTAAGGATCAAACCGGTTATTCTTTTGAAAATCACATCTATTGTGATCATGAACCCAATGTAACACCAGTTCCCAAGGAACAAATCAAAAAAACCAACAAGGCAAACCTAAACAGGTAAAACCACAAGCTGCTCCTCAGAAAACTCATCAGAATCGCCAGTATGAACATAATCTATATAAGAAAATCATTTGGGTTCCAAAGTAGCGGCTGGGAAGAACAAGACAGTTCCCAAGGCTAAGGAAGTTACGTTTGTGAAATCTAGGGGTATGAATCAGGTGCAACATTTTAAAAACCACTCAAATCTTGAGTATTTAGAACGGAAAGATCAAATATATGGTGCACCTAGATTTCATGATGATGAAGCATCCCCAAGTACCTGTAAGGCCCCACTCCTTATTTTAGTAATCAACTAATTTATAACTAAAACACTATTCAATTATATTAATATTTAAATCAAATACATTGAGTTAGTACAAAACAACCCTTTCGTCTTAACGAGAGAATTCACATGATATTTTCAGTAGTAGTCTTGTAAAATGTCCAAAAGTTTACACTAGTTGATCATAACAAAAGTTTCGCGGAAGCGTTTTAGCTCGAGTGGCATTCGGTCCTAAGCTTCCTCCATGATCGTCATCCATAACTCACGTGTCCGTACCTGAGTTCATACATAGTCGAAAACAGACCCGATCAAGCCTACGCATTCGATTAAAATCAAAAAGGACAACAAACAAAATATGGGTTCACCCCGGTCTTAGGACCCTAGCTTACGGTCCATGCTTATTGGAAAATTATGTTCGCTGTAAGCTACGGTCTTTGAAACGTTGCTTACGGTTCACGACTTCTGATTGAATTTCTTTGTATGGACTGTAGCTTACAGTTCCCAGCTGAAAGCTACGGTCTGAAGCTGCTGTTTAGCTACACAACTATAAATTTGACAAGTTTTTCTCTCCCCCTTTTCCCTGCAATAAGTTATACATTTTGTGCAGCTATAAGTCCAATTCCTGGGCTTATCAAGTCTCATATATAGATAATTTACCTACCTTTAAAACACTCAATTCCATGTTTGTATCCTACATTCGGTTTCAACCATCAACCAATATCTATTGAGTTCGCCTAACCTTTAACCAATTAATGGTTCCATATAACCAAGTTAAGGATTTGGCACTTCTACATGTCTCATGTGTCATTGATTTGCAAACACCACATAAGCAAAGTCATAGTTTTGACATACCTTAATCTTGTCCTTTCCCTTGCGAGTCTTTCTCACCTTGATTTGAGGATGTCCCGTGCTCCTTGCCTATTAGATTGTGACCCGTATGAATGTTAGAAACTATGTTTTCTTCAATTAGGTGTTTTATCAAAAACCTTGTGTACGCTACATCACATATGGAGATTTCATTGCTAAGCATCAAGTGTTCTATTCTATACAAGTATTTACCAAACTAGCATAACTTTCACCATTCAAATCATCAAGTTTCACACCCCCTGTTATAGAAATAACTTAGTCTACTAATTTTGTTGGTTCCTTTGAATAGATATTAAGAAACCAATCCCCTCATAATATGATAATATCACAAGGTTTCAAACTATTCACATTTTTGGTGATTTTTCACATGCATTGAGTTGCCTAACCTAGATATAACACACCTTACACATGAATTTTCGTTCATGAGAAATTACCCCAAAGTTCATCCATCAATTCACGTACCACTACATAATAATACACAAATTAAAGTTTACCTTGAGATTAGTATGGTCTTATATGATGATTATCCTCTGTTGCATGTGATTAATATCTTATATTTGGCTTGATTTGATCTAGTGTGTGGAGATGAAGCTTAGGTGTGTGTGTGTGTTTTGGTGAAAGTCGATCTCCAGGGAATGGAGATGACTTCCCATTATTCTTTTTATATATCAATAATAATAACTTTGGCGTATGATTAGATTTAGCCCTTCATGTTTTGATTTAGTATTTCATTAACTATCAAGGTTATCACTAGGTAATTTATCAAAGCCATTATTCAAACAGGATTTAAGCCGGTTAGTTCCGTATAACCTAGAAATACTAACATTTCTATGTCATGCTTCTGGTTAATTATATTATTTTATTCGACTAACCAAGTATTTTAATACATAAATTTTTTTGGGGCGTTACAACTCCACCCCCATTAAAGAGGGTTTTGTCCGGGAAACCAATAACGTACCAAATAAGTGAGGATAAAGTTTTTTCATATCCTCTTCGGACTCCCACGTAGTGTCTGATCCCTTCTTATGTTCATATTTAACCATCTCTTGGTCAATGCTCTTGTTTTTAAGGAGTTTTACCTTTCGATCTAGAATCTATAGGGGTCGTGACACATAGTTTAGTCTGTCATTGATTTCTATGTCTTCCCGTGGTACATACGATGCTTGGTCCACTAGGCACTTTAGAAGATAGGAAACATGGAACATGTTATGAATTCCACTTAACACCTTAGGTAGTTCTTAGCGAGAGGAAACTTGTCCTACGCATTTTGAATGGTCCAATAAATCTTGGACCCCAATTTTCCCTTTTTCTGAATCGAATAACCCCCTTCCATGGAGATATCTTTAGCATCACATAATCTCCCAGTTGAAATTCTATAGGTCTTCGCCGTTTGTCAGCATATGAATTCTGTCTATCTTGTGTCGCCTCGAGGTGTGCACGGACAAGGCCTATTTTCTCATTTGTAGGTTTGACCACATCTTTGTGAGCAAGTTCACTATGACCCACTTGCCCCAGCATACCGGGGTTCGGCATTTTCTCCTATAGAGGGACTTATACATGGGCATACAATACTGGCATGATAGTTGTTATTGTACGAGAATTCTACTAACAGTAGATGGGTGTCCCAACTATCTCCAAAATCAATGATATATGCTCAAAGCATATCTTTGAGGGTTTGAATTGTTCTTTTAGTCCGACTGTTAGTCTAGGGATGAAATGCAGTACAAAGTAACACCTTAGCACCCAGTTGAGTCTGAAAGTCATGACAAAAGCGAGTGACTTAACTAACTTTTTAAAAAAAAATATATATGATGTTTTTGGATTGCACGAATATGACAAAAAAAATTAGAAACACCACAGGCCAAATACACAGGGGCGGATGCAGTGTATACTCAAGGGTACGTCTATTACCCTCGATTATTCTAGCAAAGTGGAAAAAATTGGGTTTTTAAGGTATTTTTATTAAATGTTACCCCTAAAACAATTTTTTTTGTTACCCCTTAAAGTAATTCTTTTAGCCAAAGCCTTGGCCACCGCTTCCTTGTTAGCGACGACCTTTGCTTGGGCCACCTTCTCAGCCAAAGCCTTGGCCGTACCTTCTTTATCAGCCAAAGCCTCGGCCACCACAGCCTCTTTATCAGCCAAAACTTGGCCGCCGCTTCCTTGTTAGCCAAAGTCAAACCCATCCGCGTAACCAGCAACGCGGGTATCAGAAGCAATGGCGGCAACCTAGTCCCCGAGCTTGGGATCATTCCAGAACCGCTTGAAGATCTTAAACAAAAGATCAAAGTGTTAGAAAATTTTTAAAAACAACTAACAGAAGGAGAATAGGCGTCAAAAAGTAACTTACCCCAGAGATGCCTGCGGTCATCACCCAGCGCATGGACTCTTGGGTCCTCTCCTGCGCACTAGAGGCTTGGTCAAGTAAAGACTTTGCATTCTCTGCCTCCAATGTCGCTACAGTTTTGGGCTCCTCCAGAGAGGCCTTCTCCGCCTCCAGATCCACCTTCTACTATAGCCAGGCGGCCTTCTCAGCCTCCAAGACCGACACACGCTAGGTCATGGTCATCAGCTCCTTGTCTTTATATTGGAGCTCTGACCTCGGGTCCGCCACCTTAGAGTCCCTTTCCTCCAGAGCCTTGGAGTGATTTTTGGCGGTAGCACAAAATTGAGGGTTGTCATTTTGCAAGATTTGCACATGCTCCCGTATCTTCATCATTTCAGCGTTAGTGGCCTTACAAGAGTCAGTCCACCTTCTGTTGTCCACCGCGTGCTCGCCTCCAAGCTCTTTACCTTTTCCTACGCCTCATAAGCTCGGCAGTGGTACCTCTCGAATTTGGAGCGCAGCTTCTTCTCCGTCTCGCGCATTCGCTCTTCCCTCCTAGCCACCGCGGCCTCAACCTCTCTAACCTCGACAATGCTGCACTGAACCTCCACATCTCTTTGTTTTAAAGAGTTCAGCATTGCAACACTGATGGCGTTGACACACAACTCGGACATCAGATCCGGCTAGTCCAAGCCGTCTTGGTATTTTATCTCCTTAGGGGGGACAGCGGCTTGCACAAACTCCTTAGCGAGGAGGGGGTTGGAAAAGAGAGAATGTTCTCGCAAATTCCAGTGAGGGCGGAATATTTAGTCGCCCTTGGAGTAAGTCAGAACAGGCTTCACCACCCCTCCCTGCGGAGAGGGGTTCTTCAAGCCCTTGGGCCCTCCGACCTCCTTCTCGAATGGACCAGACAGCATCTCGCCTGTTCGGCCCGTGCCACCAGCACCGCCCCCAACGCCTCCTGCTGAGGTGGCCTCGGTCCGCTTGCCCTTGTCCTTTAATAACGCGGCGTCAGCCTCAGCCTTGGCAGCCACCTCCTTATCAGCCAAAGCCTTGGTCGTACCTTCTTTATCAGCCAAAGCCTTGGCCGCCACAGCCTCTTTATCCGCTAGTGCAAATACAAAATTATTATTATTAATATTAATAATTATAATAATAATAATAATAATAATAATAATAATAATAATAAATAAATAAATAAATAAATGAAACGAAAAGAAAAAAAAAAAGATTTTTTTGCACTGACAAACATACCAGAACCACACTAAGAGTAGAGGGAGTGGGGCGGGAGAGGAGGGCGGGAGGAGTGTCCATTGGGAATTTACTCTTTATTTAATTACTTATTCAGCCATAGTACCAAAAGAGCAAGAAAAGTTGTGCGCTAAATAAGCTGTGGTAGTGTGGTAAACATTCATGTTGTAGAGAAGTTCACAGAAAAAATGTTTTGACCCATAACTACATGTTTATGGCCTAACAACATTAGGAGCATGATCGTGAAGGAGATGACCCAACACTATTCATTTAGTGCATGTGCATCTATCCTTGGTTAGCATAACGTGAGGCCCAAAGTGAAAGTTGATGCCCAAAAGGAAAAAAAAAAAGAGAGAGAGAGAGAGAAATATGCAAAAAATATAAAAATTGATGTTTTTAAATTAGAGAAAGTAAATAGAAACAATTGAAAGTTTTCATAAACTCCCGAAAAAGTTTGAGTTGATTTTTAAAGAACTTTTGGATAAGCAATTTTGATGCAAAGCATTAACATTATCCTTTGTTAGGTTTTGCTAGAGGGTCTATCCAATTTCTTCTTGTTCATAGGATCAAATTCACTCTTTGTGGTAATTCTTGATACTTCCCGGAACATGACACTAATTTAGCCAATTGTGTTTGAGTTGACTAGTTTAACCCATTTGGCTAATCAAGTTGACCCGTCAACCCGTTTAGTTAAACATGTCAAGCCGTGAACACTTACAAAATGTTTAACCCATTTATTATAACTTGCCAATCCATTTATGCCACATTTGCGCAACTTGATTAATTAATGACACCTCAAAAATTCTTCATGAACATAATTGCACTTGGTAGACTTTTCCAATATATTCTATGAGCCTTTTAATATGACTTTATCTTACATGGTTGCTTAACCTCTTAAGAAGTACATCCACACGAAAACAACATACAAAACTGATGTTCAACCAGATATCCAAGAGACAATTCTACCAAAATGAAAAAATTTTAAATCTGATTTTAGGTTCAACCTACACGCCCATACACATAAAGAATACACTTATTCGACTAAGATCATAGTTAAACACTTGGCACATTTATTCAAATCAAAATACCCAATACTAGAATTTAAGGAAACAATTAACTAACTAAACTCCACACTTGACAACCAACCCTTTCTTCAAAGCTTAAGAAGGGTTCTTATGTTCATAGGATATATCTCATTGATGTCTCCATCCATAAGTCGCTTGGCTATAATAATATTGCTCCTATCTGACGGGTGATATGGGTCCCAGAAAACGTACTTTGATCTATCAGGACAAACTTTAGATGCCGGTGTACATGGCACTAAACCTCCATGTTTACCACCACTATGACAACACGCAGAATCAGCATGTTCAAAACCTATTACAACAAGTGCATTTGGGATCAAATTAAGATGCAATTCTAAAAATCAATTCCTTGTCTAAATAAATATTTCTCAAGTGCAAAATATAAGAAGCCTTTGTCGCCTAAACCATAAATCGATATTAGCAAAATATAGTGACAGTTTTAACACGTTTAGTTCAGAATGAGTTGATTCAAGTTATATTTTGTTTCTAACATCTAACATGTGTAAAAAGTTATAATGTTATTGTTTACCGACCATATGATTTGAAATTGTGAATAATAGCTGCAAAAATACGATTGACGTCTGCATATATAAATGTTGATCCTTCAAGTGAGTCATTAAGGTCTTGGAGTAAGCCTTTCAACTGCTTGTTAAAGAGGTTAGCTAAGTGATTTGCCAAAGCTACACATTTTGTTGATGAATTTTTTGTATCTCTGATATATGGAATGCATCCAATAGGTCCAACATTTGATACCAGAATCTTTCTAGCACCCAAATCATACAATCTCTGTATATAACCAACAACAATATAAGTTATATTTTGTGGGGCCCATACTAAACACAAGGAAATATTAGGTAGTATCATACCTTCAGCTGACGTTTGAATCTTGGAAGCAAATCTCCAACAAATTCTTCTGGAGACACTATTTCTTGCTCAGTGTTTGAAAGAAATGGTGTGAGGTAGTTATTTATGAAATCATTTGAACCCATGGTTACTGAGAATAGAGCTCTTTTGAGCAAATCTTGTGCTGCAGATTTACCAATTCTTGAGATTATATCATGCCTCGTGTTCGCGAAGTTGTCGAGTTGTGCATTCATATTTAACCTGCCACCCTACAAAACTTACAAATATCAACTCACAAAGATCTAAAAAATATTGGTCAATATGCAATATGTATATTTGTTTAGAACGGTTATAATCTAATGATCAACGTATTGAATACAATGCGTTCGTTCATAGGGTTATATACCCTTCGACAACAATTTTGTAAATAGTGTAACCAACATTTGTTATTTTCAGTGTATAGACAATATTCTAGTGTGTTAATTCATATTCTTTGTTCATTGAAGGGTCATTTTCACAAACATAAAGATAAATAAATAAAAACAAAAATCTTACAAAGAAGTTTCCAGTTTCATTTAGAATTCCCCCACCACCTGATGCATAATTAACACCTTTAAGTATCACTGGGCCAACTGTAGTTGGAGCCAGGTATGGTGGTGTATAATCCTTGAAACCCAACTCCTGACCTGAAAATAAAAAACCGAAACTGGATTCAAATTCATGGGATAATATATAATCATGACAAATCAAACATATTTTCTGGGGAAACATCATATAACAAAATGGTCACTGGCCTAGGATGTCTGGTATTGTTCTTCCATTTGTATATCGTCCGGTAGGCCTCCCAAAGTCGATCCCATTTGGAGGGAAGTTTGCCTTCGATAGCGTGGCAATGTAGTTATTGTTTCCCACTTCGACCAACGAATCACCGAAAACAAAACTAGCTGAAACTTTTTCTGCCAAGCTAGTCCCTGACCACACCAATACTATCAACACTACAAGAACAACCTTAACCACCTCTTTTTCGCAAAGAATCATACCCATTAGTCTCAACGGGTTGAGTCCGGAAACAGCAAAGATAGGCTGAATTAATAGGACCCGATTCGGATATTTTTCCATTACTACAAATTTCTTGTTGTTTGGATGTAAAACACTCGTAGAATTGAGAAAGATGTATGGAGACTCATTAAAAGCTTAGAATGAGAATTATGAGACACGATTTGAAAATAGGTGCGGAAACACACACATTTATAGATTAATGGTTAAGGATAAATGACCTCTACTAAATTAAATGCATTAAGTTTCTTATAAATTATTTTCATAGATTGTGGAGCAAGTCTACATAACACTATAAAAGGAAGTAGAAATGAATAATTTTGTTGTTTTAGGAAGTTCAATCAACATGTCGTGTTAAACTTTTAGTCACATGTGAATGAATATTTACTACTCAAGGCTACCACTTGCAAGAAGATTTAGTTTAGGTTTATAGCACTACAAAACATATATAGGCTGTTTAGAAACGGACGTATTGATCAGAGTTTCGAAACATATCAGTACAATATTTTTGGATTTTAGTGGCGACGCGGGTCACCGCTAATAGTAGACGCGGGTCGCCACTAAAGGTCTATAACGGTGCCGACACTGTTAAAACCCTCGCTTCCTTCAAAACGCGGGTATTCTAAGCGCTAAGCGCCAGACTACATACTCACTAAAAAAAGACTAAGCTAAAGACAACACTCCAACAAGTGCAAGTGTTCGACTTATTAGGAAGAAAGGTGCGCACAAAACAACGACAAGAAAAAGTATTCGTTTCATTCTAAAAAGGCGCTAAAAGCCTTGGCATTTACAAGAAAAAGAAAAAAAGATTACAAATTCTAACTTCTCGGAGCCTTCATAATCCAACTGCTCATCCTCCTCATCATCATGCGTCGTCCCAGACACGCCTTCATCACTAGCCGCCAGGCACTCCCTCTCTAGGCATTGCGCGCCATCCTACTCGGCCTTTTTCGCCGCCTACACACCCATACGGTCAGTTTCTTCGATGAAGAAATGGAGGGCGGCTGCTGTGTCTACATAACGGTTGCAATCTTCCACCGTCTTCAGGATGGGAAAGTCAACCTGCTCGAACTTTGCAAGTTCGGCTTCATACTTCTTCTCAAGAGGCTTCCCATAATGCTCCGCTTCATCAATATTCCTTTGATCCAGCGCATGATGGTAGCTAGAGTTAAACCCATCCGCGTAACCGGCATCGCGAGCAGCAGAAGCAATGGCGGCAACCTAGTCCCTGAGTTTGGGCTTGTTCCAGAACCGCTTGAAGATCTTAAACAAAAGATCAAAGTGTTAGAATTTTTTTTAAAACCAACTAACAGAAGGAAAATAGGCATTAAAGACTTACCCCGTAGATGTCCGTGGTCATCACCCAATGCATGGACTCCTGGGTCCTCTCCTACGCACAGAAGGCTTGGTCAAGTAAAGATTTTGCATTCACAGCCTCCAATGTCGCCACAGTCTAGATCTCCTCCAGAGAGGCCATCTCTGCCTCCAGATTCCCCTTCTCCTTTAGCAAGGCAGCCTTCTCAGTGTCGAAGACCAACACACGCGAGGTCATGGTCATCAACTCATTGTCTTTGTATTGGAGCTCTGACCTCGCGTCCGCCACCTTGGAGTCCCCTTCCTCGAGAGCCTTAGAGTGATTTTCGGTGGTAGCACGAAGTTGGGGGTTATCATTTTACAAGATTTGCACTTGCTCCCGTATCTTCATCATTTCAGCGTTAATGGCCTTGCAAGAGTCAGTCCACCTATTGTTGTACACCGCATGCTCCGCCTCCAAGCTCTTTACCTTTTTCCTACGCCTCATAAGCTCGGCCCAGTACCTCTCGATTTCGGAGCGCAACTTTTTCTCCGTCTTGCGCATCCACTCTTCCCTCCTAGCTACTGCGGCCTCAGCCACCCTAACCTCGACGATGCTGCACTAAACTTCCACATCTCTTCGTTTTAAAGAGTTCATCATTGCAACACTCATGACGGCGTTGACACACAACTCGAACATAAGATCCGGCCGGTCCAGCCCGTCTTGTTATTCCATCTCTTTAAGGGGACGGCGGCTTCCACAAACTCCTTAGCGAGTAAGGGGTTGGAAAACAGAGAATGTTCTCGCAAACTCCAGTGCGAGCAGAATATTTTTCGCACTCGGAGTAAGTCAGAACAGGCTTCACCACCCCTCCCTGCGGAGAGGGGTTCTTCAAGCCCTTGGGCCCTCCGGCCTCCTTCTCAAATGGACGAGACAACATCTCGCTTTTCTGGCCCGCACCACCATCATTGCCCCCATTGCCTCCCGCTGGGGTGTCCTCGGGTCTCCTTCTCTGAACGAAGGCGGTCTTCATCAGCCTTCTTGGAGGCGACCTTAGCCTTTGCCTTCTCGGCCGCCTCCACCTTCTCGCGGGCCACCCGCTCCTCTTGCCTCTTCATCTCGGCCTTGCTGTGCGCAAGTTTCTCTTGCATTCTTTTTTAAGCAATCTCTTACTCAGTAAGCGCCGATGAGGAGCTTAGGATTATCTTGGGCCCAATAGGAGCTACCAAAAAAAAAACACAAGTATAAGAAATACTACTATGAAGGCGCGAAAAAGGTAATATACAAAATACTAAGTTACTTACCGGGCGCCTTCTGCAACATTTTTTGGATCAAAGGCCGGCGCTCTGGAGGTGTAACAATTGTAAAGAAAAACGGCGTCGGCTCCGTCTCCTTAGCAACCTCTTCTTGGGGAGAGGGCCTAGTCTTATCATTCTAATTCGCGTCACACTCTACCCCCTCCGCCTAGGGCTTCAGCCCTTTGACGAGCCTCCTCCTCCTCTTCTTCTTCTTCTTCTTCTTCTTCTGCTTTTCCTGAGGCATTTCAGTCACCTTCGGAATGGAAGAAGAGGACTCATTCTGCTTCTCCTTCTGAAAGGTGAAGGGACCTTCAACATAATCAACTTTTTATAAGTATGACTTCAGGGCGCCATTTTCCAACGACCACGAGTGTCCGGAATCCTAGAGGGCCGCGTCGGATGAACTAGCTCCTCTGAAGATCCGGTGTGCTCCTCATCGAAATTGATCACGCACGGGACTTCTCCCGCGCCGAATATGACAAAGGGTCAGGGTTAATAGGATTCTTACCCAAGGCACAGTAGTGCGCATGCGCGTTATCTAAAAACGCCGCACTAAGTCAACACTTACTCATCAAGTATGTAAGGCTCTTGCCCCGGATCCAAGCGCAGCCGGCTCATCCCTAGGAGAACAAACAACACCTCCTGACACATATGCGCGTCAAATGGAGACCCGTTTGGAAGTTAAGGTCACAAACCAATCCTGGTCTTCGTAACCTTGCATCACCGGATAATTGGGGAGCTTCTGGCGCTCCCCAAGAACCTTCCAAGGCATCTCAACAGGGATAATCCCCCACTTAATATAAAAGAACTTCTCTTTCCAGTCATGCATAGACTTGGGAGGAGTAGTCCCCACCGGCTGCACCATGGAACACAGCGCAAAGTTGAACCAGGATTAATCCCGGGTCATAACGTAGAGAACGTTGAACCATAAGAAAGTCGGTTCAATGTCCAAGGCACGACAACAAGCTTCAAAGTGCACCAGCCTGAGCATGCCAAACTCACTCAGTTGGGTTATGTGAATGCCATAGACTACCAAAGTATCAATTTGAAACTTAATGGTCGGGAGACGAAACCCACACTTCGTAAAGTGGGCCTCGTATAATGCTATCTTGCCCTCCGGGTTGGTGAGGGTCGTCTTCCTAGTTTCCGGCAGCTCCGGCTCCCAAGCAGGATCCAACTTCTGCTCCCAGACAAATTCGTCAAACTTTACTTGGGCCCACTTTACAGTGGTGTTCCCAATAAGCTTTGAGGTTTTGGTCTTCTCGACCATTTGGTCCATAGGGTTTACTTGGGTCTGAGAACTTTCTGACAATATAATGGTTGAAGATTTGGAAAAGTCGCCAAAAAATTTAAAAATCGGTTAGAATTTTTTAAGATTGGTCGGAGAAGTTGGATGATCTTAGAGAGAATTTAGGAGTTGAAGAGTTGGAAAAAGCTGAAAAGTGAGGAGAGAGCGATTATATATATGCATCACATCAAATGCGGTGGGTAACAGTTGTAAGCACGACGAGGAGATTCCTTATGCGGACGCACAGGATGAAGCCACGTGTGACACTCGCTTCACAGCAGTTACACTCGCGCGTATGGACTTGCACGTGTCACATCCTTGCAGATTGGCAGCTACACTTGCGCGCGTGGACGACCACTCGCCCGACACACAACGAAATTTCCGTCTGTCACGTGCCTTGTTTGACTGCCATCATTACATACATGACCTCTGTCGTCTGACACGTCTACCAAACTCCTTAACTTCTCAACACACGTCCTTGGTTTCCCTCCAAATTTATTAACCTTTTCAAATTCATTGTGCAATTACTTACAATCATATCCACATTAACTACGAACACGACACATTAACTACACCAAAAAGTGGAGACACGTCACCCGTAGGGTTACACCTAAGCAACCAAGTCCGCCACGTCATCACGTGGCGCTGGTTTGACGTAAACCAAAAAGACGTTCTCCGCGTTATTTACATCAAAAACTAGGCCTGCCATGTCATCACTTGGAGTTGGTTTGACGTAAATCAAAAAGACGTTCTCCGCCTGATTCCTACGGAGGGTCACGCCTGCTATGTCTTCACTTAGCGATCAATTGACGTAACAGAAAAGACGTTTTCCTCCTGATTCCTCCTCAGGGTCACACCCACCACGTTATAAATTGGCGATCGATTGACGTAAACATAAAAAGACATTCTCAGCCTGATTCCTACGGAGAGTTTCGCCTGCTACGTCATCACTCATTGATGGATTGACGTAAACAAAAAAAGGCGTTCTGTGCCTTAGTCCTCCTCTGGATCATACACGCCACATCATCACTCAGTGATCGATTGACGTATACACATAAAGACGTTCACCGAATGCTTCCTCCTAAAGATAACACGTCATCAATCAGGGATACTCTTCCACAAAACAACAAAGGCGTCAACCGCAAAGGTTTTAGTCAACCATGTTGCTGTATAGACTCCATGGAGATAACAAGCACTTTTTAGCATACATTCGATGCTAAGTAAACATACAAACACCAGATCTCCGCGGATGCGCTCAACATAAATCCAAAGTTAGTTTTTGGATTCTAAGTTACAAAT
Source organism: Ambrosia x helenae (assembly GCA_030844895.1). Lineage (NCBI taxonomy): Eukaryota > Viridiplantae > Streptophyta > Magnoliopsida > Asterales > Asteraceae > Ambrosia > Ambrosia x helenae. Next base: position 38,293,509 of record CM061233.1, on the reverse strand, counting down.
GTGGATGAGCATTCACCTACCTCTCATAAACATTTAGTCTGGACTAGGGGGACTTGAAGGGGTAGGGCCCAATTCCTAGCATAAAGGAGGACCCTACCCCACAACATCATCCTCACAAGACCTCCGGGGAGAAGAGACCATTCAAAATGGTCAAGTACATGAAGATAACATATCTCCGTTGAGCTCCCTCTGGGGAGTCTTGACCTCTACGGAGCCCAATCCTTACAAGATCACACGTTGAGTGCAATCCACCCGCGCAAGACCCTGCACCCAACTTAACGATGGTCCCCACGGACATGTCACACCCTGGCGTGTACCAGGCCTGGCCCCAGCAGGGAAGGTGCAGCCCCCCTTAGCTCCACTTGCTGCAGTATTCCCCTGTGTCAGTCGTCACTTCAGACAATCTTCTAGAAGGAGCAAGCTCACAGACTGATGCCGCCTGACATATCACATGTGGAGTGCAATCCACCCACAAGAGACCATGCGCCCAACTTAGCGATGGTCTCCCGCGGACATGTCATACCCTGGGGTGTTCTAGGTCTAGCCCGCCACGATGATGCCCCAGCAGGAAAGGTTCAGCCCCCCTTAGCTCTACTTGCTGCATTGTTCCCCCTGGTGTCATGCGTCACTTCAGACAATCTCCTGGAGGAGCAGGCTGTAACACCCCAACCGATGGCGGAAACATCGGGATGTCACGTATTGATGATTGTTTCAGTAGCACATGGTATAAATTAAATTTTAAATAATTTATTCAAAGCATAATAATCCAAAAATGAAATGATTGTGTAGAAATTCAATACATAATATCAAATAACAAAACTTCAAATAGCTCCAAATAATAACTTCATGTATAATCCATATGCAAACTCAAGCCTCAGCTTCATTGTTACCTGAAACATGTTAATTTTGAAAATATTTTTGGGTCAACAAAAGTTGGTGAGAATTACATAGGTTTTGATAATCGAATAAATATGTTGTGCAATTCATGTGTCATGGCAAGTCTAGTCCATATGTGAAAACATAGTAGAAGTAAATCGAGTGCATAATCAACCCTTGTGACTGTTATAATGTGGTACATCCCATACGCTCATGGTTCACTCGAATATGTTATGCGATAACAAACACCCACGCTACCTTTGTAGGAGGCACGTATCCGGGTGGGATTGTCAGTCCAATAGATCTATCAATGTATACCGTCGGCTGATCAATGTTAATGATTATGCTAGAATTGTGCTTACCCTAGTCATGTTCAAGACATAATGCAACATAGAAAAACACATAGACACATTGATGATTGAATTGCATAAATGATGTTGTAACATGTTTCACCCCAAAAATGGTGATAAATAGAAAAGGGGCTATGTAAAACTCACATTAGCAAAATGTTATACTTCTTGAAAAGATTGAATAGTGGTGTTGCCCAAACAATGCCAAATATCACCCTATAATAAGGTAATAAATATGTCTAAGTCTATCTAGTCTACAAATGTATATGTTCTAGGGCTTCGAATTGGGGATAAATACTCGTTTGATTAAAAGTATTTGATAATTGAGAGAAATTTAGTAATTAAATAGACAAAAAAAATCTTTTTATAAAATTTAAATTTAAGATGGTCACAAAAATGTGTTTAAAGTATAAAAATAATTTTTACAAAATTATTTTCTTTAAAATAGAATATTAATTCTTTTTATAACAAATAATCAAAATTTAACTTTAATATTTAAAAATACTAAAATTAAAGAATTATTAGTTTAAAATTTATATTTCTGTTCTAAATATTCAGAAATAATTTGTATAAAATTTTGGTGCAAAAGTATTAAAAATTGGATTTATTATGATTTAATTATGATTAAAACTAACAAAAATTGATTAAAAATATTAAATAAATGATTTTTCAGGATTAAAAATCATTTCAGAAAAGTTTATCCTTATATAAACTCAGAATAATTTTTGTGGAAATTTATAAAATTGTTTTGATATTTTAATGGAATTTTATAAATATAATAGAATAAAATTGATTTAATTATTATATATATTAAATAAATAAATTTTTGAAAACTAAAAATTATGAGTGAAACTTTTTCATCAGATTAACTTAAAATAATTTTTTTAGAATTAATAAAAGAGTTTTAATATTTTAAAACGAATTTATAAAATTATAAGTATTATATATAATTAATTTGATTTGTTTGATTAAAAATGAAATAAAAATAAAGGATGTGCCACAGCCGGGACTCGAACCCGCGTGGCTCTGATGGTGGGCACCAGACACAACCACTTGGTCCAGACCAGTGGTTGTGTTGATTTCAGTTTAATTAAAAATAAATAATATATGAAATTCGTGTTCTTCTCCAATATTAATCATACGAACCCTAATTTTCCAATCGAACAATTCACACATCAATAACCCAATTAACCTTAGGGCTATTGATGTGTGGATGCCGAAGATTAAAACTCATCCAAAAAATTAAACTTACAAAGCTGTATTGATCACGAATGGACGGTCAAGCTTCGAAGTCAAAATTTCGAATAGAAAGCTTAATAGCAGAGGATTTGTGAGAAATTAGAGATTGAGAAGAGAGGATTAGCAAGTTGTGAAGGTCCAGGAATGTTCAATTTATAGTGTAAAGGCCTAGGTGTTCGAATTGGCAATCGTTGACTTCGAATTAAATGTCGACGCGTCGTTTGATCAATTAGGCAACAATTGAATGTTAATTGTCGTGTGTCTGAGTCATAATAGGCCGGTAATTGCGTAGTGATGCCAATCATAGATTAATCACGAGTTATGGTGACGTTTTTGGCAAGTCGCATCTCACAGTTGACTTAAAGTCAACTGTGAGGGTTTGGAAGCTAGTGTTATAATTATAAAGATCCGGGTTAAAAACAAGAATGAATGCTAGATCAGATGGTTTGTGTGGGTGTGTTTATTGAACCAGCTTGGGCGCGGGTTCGAGTCCCGGCCAAGCACCATTTTTTTAAAACATTTTTCCTTAATATATCCATTTATATATATAATTAATATAGTATTAGGGTTCCCAAAATGCCACAAAAATAATAAAATGCGAACAATAATGATAGAACTTGACGTTTTTATTAATGATGATCGTAACGTACAAGTATAAATGCGTAATGTTACACATGCTGACTGTAACGCCCCAACCGATGGCGGAATCATCGAGGTGTCACGTAGTGATGATTGTTCAATAACTCATCGACTAAAAGTGTAAATATGAATAGTAACCATTTTCATTATTCAAAACGAAATAAAAATTGTCTCGAAAGGAAAATACAAAACATAGCAAAAAGATTCAAGTTTTATTATAGGCACTAGGTCCAAAGACTAACGTGAAAAGCAAGAATGATCAAACTTCACCTGAAACATATACAAAATAAATTGTCAACACATATAATGTATTGGTGAGCATATCCGTTTCGTTCAAAAAGTATTTCGCAATTTATGTGCTATGATACTTGCAATATGTAACTAGTAGTACCAATGTTCAAAATCTAGCCTTGAAGAATCAAGAATCAAGAATCAAAAAGTTTTTCAGTATTGAGAATAATTACTATTTTAAGTATCACATAACAATGACCAACGGCTAAACGCAACCAGAGTCAATCAGGGGATATCAATCATAGTACTACTCATTGTCATGTTCGACGCAAAATGGGTTAATGATTTTGACAAAGCATAAGTTCACACAAATCACATAAGCATCTCATAAAGCACATTGTGTATTAAAGTACACGAGTCACCCCAAAATAGTGAAACAGAAAAAGGGGTTAAATATACTCACTTTCGTCAACTAGTAAGTTGAATAACGAACTAGTGTAAGCGAGCGAATCCAAAGACTCAACCTAAAGTTTCAAGTATACCAAAATCAGTATTGAAGCTTAATAAAGTCCAGGGTTCTTATTCTAAGGCACTTAGGATGTTACGTCTATATTTGGGATTTTTAAGTGTAATAAATGACGGAAAAATATATATAACCTATTAATTTTTGTTATCATGTGTTATGAAAATACTATAATGAGTTTAGTTTCTAACACATGTATTTTTCTAAGGTTAAAATAATATATTTTATTCAGAAAATATTAATAATAAATTAAAGAATTTTTATTACATTCGTATTAGTAAAACTAACACAAAATATAAATAAATCAAAAACACTTTGAAAAATAAAAGTTTCTATAAAAACTTGTTATACTGACTTAAAGGATCTCCAAATAATATTTATAGAATTTTTGATTTTAAAAATCCATTTGTTGTGAATTTTTAATTGTTAAAAACTAAGTTAACGAATAAAAATTAGTTAATATGCAAATACATTTTAAAACAGAAAAAAATTGATATGATAATTATCTTAACATATTTATATACACTTTCACAAATTTTAATGTCGAAATTATTTATTTACAATTTTATATGAATTAATCAAAATTAAAATAACATAAATCTGTAAATAAAAATATATCACTTTTAAAAATAAAAGTTTTTGTGAAATCTCAACCTACTGACTTTGGAAGCCTCAAAATAAATTTTCTAGAATTTTTGAGGTTAACGTAGGTGTTTTATGGATATTATTTGTTTAAAGTTTATTTGACAAATAAAAATAAAACAACATTGGAAACCGTACCAAAAGTGGTGAAAAATATTATGATAATTATCTTAATATAATGAAACATTTGTCTACAAATTTTCATGTCCAAAAGTACTACCTTCGATTTATTATGAATTAACTGTGATTAGTGCATCATAAAATCATTAAAAATATAATTCAGTGACTAAAAATTCGAAAGCTGATTCTAAAATTCCTAATCGATCATATAAGCCATCATACTAAATTTCATAAATTTTGGATCAATAGCCAATGAGTTATGGTTTTATAAAATTTAAAAGTTTTTAATTGAAAAATACCCAAATAATCTTAAGAACACCCTAACCCTTAGAAATCCAATCGAAGCCCTTATAGTTTATAATCGACCCAACCAACAGAGGGCTTTTGATCTAATAATGAAAATAAAGTATTATGGAAAATGAATTGGAAAAACTTACAACGTAGCTAGTCCAATTTAGAAGAAAGAAAACCAAATAAAAAAAATACAAAGCTTCCCAATTCGCCAAATACAAGGGACTATAATCGAAACTTAACTTGTAGAAATAATATGGTAGTGTATAAGAGTACGAGGGTAGGTTTAATCGAAGTGTATCAATCGAATTTGTAGGTGAAAAAGGATAATGGGTCATAGGAAAGGTTTTATATTAATTTGGATTAATTACTTGGTCATAATCATCATTAAACTCGAATTAACTAGTAGGGGATCGAAGGGTCAAGTCTTAAACATCATAATGTCGAGGATTGAAGTGTTTAGACGTTGGAAATATGAACAGATCGATCGAATTCGTGCTAAACAAGGAAAAAAAAGAAAAGAAAAAGGAAAATACACGTTTTCATTGATAATCAAAATCCAACAATTACAAGGATTAAAATGCAAATACAATAGAGTTCAAGGACTAATCTTGCCAATGCCATCAAGTGTAAAGGGCACAAATGTTACAGTCTCCCCTACTTTTAGAAATTTCGTCCCGAAATTATTTTTCACCCGAAGATTCTGGAAATAGATGTGGGTATTTAGTCCTCATTTGATCCTCTCATTCCCAAGTGAACTATGGACCTCGTTTAGACTCCCAACGAACCTTGACAATAGGAATACGACTGCGCTTGAGGGTCTTGACTTCATATTCCATTATTTCCATCGGTTTCTCGATGAAATGCATCGCTTCATCAATCTGGATGTCCTCTAGTGGAACATGCAAATTTTCATTAGCTAAACACTTTTTCAAGTTTGATATGTGGAAGGTAGGATGAACGTTGCTGAGTTCGGCTGGCATATCTAACTTGTAAGCCACTTTTCCAACTTTTTCCAAATTTTTAAATGGGCCTACATATCTTGGAGAAAGCTTTACCCTTTTCCCAAACCGAAACATTCCTTTCCAAGGTGAAACCTTAAGAAGAACCATTTCACCAACTTGAAATTCCAAGGGTTTGCGCTGCTAATCAGCGTAGCTCTTTTACCTACTCTTAGTTGCTTGCAAGGATCCACGAATAAAAGAAATTTTGTCTATTGTCTCCTGGACAAGTTCATGATCAGTAATCTCAGTGTCACTGACCTCACTCCAGCACACAGGAGAATGACATTTGCGACCACAAAGGGCCACAAAAGGTGCCATATGGATACTGGCATGATAACTATTTGTAACACCCCAAGAATTTTATCTCTTTAATATAAAGTTTTGTGCACATCGGAACCTACGTTACAAATCAATTGAAACACGGTAAATTCATTAAAAACTAAACATTGTACTACATAATCAAAAAATCCTAACTTGAGGGACTAGAATTGTCATATTATGAAAGTTGTGGAGGGGTCTAAGATGGAACAAGTTGGAAGTCGACATATCAGATGGATATGTCAATGAACACACCCCAAACACGCACACAAACACACACTAAGGATCCAACTCCAAATCAAGCTTGAATATTGCTTAATCGGAAGATAATCCATCTGGATTAGGGCTTAATCGACTCAGCAAACTCCAATAAACACTAGGTATCATTCGTTTTATCTAAATTGTTGTATTATAGCCCATGTGATGTTGGGTGAAATTCTAGGGTTCTTAATTAGAACAAATTTAATGAATTGGAAGGAACCCTATATGAATGGGTACCTTGAAAGCTGTTAATTTGTATATAGTATGAGTTATCTAACCCTAGAACGTGGAATTTTGGGGATTTTGGTATAGTCTAGGTTGGTTCCTTCTAGGGTGAAACAACCTCTAGAAATCTTATGTAAATTCCTTGATTATGTTGAGTTGTAATTTCTTAGTTGTTATTAAAATTAAGGGTAACACCATGGTATGGGATTATGGGTGGAGAAATGATGAACTACTTGACCCATTTGATTGAACCAATGGGTTAAGAATTGTGAATGTTATGTGGTTGATTAAATGCTTAAACGAAATTGCTTGTGTGGATATCCTCGAAAGTGATTGAATCAATAATAGGATATGTTAAACTTTGAAGATCAAACACCAAGTATATTGATAAACGCTTGAGTAGTTGTTTAGGCGGCTCAAGTGGAACCTTGGAATGAAAGGTAAATCCAACACTCGTCAAAAAGGGAAGCTATAAGGTACGTGCGTGGTTGTATTCATTTTATAAATAGCAGTTGTACATGTCTTGATGTAATGCCATTGTGATGAAATGAGTTGAAGTATTAGGTAATGAGAGTAAACTAGATAAAACACGGATCACCAAAGTCTAGGTAGTCTAGAGGAGCTATACGAACGATGGTGTATCTAGAAATGTGGAAATGGTCGCAACTCATACTATTGCGCATGAGTTTAAGCGACCATGGCGAAATACAAACCATTAAGGACTCAAACGGGTCAAATGGGAAATCAAAACTAGAAAGGCGTTGAAAGGGAATAGGACCGAGGTATAAGCAACCCCGTGCGGATTGTAGAGCCCAAGGCTTCCCCATACACCAATAAGCCGAGGTAAAAGCAATCCCGAGTGGGTTGTAGAGACCAAGATAGTGAAACGACGACCACAGCCAAGTGTTGGGTTGAGAAAAAGTGGAAAAACATGATCAGAAGGGTCTGAATGGTCGTTCGGCAAGCTGAACGACTGTGCAGGATAACATGAGTTGACCAGAAGCTACTCTAAAGGCCGAACGGCTGTTCGCCAGGACCGAATGACCGTTCGCTGGGCCACATGCCCAAGTGAAAGACCGCTCGGTCAAGCCGAACAACCGTTCACTGATGTACAGTCCCAAAGGGGTTCGTTGCTCGATTTTGATGATTGTTCTTTGTTAACTAACCTTGTGTGGTGCTGGTATAACAGGTGTTGTAGGTATGATGGGCGCCCGGATGGAGGATCAAGATATCGAATCAAACCGAACACATTCTGTTTGGACAACTTTTGTAAAAGGGTCATAACAAAACATACTCATGTGCAAATTGTTAACGTTTCTGTTGTGTTTAGTTATTGAAAACTTGGTTGTAGTCTATTTAAAACTTATCTTCATCCATTTTTGGGAAATGCATTTTGTAATGGATTGGTAGTTCATAACTTTTAACTTAGATGGATATTTGAAGTATGTCATTTACCCTTTCAACTATATTAAATGGTTGGGTTTAGTGGGTAGGGCGTTACAAGTGCTATTTAGAGCCAAAGGTCGTTGTTCGGTTTGAAGCTTGATAAAGAAATCTAGGAAAAATACCTCAACTTGGTAAGCAATAACGTAAGGTAATATAGGCATAGAAATTTCAATTGGCTAGAATAAGCCAAGACTTAATTCTAACCATGAGAAACACAATTTTGAGGCATGGTTCATGAGGCATTATATCTTGTGCACCATGAAACAATGATTAATAATGAAATGTAAATAAATCTTCTAAGAACATTTCAGTAAACAAGATGTTGGAGAAGTTCGTGGCTTGTAAGCCACCACTATACAAGGGCAAAGTAGACCGTATTGCTTGCCAAAAGTGGATCGATGATATTGAGGGGATATTCTAAAGAAGCCATTGTGACTCTAGTGATCAAGTGGCCTATGCCACAGGTCAACTTTGTCAAAATGCAAAGAGATGGTGGGACGTCATCAAAGTGGATTAAGGGACGAAAACTATTCGGAACATGACATGGGAGGAATTTAAGGTGCCTTTTCTAAACATCATAGTCTTGGGGCGGTGGTGAGCAAAATCAAGGAGGAATTCAAGAATTTAAAGCAAGGAGGAGAAACCATAGATGTGATCACTAGGATGTTCTTCGATAAGTTGAAAATTTGCACTGTATTAGTGCAAACTAGAGAACAAAAGATATATCACTACCACAGCATGCTTAGTGGGGAGGTTAGAGAATTCCTAGAGCCGTCGAAATATACCACTTTGTATGTACCAAAAAGGATCGACAAATAACAAAGAATTGATCAAACAAGTTTGTTTTAGGTGCGGAAACCCTAAAACAATCACAAAATGATAATCAAACAGATCAAAACACGTAAATCATCATTTCAAAGCTTTTTCATTAATTACAAACTCAATTACACGTTTACAGATTGAAAGCAACAGGGTATGAACGTGAATTAAGCTAAATAATATCCTAGAGAGAGAATCAGAAAGTGGAGGGAACAAAATGACTCAAAGTTACATTCAAAAAATCAGCTTGACTATATATAGACTGCACATTCGCCCACTTTGTTCGTGCGAATGTGCAGGTTCGACCACATCAACTGGTCGAACCAAGCCATACATAAAAAGTCTATTCTACCTTCGTCCAAAACCACTCCTTCGTACCTTCTGATTCTCCTTCGACCAAACAAACTGCTTCCTTCGCACCTACCAGAACTCCTTCGCCCATTCGACATTTAACAAAAACAAGTTTATTGAACAATCCGAAGCACTAGTCGCATAAATGCATCTACAAACTCCCCCTCGACTATTGCTTTGATTGCTGTCGACGTTCTTCATCCATTCTGATGTTCATTAACTTGATATGTCGCTGAATCTTCTGTTCTTTAGTCAATACCGGTTCATGAAATGTCTTCGGCTTCGACTTTTTCACTTCAGGCACCTTCTGTTTCTATACAAACCTCCCGAGCTTCTTGTCATAGTCACATCCAGCGTTTATATCATACGCAAAGCACAGAAATACCACACGTTGGTATTTGCCTGCTTGTTCAGCATCTTTAACTTCAGAATAAATCGGATTGTAGAACAACATTATTATATCCTCATGTGAACAATTAATCAACCACATGGGATCAAAAATGTGTATCTTCTTGAAGTTCTTCTCACCATCTTTCAGCACGATCACAGCCTCTGCTATCTTCCAATCATAATACCACCAAATAAAGTCTTTGGCGAAGTGTTGTGGAATCGGCATCAAAGGAATCTTCTTCAACACTCGCGGTGGCTTGTACTTCAACCTCACTTTGGGCGTTCCAGTAATCATATCAATATCCTTTTTATGAATGATTCGCTTTGGATATTGAGGTGCAAATAAATCCCACTTAGTTCGGCTCTCTCTCGTCATCTTCTCAGCAAAGTAAGTAATTTGATTATTTGACGCTCCCGTTAAACGGTGACGACCAATATCACGAATAGCCCAGTAAGGAAGAGTCTTCAAATGATGGAATTTATCAAAATATAAGATCCCCTTCTCCCACTTTACTGCTACACAATTTAGTTGCTTAACAAACTTCCAGGCCAATGCACGACCTTTGAAAATTTCACTGTGAAGTTTGTAGAAGCTACCTTGTATCTCAGCTTTAGGACGGTTATTCTCCTTCTCTTTCAATTTCCTCAAAAACTCTTTCAAACTATCAGATTGCTCGAACTGTGGCTTATCATGCCCTTTAAATATTTCATCTTCAAACAATTTGCTCTTCTCCTTAGCAAGTTTCTCGGCCTGGTTTAGCACTTCTTCAGAAAATCCAGGAAATCCAGAATCTTGATCATTCTTAAAGTATTGTGGATATTCCTCACTTGTAATGTCTTCCATCTCAACTTCTTCAAATGTAGGAACGTCACGGTCATCAGAATGATTACCGGCTTCCTTTTCAGGTATCTTTGGAATGTAATTATCAGCAAGTAACTCTTCCAAAGTCTTTCCAACCTGTCTAGCTAAACCTTCAAGTATTTCCTTAGAAACTGCCGCAGAAACCTCTCCATCTTCTAGATCTGGGTCATCAAACTCCAACTCAAACGGCTTATTACTAGACTCGAATATTTCTGGAAACCTGCTTGTCATGTCAATCGTCCAGACTCGATCTGTAAGCATCTGGCTATACATGTGTTTGTCTTCTTCAGATAAAGACTGCAGTTTTTCATTCCAGAAAATGTCATCATCTACATTTTCACCTGGAGTCTTTGAGCTTGACTCTCCACCTTTGCTCGAATCACGCTTCTCATATGTATACTTCTCAGCGTTGTCATCATCATTGTCATCATCACTATCAAAAGCAGAACTGTTTCCATCACTCGATCCACCATCTGAACCACCATCATCTCCATCATCTTTCTTCTTTTTCTTTTGAGGATCGTTACCAGCATCTTCATCAAGATCTTCATCCTCTTCATCGTCAGATAGTTCATAATCAACTTTCTCTTCTTCTTGTTCTTTATCTTCTTCACCAGCTTGAAGTAGAGGAGCTCGATAGTACAAGTCTTTTATCAGATTGTCCATGTTCTTGTTACTCTTCTTCAGCTGTTTGTTCTCCTCTTTCAAGACTATTATCCGTCTGGTGTTTCTTTGCTCGTGCTTCAGCAACTTCTTGTTCTCTTTCTTTAACTTCTTGATTGTTTCCTTCAATTCTTCACTGTTATCATGGGATGTGACTACAACTTCCAACATCTTTCTATCATTCGACTTCAATTGCTCAATCTCTGTTTGCTGTTTGTTGATAATGCTCATCATTTCAGATAACCTTTGGTTCACAACAGTCATTAAGTCACTATCAACTGTGACCTTCTTCTTAACAGGCACTTTAGCAACTTCAGGCAGTTTGCCTTTCCTCATCTTCTTGAGCACATTATCTAACGCTTCATTGAACTCATCAACAGGTAAATCATCTCCCTGTTGTGTGCTAGAAGTAGTTGCAGTCTTTTGTTTCTTCGATACAGGTGCAGTAACCGGTGACTTGGAACTAGAAGCTGGTGGTAGTTTCTTACCAGCAATGAGTGTCTCAATCTCCCTCAATCTCTTCTGACTTGGTTTCAATACATTCTCTTGTTTCTTGTACTGAGGCTTCTTCTTTGATTTCACAGCCTGTACGGGTGAACCAGGAAAATCTTTTTCTATATTCAGAGTCTCTTCATCTTCATCAACAGGAATTGTACTCTTATTACCTTGATCTTCAACATACTGACTAACAGACTCACCAGCCTCAGTGGCCTTGGGCGTGGTAGTCTTTAGCATTTCATTTTCCGAATCCCAGCGTTCATCTTCATGCGTCTCCTCAGAATCAATCGACGCCTCATCCACAATATGCAAACCTTTCTTTGCCATCGTCTTGTTTCTTCTCGGTGTGCTCTTCTTCTTTGCAGGTTCAGGAACAACCACTAATCTTATCTCTTTCTCCTTACCCTTTCCATTCTTAGCACCAACATTAACAACCTGTCTCTTGCGCTTTGCATCTGGATCAACAGGATCTAATGGGTTATCTGGATCTGAATCACTGTTAGCATGTCTTACAAGCCCTTCACCTGGATCCGTATAGTCAATCCTTGCTAGATGTCCAAATAAACACCTTACAGGTGGATGTTCATTTACTGACAATCCTTTGTAAGCTTTCATCCTAGCAAGAGTATTGAGCGACATATGTTCTTGAACAACAATGTGCTTAGGATCCCTCTTCAAGTCTTTGTATTTGTTATCAAATACCATCTGGAGGAAACGAGGATATAGCAAGAACTTCAGATTCCTCGTACCATTCACTGGCTCCAACAAGTGTTCCATTAGCATTCCTGATACATTGAACGGTTTGTTCAATACCAATGCCACCATCATTGAGCTAATACTCTTACGCATCAAGTCATATCCTCCAGCGGCTGATCCAAAGACGTGTATCAAAACATGTGCCAAGTATTTGAACTATGGACACAGCTTTCCCTTATGCAATGAACCATCAGTGATCGGTCCATTGTACTTCATCCTCAGGAAGCACTTTCGTTGATCCATGAAACTAAGCTCTTTGGGATCCGTCTTCTCATCTTGCAGATTCAATGCTTCTCTAATATCCTGCTCACATACAATTATCATCTTCCCTTGGATCTTGCTAATCACGGATGACTCGCAATTCCAGAAATCTAGCTTCGCTTCTGTCCAAAATTCTTGCATCATATCTCTGTAAATAATAGTAGGTGTAGCAATCATGTCTATCACCCGACTCCTCTTCAAGAATTCTATGATCTCGATAAACTCAGTATGCTTTTTAACTTCTCCAAGATATGCACAGCAATTATGCGCATTCTCGAAGGTTAAAAGCTCTTCAGTAGCTTTCTTTGCAGGTTGTGAGGATGATCCGGCTTGCTCAGTAGTCTTCTCCTGCTCAGACATGGTTTGATCTGCAAAACAAAACAAAGAAACATGTTAAAAATCGACAGGAAATTCAATCTTTTGAAAATTTGGTAATTAATCTTCTCATTCGCCCAAACGGGGGTGCGAATGAGAAAAACATGGTGCGAATGAGAAATTTTAAAGGTACGAATGTAATGGTTTTTGATAAAAAGTTTCATTCGCCCAATGTTTGTTCATTCGACCAGTTAAACATCTCCTTCGCCCATTCGATAGGTGCGAAGGAGTCTGTTCATAATTTTAAATTTTCAATTCTGAATTTTATTGTTTTTATGATTTGTTTGGCAAGTAAAGACACCGATTAATGTTTTTAAATCAACAGTTTTATCAATTTCACATTATATCTGTGTTTTCTTATTAAACCTAGGGTTCGAACTAAAATGATGATCAATTGATCAATCTGCTGTTTTTGAATCCTTGGTTTATGGATATTCTCCCCCTAAAACACAGATACAATGAATCCTAAGCATCAATTGTAACAAAGAACATGTTTATTCAGGTTTTAGAAAACTAGGGCTTGAAACTGAAAAACGATGATTAATCCTTGTTGTTGAAGTGTTAACCTGTAAAATAGAATGGCAAATGATTAGTAACACTAGGCGATCACAATGGTATGGTGCAAAAGATCAGGGCAACAAGGTGAGTTCAGAGAAGAATTTTTGGAAAAATTATGTAGTGGGTCGAATGAGGCTGAAAGGTTATATATAGGCAAGCTCCTTCGACCGTTCTTACCGGTCGAATGAGATACTTTTGTCTCCTTCGACCCTAGTTAAAGGTTCGAATGAGGCAAAAGGGTTCGAATGAAACAAATGTTCAAGAACACTCTCATTCGCCCGTTTTAAACATACGAAGGAACATGAAAAATCCCACGTTCGACCAAACGAATGGGCGAACGAGAACTGGGATTTTTGATAAATTTTTCAAATCTCAAAAACGAGTCCCGTTCCAATTATTTTTCAACTTTTAAGCATCCAACATACATATTTTCACATTTAAAAGATTACAAACCTCAAATGGGTCATCAAGGTTTAGAAAATCGACATCAACCACCATCAGTTATCAAAAAAGAAGATAGAAATGTAAAATCTTTTTGGATTTTCTAAAGTTTATGCTAAAACACACCTAAAATCTTTTTGAGTTTTGTAATTTTTGACTAGAAAATAAAATGCAGAAATGTAAATGAAAAACTGTAAATGTTTTTGTGATTTCCGGTAAAGGGATCATATCAGTTATTGAGAAATCTGATCACACCGTTGATCTATTGAATTATTATCATTAAAGACAATGTGTGATCTGGCAACTGCTGATATTGTGATCCACATAAACTCACATGCAGACTTTTGTGCAGTGCTTTAAACTGATACTGTTATTTATAGTATAAACATAATTGTCTGTGGTTCCCACGCACACGACATACTCCCGTATCAAGAAGTAAATGCACAAAGACTTATTGTAAAGCGTGATTATGCTTTCGTCGTCTGTAATGTACAAAGTAGAATGCACAGAGGTATACAGGTCAGCAAATTAATGCAGCAAAGTAACATGTGCACTTTACTAGGTTGATGACTGATATTAATCATGATTTGCATTAGTGATTAATACGATGTAATAGATAATCTTTGATCATCATAAAACATGGAAAGTTCCTCAATTCGGTAACTTTAGGATTTGGCATAAAGCTCTTTTATAAAGACACCCTGTCTGATCTAGGTCCGTAATGACTTACAGCAGAAGATCAGAGAGGCTATCCCCAGACAACTAATAACATAACGACCCTAAACCTCCGAGTTTTGTACAAATACCCTATCAAACGAAATTACGGTACTAAGACCATATGCCAATGAGGAGTTCATCCATATAACAATTCTTTTGATATGTATGTATCAGGCACGCAGTAATAGGTCTATGAAGCCTATCCGCACATCACACAGACTCAGACACACGCCATATATAGCAGTACATTACTTAGAATGTGTCAGATCCCCACTGATGTACTATCATTTCCCCATTTACTCCAGGAAATCATTTTTGAATTTTCTGATTTTTTATAAATTTTTGAATTTACTGTTCCCAAGGATAAGCTGGAGCATTTCAAATATGTGACTGCCCAGATATCGTTTGTTCACAGAAATCTGACGGCATTAATTTAAGGGAAGAAGATATAGGAGTCAGCAAAGAAATTTTCTAATTTTTATGGATTTTGAAATTTTTCAATGTTTTTGGATTTTTGAAATTTTTCTGAAAAGCAATAAAAAGTTAAAATAAAAAGTGATAGACTAAGCTGGTGATCAGTCTTGTTTTTCTTTAATACCATTAGCTTTTAAAAGATAATCAAATCTGGATTTGTCAAAAGCTTTGGTAAAAAGATCTGCGTGTTGGTAATCAATGTGGATTTTGACCATATCGATCAACTCTTTAGCATAACAATCACGAATAAAATGATATTTAATCCGGATATGTTTAGCCTTTGAGTGATTTACTAAGTCTTTTGTTAATGCGATTGCGGCTTCATTATCACAGTAAATAGGGGTTTTAAGAAATTGCAAACCGTAATCCACCATCTGCTTCACATGTGGATAGTGCAACTGCGGTCTGTTTCTTGCATTCCCAGGTCAGGAGCCTGCTCCCCATAAACTGACATCCAGCCGTTGTGGATTTGATGTCTTTGTCACAGCCGCCCCAATCTGCATCACTAAAAGCGATTAGGTCAAAATTATCATCATGAGGGTACCAAAGTCCTTTCGATGGACAACCCTTCAGATATCTAAGGATACGCTTGACAGCTGCAAGATGACTTTGTTTCGGCTTCGACTGATATCGTGCACAAAGACATGTTGCAAACATTATATCCGGTCTAGACGCAGTGAGATACATCAGAGATCCGACGATTGCTCTGTATGTAAATGGATCAGTCAGCTCCCCCTTAGCGTCAACTCCAATCCCGTGATTAGGTTGTATCGGCGTATCCATCGGCTTTGAATCATCCATCTAGAATCGGCTCAAGACTTCAGAAACGTATTTCGTCTGGTGAATAAAGATCCCCGTTGGTCTTTGCTCCACCTGCAAGCCTAGGAAAAACTGCATTTCTCCCATTGCGCTCATTTCTAACTTTTCCTGCATAACCTTTTCAAATTCCATGCACAGAAGTTCGTTAGTAGACCCGAAAATAATATCATCAACATAAATTTGCACAAGAAGCAAGTCATCTCCTGCTCGTTTCGTGAACAGTGTGCAGTCTACCAATCCGCGTTTGAATCCTTTCGAGAGAAGATACGTGCTCAGCTCCTGATACCATTGTCTCGAAGCTTGGTGCAACCCGTAGAGAGCTTTGTTTAAGACATAAACCTTATCTCGGTGAATAGGGTCCTCAAAGCCTGGTTAATGACCTACGTAAACTTCCTCTTTGACCACACCGTAAAGAAATGCGCTCTTTACATCCATCTGATACACCTTAAATTTCTTCCAGGATGCAAACGCCAGAAACATTCGTATAGCTTCCAAGCGTGCAACAGGTGCATAGATTTCATTATAGTCGATTCCCTCAACTTGATGAAAACCTTGAACGACCAAACGAGCTTTGTTTCTCACTATAACTCCTCTATCATCCTTTTTACACTTAAAAACCCATTTGGTTCCGGTCTTCTTTCTTCCCGGGGGCAAATCTGTCAGCGTCCATACTCCAAGTTTCTGAAATTTTAACAACTCTTCTTGCATTGCTTCCACCCAGGCATCATCCAAAAGAGCTTCCTTGTACGTCCGCGGCTCGACCTTCGAAACATAACAAGCGAAAGACCAGTCATTTTGAAAACCAGATTTCTGTATTTTGGCATATAAAGCAAGATTGCCAATATTTTCTGGTGCTTGAGCATTTCTCAATTGCCCTCTTGTCATAACGCTGCTACCAGGATCACCAATAACCTGTTCAAGCGAGTGTAACCGATGTATCCGAGATTCCGGATAATCAGGTACTTGCAATCCCGTTTGAGTCATCAAATTCTCTGTAGAAACCAGATCATTACCCACATTCGATGTTGAAACATCAGTTGTAGTTGGGTTCACTGGTGGTGTCATTGTAGCATTGTCGAGAATAGCTTCACTTGTAGCATCATCGTCTTCATCTTCTGAATCTGATGAATTAAGCGTTGTTGAAGCTTCTTGGAACACTTCTTCTTCCATCACAGGAGCAGTGGTATCATTAGAAGCTGCTTAAGGATTCACGGTGATCGGACGCACTAACGGTGAAGTCACTGCATTTTCGACCTCGTAATATAAACGGAGTATAGCTTCTTCAACCATGCTATCTAGATTGAATGATTCAAAGAAGTCTTTGTAATCAAACATCCAATCTGGACCGCCACCTTGTACATTTTGAGTGTATCTTTGTACTTCGACATTAGCCCACTCCTCGACTTTTCTAGTTCTTTTGTTGAATACCCGTTTTAGTGGGGTTGCATATCCAACAAAATAGCCTTCTTCAGCCTTTGGCGCGAACTTCTCTGAAGGATTAAGCATTGTACACGGGGCTCCAAATGGTTCTAGATACTCAAGATTCGGCTTTCGTCGGTTCAACAGCTCATAAGAAGTTTTGCCAAACTTCTTCACTGTTAGAACACGATTTAGAGTGTAACATGCTGCGTAAATAGCTTCGTTCTAGAACATGACTGGAAGATTTGAGTCCGCAAGCATTGTTCTCGCCGTTTCGATTAGAGTCCTGTTCTTTCTTTCTGCGACACCGTTCTGCTGGGGTGTATACGGAGCGCTGTATTCGTGATGAATTCCCTTGTTTTCACAAAGATCATCCATCTGAGCGTTTTTGAACTCCGTCCCATTATCACTCCGGATTCGTTTGATCTTTAGACCATAGATATTCTCCAGACGTGTAAACAGAACTTTCAGGTTGTTAAACGTGTCGCTTTTCTGATGTAAGCACATAACCCATGAGAATCTTGAATAATCGTCAGTCACCACAAGACAGTACAATTCCCCGGCATGACTTTTACGCTTGACTGGACCAAATAAATCCATGTGCAAACGCTCAAGCGGTAGTTCAACGGAATTGACTTTCTTTAGTCTATGGGTCTGGTTGTGCTGCTTTCCCTTTTTACAACTAATACACTTGTCATTCAAATGGAAATGTTTCACATTAACTCCCGTGACAAGTTCATTATTCACCAACGGGTTCATCTTTCTCAAATGAATGTGTCCCATTCTCCTGTGCCACTTGATAGATTCTTTTTCTGTAGCCTTAAAGAGGAAACACGTGACTTGGCCATGGGTGGTCATAGCTTTGGACATATCGAGAATATACAAGTTGTTTACTCTCGGTGCCTTTAGCATCACCCACTCTTTTGGAAGTTCAAAACCTGGTTTCAGGATGTAGCAAGATTTGTCATCAAAATAAACAGAGAATTTCTTGTCACGGATTTGGCTGACACTGAGTAGATTGTAGTCTATCTGCTTCACATATGATATCCGCTCAAATGTCACGACCCCATTGCTAACACTACCCTCCATCGTAATGTAGCCTCCTTTATTTCCTGCAAACGCTATGTATCCTCCATTTATGTTCTTGATATCAACGAGTAGCGTGAGATCCCCTGTCATGTGGCTAGAAGCTCCACTATAAACAATCCAGAGACTGCTAACAGGGCCAGCTGGAGCTCCCTGCACATATCAAGTAAAGCAATTAGATCTTTCGGGGGACCCAAGCCTGTTTGGTCTTGGGTCTTTGAACTGGTTGTTTCAAAGATTCATTAGATTCACAAACATCTTGGGTTATTTCAACCCCTTTCTTCTCACCCTCAACTTTCTTTTTCTCAGATTTCACATTCTGTGAAGTTGAAGCACCGTCAGACTCCTTTGATGACCAAGACTGTTTAGACCTTTTCAAGATCCGGATCTGAGATTTTGAGTTCTCAGCCGGTTTCTTTACTTCGTCTTTGAATGCAACCTTCTTGGTTACCTTCTCTAATTTAACAGAGACAGGTCCAACTGCTGATTTGGTATTAGGTTTAGCAGGAACCTTTTTGTGTTCAGCAGTTGTGTTCATCAATGGTTTCTTCAATGGTTTCTCAGTGGCTATCCGGTTGCGTTTGTCATAAGTCATCGGACGATTTTCCCATTTGTTGTAAATGGTCATACACGAATTACACGAGCACTTTACTTGTTACATTTAAACTTATGAACTCACCAACATTATTGTTGACAAATATCTTATGCATGTTTTTCAGGTAATTGATGACGAGCAGCAGAGGTTTGAGAGAGGGGTTCGAGCATGCACTGGGTGGTACCACTTTGGAGTGGATTTTGTTAGTCGCGTGATGTTTTAGTTTCAAGTTCATGAATTCCAGACAATTTCCTTTTTTCAAACAATGTTAAGATGGTTTGAATCATTCTATGACAATATCCATCCTTTGATGGTACTTATTTAAATAAATATTTGTGTTACTTGAACCTTGTGCTTGGAAACCTTTCGAGGTTGCATCCTTGTGTTTCCGCCTTGGCAGGGAGTGACAAATTGGTATCAGAGCATAAGGTTATAGCAAACTAAGATTCTTTTGAGTCAACTATAACCAAAACATTTTTGAAACATTTTCACAAAGTACCACACTATCTCACCTTGCACCTCTCAAGTCTCAAGTTTCTCTACGATGACACTCGGGTAAAGTACATTTATTTACATACATGTTCATTTACATATATGAAGCATATGACAGGACCATGGCCATCACCGTTGATGTCACTATTTTGTCCGACTCTGAGCCAGATTACCTAGTGGACGACACATCAGAGGAGGACCTTCCACTCACCCAACCTGCTCCCATCCCTTACGAGGCCCCCGACTTCACCCATCACGGAGGAGGTTGGATTTTCAACTCTGATATGGATATGGATCCTACACCCCTAGTTAGGCGTGTCTCGGATGATGACACCGAGGATGACATCCCTCCTTCCCTTACAGACCCAGACGTTCACCCTCCGGTGGTCCCTTCTACTGCCTTGACTTTGGCCCCTTCCTTTCGCATCGACTATACGGGTCGTAGCGTCCAAGGGTACATTCCCCGTAAGGGGGTGCGACAGAATGTGGTCATCGCCCTCCCTGCCTGTGCTTCGGTTACTGCCTAGCCCGCCGAACCTGCCCCTACCAGCGAGGCTGTTCTACTCGCCGACCCCATACCGGAGTTACGTAAAATTGAAGCACCCGTCCCGGTGACCAATCCATCACCGAGATTGAGAAGGCCCTCATTGGCCTGGGGAGAGCAGAGACAGGGAGACGCTTGGAGATCTTAGAGAGGAGGATGATGGAGATGACTCAGGGCATGCGGGATGCGGTTGCTACTCTTGCCGCTACATTCCCATCTTCCTCTTCTTAGTTTATTTTGTGGTTGTATTTGATATTACATTGTGTTATGTTATGTGGTATGATGATTTGAACTATAGCGGTGTGACCGCCTATCATTTTTACTCTGATGCACTATGTTTTATGGATATTTTTGGTATGTTAATTATTTATGACTTGTTCTGCTTATTCTTTGTCTTGTGGTTGTGATTGACTTGCTATGCGTGGTTATATTTGGTTGTTACACTTGTATGATTGACAATATATGCAAAATATGTGTCTTACACTTTTGATATGTGATATATTAGAAGGAAATCAGGCATACACGACAATCTGTACGTACGAACGATGGCGAACCACTACCAGCCACTCCCGTTGAACTGGCTAGGGTAATTCACGATGCAATTGCTCGACATGACGCTGCTCGAGCCGATTCTAGCGGAGACTCCGGAGGTACTGGTCGTCAACGGGGGAGCGAAGCGGATAACAGTAGAAATTTTGGGTCTAAATTCTCTACTTATTACTCCTAGCCAAACCTCTGTGTTAATAATATTCACTATTGTATACACAGAAGTTGAAAACCCTGTTCAGGGATGTTCATACAAAACTTTCATAGCTTGCAAACCATGGAACCTTCGTGGTACCGATGGTGCCGTTGGGATTGTTTGTTGGATCGAAAAGACTGAGTCGGTTGATAACATCAGCGGTTGTTCTGAGGACCAGAAAGTGAAGTACTCTACATGCACTTTCCAAGACGAAGCCCTCACTTGGTGGAATCTTCAGGTACAAACTTTGGGTAGAGACGCGGCTTACAATCATACCTAGGCCGATCTCAAGACTCTACTCATGGATAAGTACTGTCCAAGGAGCGAACTATAGAAGCTGGAGGCAGAATTCTGGAATCTCTCGATGACGGATGCCAATGTGACTGCTTACACCACCCGTTTTCATGAGCTCTCTCGACGTGTTCCTAACATGGTCTCACCGGAATACAAGAGAGTTGAATGATACATTTGGGGTCTATCTCCCAAATCCGAAGCATGGTCACTGCATCTGTTCACGCTACTATCCAGGCTACTGTTACTCTAGCCCACAGTTTTACAGATGACGTTGTTCATATGTGTTTCCCTTGATGACCTGTCATTGGGGTCATGCAAAAACCTAAATAAACTAGATAGCTAGAGTAAGTAGGGTATCGAATCCACGAGGAGCATGTGGTTAATATTACACGTTTCGTTTGATTATTTTTGCTAAAAATAACTAAATTAATTTAAGACTGAACTTTGGATTTATTTGAGTAGCTAGACTAATAAAAACTGAACTTGACTTAGAAACAATTATTAGAAAAGGGTGATCTCTCTAGGATTCTGGTTAGCCAAATTCACTCGGGTTTGAAAACATGTCAATTGGAATCACATAGACATGATTTGTGGTTTAAAATGATTGATAAAGAAGGTTGATTAATGACTTTGCTGACAGCCGATAACTAGACCGCGACTGTTGACTCGGTTGATTATCACCTAACAATATCTTAATGACTCGTAATATTGAAAGACATAACTTGAAGTATTCAATGACCCTCGATAATAAACCGCGTTAGTTGATGAAATCCAAAACAAGCATACCATTCAATAAACGTTCAACATCAATATTAATAAAAACCACACTTGAAAGTTTAGAATTTTATATCACAAAACATTCAACCCAACGTATAATAACATAGCAAACCCTCGCAAAAATAACTAACCATTCACCCGGAAAGAATCACGGGTGACTTAACCTCGCGTAGCTAGGGTAGAAGCCCCATCCCCTTGTTCCTTTCTTGTGCGATTGTTGCATCACTCCCCCCCCCCTCTTCGTGCCTTCTGTTATGCCTTCGATGTCTTTTTTTTTCATAACAGCCGTCCAAGATATATTAATACCTACTCACTATATTTTCCTAATATCCCTTGGGCCATGGGCCATGCAAAAAGTCACGGTGGGTTTATTATTATTATTTATTATTATTATTATTATTATTATTATTATTATTATTATTATTATTATTCAACTCGGGTGTTCTTCGCTCGACTAAAATTTCTCATCTACGCCCCAACGTCCATGAACACCTGCTCTTAAGTGTTCTTGTCTCGATTAAAATTCTTTTGTTTTGAGCTCATTATCCACGAACACCTACAAAACACATGTAAAATATTAAATAGCTAAGACCGACTAAAAGTACACAATAAAAGACTAAAATATATACAAAACTAACATATTAACAAGGTGTGTTTCACAACATATCACACCCCCACACTTATTTTTTTTCGTCTCAAAAAAATTATATACACTCTGCTCAAGACATTATCACAGACAAGCACCTCAGTCGCTCCATCATACTTTAGCTAAGGTCCAAAGTCATACCCCATTTACAGATCAACATTAGATGTGTTAATTCAGCAAGTCAAATTGATTTCCATTTAAAAATAGAATTAACCCGACTAAATCTAACATGCTTCCGGATTTTATATTCATGCAACACATCCCTCACAATTTTTCACTCCACTCGGTTTATATCTGGACTAGCATGTAATGTGCTAGTATTATTCACACAAACCAAACATGTAACTATGTTATCATAGGCTTGTATAACAATCAAACCTCAACTGTTGACATTGCACATTTCTAAAGGACTTACGGGTTTTGGGCTTAGGGTAAAGGTATGATAGATTTGGCTAAAAAGTGGCTAAAATAAAATGGTTAGACCAACATGATTGACAATCCTTATTCACAAATCACAATAACACACAACTTTGGGTATATTTGACCCATAACACATACTTCTATTTTTTCTTTCTTTTTCTCTTTTTTTTTTTTTGTTTTTTTTTTCATTTTTTTTCACATATATATTTTTTTCCAACATAAATACAATCACTTAACACTTTGGATGTCATTTAACACTTGGTAAAGGTACTAGTTTAATTGGGTGATTATGTGGTTTAGCAAACGAAATGGTATAAGGCTCAAAATTGGCTACTAATGGTAATATTCTTGGGTAAACCGGTCAACACATAACAAATAAAAGGTGTCAAATAAAAAGGGAATCCTAAATTGCCTTTGTCATCTACGTGCATATCTAGTCTACAACTTCAACATGTATCAAATTACATAAGTTCTGCAACAGAGAAACATTTGGCCTAATCTCAACAAACGAAAATGTATATAAATCAATCTATCATTTAGTAGGCTCAAGATCTTACCAAAGTGGGTAAATGGGTTGCTGATGTGTGAATGAATTTATTACCAATAGCTTGTTAAACCTAGTCAGACAATTCTAAAGTTTTTTTCCTTAAAAATACTTGCTGAAAACGGTTCATATTACTTTTCCACAAATTGGACCACGACTAAGGATCTACTGCCAAAACAATCAATAAACAACTGGTATGTACTGAAAGAGCTGCTTTATGTCTGATTAGAATGCTTTTTAAGAACAATTTTCAACACATTTTCAATGTTTTTTTTTTTTTTGAATTTTTAATTTTAGACTCAAGAATAAATAAAAACGAAGTTTCCCCACCCCACACTTGAACAACACATTGTCCTCAATGTAAGATAGGGAATAAAATAAAACATAAATAAAAAATATAACAACAATAAAAAGGAACAGACTCCCCTGGATATAGGCAGTGCGTGTATGAGCCTCTGCAGTTCCTCCCAATCGAGCCGTATAGCATTTCATTCGCGGCCGATAACATACCTGAAACTAAGACTCAAAAGAAAAATAAAAACATAAAATTTTGGGATGCCTTATACACCGAAGATGTACAGCTTTACCCCGCCTGAATGGAGATTGAGAACAGGCGAAGTTATCTGCTTGCAAGTTAAACTCCAAGCTTTCCTAGAAATCAAAAGAGACTCAAAATACAAACAAAATATAAAAGAAAAATAAAACAAAATAAATATACAAAATGTACAAGAATCATACCTGACTATCAAGGTGGTCTAAGAGCGGACTTGCCTAATGAGTTTCCAATGTATGCTCAGGAATTACATGCCAAATAAACAGTTGTTTAAAGATTGGCATGTGAATTGGGCGCTTTGGATTGTTGGGGAAGAACCATCTCACTAGCCTTTTCCCGATATCA
This sequence comes from Ambrosia x helenae, assembly GCA_030844895.1. Lineage (NCBI taxonomy): Eukaryota > Viridiplantae > Streptophyta > Magnoliopsida > Asterales > Asteraceae > Ambrosia > Ambrosia x helenae. The sequence goes on along the minus strand of CM061233.1, from coordinate 38,268,903 downwards.
TGTAATCTCGCATTCCTAATGTTCACTTTTGAATCTTCATCCCGAACCTTGTTTATGAAGTTAATCCGTGCAGGATGAGATTTGTGAGATTCTTGACAAAGACTTGTAACACCTGCATCAATAACATCAACAACCTTTTCCAAATGTAACTCTTCAAAAAGTGAAGGATTTGGTGTGGTATTAATCTCCACAACCTCATCCTTAACTTGAGAATAGTTTCTGATATCACCAGGCAAAGGAGAAATATACTCGGTTATGTCTATCCTTTTTTATAACATCTTGCATTTAAAGTTCAAGTAATCAATTCTGTGTTGAATTGAAAGATTAGGTGTTGATAATAACTCCTCGACAATAGATAATTTCTCTTCAATTCGAGAGAGTTGCATTTCCTCCTTGCTTTGATATGTAATCTTTACACATTCTTCTTCATATGGAGGAAATTGGTATTGATTTTGAGGGTAACCTGAAAATTGTGCCTCTTCGGTTTTATGGTCATAGTGACTATGATAGTCTTCTCGACGTGGACTTGCCCGGTACCCAGATTTCCACATTTCATCCCAATATTTTGGATCACTATAAAATATTAGGCAATCTTCATCTGTATGTATTCTTCCACAACAAAAGCAATGCAGATCTAGCGGTGGTAAGGGTTTTGGACAGTCTTGACAATCTTCAGTCCAGTGAGCAAAACTTCCACAACTATAGCATGGTTCATTGTCTTCATCAACCCAATTCATGGGATTCTACGGCTGCAAAGGAAAACCTGCACAGAAACCAGAATACCCAAAGTGAAATCTAATTAAATTAAATAACACTTTTATATATTTTTTTTAGTTTTTTTAGTTTTTTTTTTCAAAACACTAAATAAAAATACAAACAAACAATCAATGTAATACTAAGCGCACTAGCTCCCCGGCAACGGCGCCATTTGATGACTTGTCGTTGGGGTCATGCAAAAACCTAAATAAACTAGATAGCTAGAGTAAGTAGGGTATCGAATCCATGAGGAGCATGTGGTTAATATTACACGTTTCGTTTGATTATTTAAGCTAAAAATAACTAAATTAATTTAAGACTGAACTTGGGATTTATTTGAGTAGCTAGACTAATAAAGACTGAACTTGACTTAGAAACAATTATGAGAAAAGGGTGATCTCTCCAGGATTCTGGTTAGCCAAATTCACTCGGGTTTGCAAACAAGTCAATTGGAATCACATAGACATGATTTGTGGTTCAATATGATTAATAAAGAAGGTTGATTAATGACTATGCTGACAGCCGATAACTAGACCGCGACTGTTGACTCGGTTGATTATCACCTAACAATATCATAATGACTCGTAATATTGAAAGACACAACTTGAAGTATTCAATGACCCTCGATAATAAACCGAGTTGGTTGGTGAAATCCAAAACAAGCGTACCATTCAATAAACGTTCAACATCAATATTAATAAAAACCACACTTGAAAGTTTAGAATTTTATATCACAAAACAATCAACCCAACGTATAATAACATAGCAAAACCCTCGCGAAAATAACTAACCATTCACCCGGAAAGAATCACGGGTGACTTAACCTCGCATAGCTAGGGTAGAAGACCCCATCCCCTTGTTCCTTTCTTGTGCGATTGTTGCGTCACTCCCCTCCTCTTCGTGCCTTCTGTTCTGCCTTCGATGTCTTTTTTTTCATAACAGTCGTCCATGATATATTAATACCTACTCACCATATTTTCCTAATATCCCTTGGGCCATGGGCCATGACAAAAAGTCACGGTGGGTTTATTATTATTATTATTCAACTCGGGTATTCTTCGCTCGACTAAAATTTCTCGTCTACGCCCCAACGTCCATGAACACCTGCTCTCAAGTGTTCGTGTCTCGATTAAAATTCTTTTGTTTTGAGCTCATTATCCACGAACACCTACAAAACACATGTAAAATATTAAATAGCTAAGACCGACTAAAAGTACACAATAAAAGACTAAAATATATACAAAACTAACATATTAACAAGGTGTGTTTCATAACACATCACCCCTCATAAGCGTTAAGACTCTGTGAAGGTTTTTGCTACCACTGCTGCTGAGGTGCCTAACGCAAATACAACGGGCCCCACCCCTACTGCAGCAAATGAAGTTACGACCACGTTGGCACTTGTGAAAGCATTTTGTGCAAGAACTACAATCGTCGTTGTCACCAAACCATTAACTGCAAAGCCAAGGCCACTAACACTCCTCCAGCCAAGAACGAGTGTTTTGAATGTGGTGCAACCGGACATTTCCTCAAGGATTGCCCCAAGGGTAAGGATCAAGCTCGCGGACGAGTGTTTGTGCTGGGAGCCAACGAAGCACGCGATGATCCTAATGTGGTTACCGGTACGTTTCTCCTTAACAACCATTTTGCATCGGCACTATTTGATTCAGGTGCTGATTTTAGCTTTGTGTCCACCGACTTTAAGAAATCCCTTGGATTAGAATCTAGTAAGTTTGAAACACACTATACAATAGAGTTGGTCAATGGTAAGTTAATTTCGCCTGAAGAAGTTTTTAGGGATTGTGTATAGAACTTGGTGATCATGTTTTCCGTATTGATCTACTGCTTATTCGGTTGGGTAGTTATGATATTGTCATTGGCATGGATTGGTTATCCAAGCAACTTACAGAGATCGTATGTCACAAGAAATTGGTTCGTATCCCCTTGTCCAATGGTGAAACCCTCTCGATTCGAGGAGACCGTGGTGGATCTACTCTTTTAGTCATATCTTGCATAAAGGCACAAAAATGTTTAAGGAAGGGTTGTGTCGCGTTTCTGTCACATGTTGTTGAACAAAAAGCTAAACATCGGGGTACGAGACTATCCCGAAGTCTTTCCAGGGCTTCCACCGCCACGGCAAGTCGAGTTTCGCATTGACCTTGTCCCAGGAGCTGCTCCAGTAGCTCGCACTCCGTATCGTTTTGCACCGTCCGAAAAGCAGGAATTGTCTAACCAGCTTCAGGAATTGTTAGACAAAGGTTTCATGCGCCTGAGTTTCTCTCCGTAGGGAGCGCCTGTGTTCTTCGTGAAGAAGAAAGATGGAAGTTTTCGTATGTGTGTTGACTACCTAGAGTTGAACAAGCTGACCAACAAGAACATGTATCCAATATCGAGGATCGACGATCTGTTCGACCAATTGCAGGGTTCCCGCAACTACTCGAAGATCAACCTACTTTCGGGATATAACCAGTTGCAGATCCAGGTGGATGACATACCGACGATGGCGTTCCGAACTCGTTATGGGCATTCTGAGATTTTGGTTATGCCTTTTGGCTTGACGAATGCTCCTGCTGTTTTTATGGATCTTATGAATCGAGTCTGCAAACCCTACCTAGACAAGTTCGTGATTGTCTTTATTGATGACATCTTGATCTACTCGCAAACAAAAGAAGAGAATGAACATCATCTTTGACTAATTTTGGAGTTGCTAAAAAACAAGAAGTTGTTTGCCAAATTCTCGAAATGCGAGTTCTGGATTCGAGAAGTTCATTTTCTTGGTCAAATTGTGAACGACACAAAAATTGAGCCATCAAGGATTGGGATGCACCCAGGACTCCAACTGATGTGCGGAAATTTTTTGGTCTAGCTGGTTATTACTGACGGTTCATTGAAAACTTCTCTAAGATAGCACAGCCACTTACCGTCTTGACACAAAAAGACAAGAAGTTTGATTGGGAAATCAAGCAAGATGAAGCATTTTATGTCCTGAAGAACCGTTTATGCAGTACTCTGATTCTCTCTCTTCCTGAAGGTACCGATGATTTCGTTGTTTATTGCGATGCTTCTCATCAAGGTCTTGGATGTGTACTCATGCAGAAGAATAAGGTCATCGCCTATGCATCTCTGCAACTTAAAGTTCATGAGAAGAACTACACCACTCATGACCTAGAGTTGGGACCAGTGATCTTTGCTCTTAAAATTTGGAGGCACTATCTTTATGGTACTAAGTGCACTATTTTCACCGATCACAAGATCTTACAACACATCTTCAATCAGAAGGATCTGAACATGCAACAATGTAGAGGGGTTGAGTTGCTAAACGACTATGACTACGAGATTAGATACCATCCGGGAAAGACCAATGTCATGGCTGACGCCTTGAGATAGAAGGAATGAGTCAAGACCATGCGTGTTCGTGCAATAGGTTTGACCATCCATACGAATCTCACAGCCCGTATTCGTGATGCTCAACAAGAAGCTCTGAAAGGTGAAAACCTAAAGAATGAGTCATTATTCAAGATGTTTAATCTGTTGGAACCAAGGTCTGATGGCACGGTTTACTTTGCCAATCGGATTTGGGTCCACATTTTGGTGGTTTGCGCGATTTAATTCTTGAGGAGGCCCATAAGTCTAAGTACTCAGTTTAGCCTGTAGCCGAAAAAATTGTACAAAGACGTGATGGAATTCTACTCGTGGCCCAACCATAAGGGTGAAATTGCAGCATACGTCAGCCGATGCCTTACCTGTTCAAAGGCCAAAGCTGAGTACCAGAAACTGTCCGGTCTCCTACAGCAACCCGAGAATCCCATTTGGAAATGGGAGCAAATCTCTATGGATTTCATCACCAATCTACCAAAGACGTCCAATAGTCACGACACGATTTGGGTAATTGTTGACAGGTTGACTAAATCAGCCCATTTCTTTCCGATCAAGGAAATTGTAACTAGGCATGGTCTTCCTGTTTCAATCATTTCTGACCAAGAGAGTCGATTCACTTCCTGATTATGCCAGTCATTTATGGATTCACTAGGCTCTCATTTAGACATGGGCACAGCCTATCACCCACAAACCGATTGCCAGAGCGAACGGACTATGCAAACATTGGAGAACATGCTCCGAGCATGTGTAATCTATTTCGGTGGTAACTGGGATTCTCATTTACTCTTGGCTGAGTTCTCCTACAATGACAGTTAGCACACCAGTATCAAGGCTGCCCCATTTGAAGCCTTATATGGATGCAAGTGTAGATCTCCTTTGTGTTGGGCGGAAGTTGGAGACAAATATTTGACTAGCCCCAAGCTTATTCAAGAAACAACCGATAAGATCTTTCAGATCCGTGATCGCTTGAAAGCCGCTCGAGATCGTAAAAAGAGCTATGCTGATCGTCGTCACAAGCCACTCGAATTTCAGGTTGGCGCTAAGGTACTCTTGAAAGTCTCACCTAGGAAGGGTGTACCACGGTTTGGCAAACGTGGGAAGCTTAACCCCTGATACATAGGTCCGTTTGAAATACTTGCTAGGATTGGTCCCATGGCCTACAAGCTCACGTTACAATAAGAGCTTAATGGTGTTCATGACATATTCCACGTATCAAATCTGAAGAAGTGTTTGTCCGATGAATGTTTGCTCATTCCCCCCGAAGAGATTCACATCTATGATCAACTCCACTTCATTAAGGAACCAATCAAGGTGACTGATTGGAAAGTCCAGAAATTGAGAAGGAGCTGCACTAAACTTGTTAAACTCAAATGGAATGCAAAGCGTGGTCCCGAATTTACATGGGAGCGCGAAGACCAAATGAGAGGCAAGTACCCAGTTCTTTTTCCTTAAGCTACTAAGACCAGTAGGAAAACTCGATTTCGGGAACAAAATTCCAAAAACAAGGGAGAATGTGACACCAGTCAAGGATCCAGGTCAACATTCATACGCATTTCATTCATTATTGTCATTTAATGTGCATATTTAGACGTTTTCATACACTATACCCCCCAGTCTAAGTGAAGCACCAATTACCAGAAAAATACACGTCTTTTTGCATACAACACTCGGACAATTGCCATAAAGCATCTCATTAGGTTACCACACTCTAACACATGGTAATTCCTCACTAACACATGTATACAAATCATAGACATTATCAAATGTTAACATAAGATCACACGTGTTCATGATAAATAGATATTAATACATGTTGATATCGTCATCAAACCTCATAACACAACTAAGCTATGTCATGGCTTCCATACCCTATGATAACTTATGTTATCACCGAACAACAAATTGTCCATGAATGATTAACACGTACCGTGATTCTATGATACTGAACCACCAATACATACTTTCCATAAGTTGGATTTATCAACACATGTGCATGAACATATACCTTATCCATGTAGTAAGTTATGCACATGTTAATATATATATATATGTATATGTATATATATATATATAAATCGGACTCTTACACTAACACACACACACAAACATATATATATATATATATATATATATATATATATATATATACGCGTAACATATGCATATGCGAGATCCCAATCAACAAATGACTAACTTATACAAGACCACTAGACAGTATTGACTGCATGGTGGTAGAGGTTTGAGAGAGGGGTTCGAGCATGCACTGGGTGGTACCACTTTGGAGTGGGTTTTGTCAGTCCCATGATGTTTTAGTTTCAAGTTCATGAATTCTAGACAATTTCCTGTTTTTCTGACAATGTTAAGATGGTTTGAATAATTCTATGAAAATATCCATCCATTGATGGTACTTATTTAAATAAATCTGTGTGTTGCTTGAACCTTGTGCTTGAAAACCTGTCGAGGTCGCATCCCAGTGTTTCCGCCTTGGCGGGGTGTGACAGTATTGACTGCATGGTGGAAGTGGCAAGCAGCACATTGAGGGTACGATCTAGTATAAGCCTTTGCGGTTGTTTGGGTTTGAGGGGCAGCAGGTAGATTTCTAGCAACAGGTGTTTGGTTAATAGGTGCCACAACAGCATAATTTTGGTTCCTGGATCTACGCTTTTTATAAGGGTTAGGTTTGGTGAAAGCAGAGGATGTTTCAGCGGTAGAAGCAGGGGTAGCGCTGCATTCAGCAGGTCGCTTAGTACCTTTACGGGTTAGGGTACCATCCTTGACATGCTTATCATTAAGGGATGTTGCCAGACGGATAGCTTTTTCAACAGTAGTAGGTTTACTCCCATAACTGTGTCATGAATCTAACGCGGCAGTCCTTCGATATACTTTTCAATGGCTATAGACACTAGGGTTTCCATACGGGGAATCAACAGACATAGCTCGTGAAAACGAGTGTTATAGGAAACATTGTTTCCACTATCCTGCTTGAGAAAGTAAAACTCTTCTTCCAACTTCTTCATCTCACTATGCGGGCATAATTCGGTGGTCATAATAGCAATAAAGTCATTCCAAGGCATAGTTAGAGCAGCTTCTGTCCCACAGTTGTGTTTTTCACCATTCCACCAAGTAAGTGCCCTCTTTTGAAGAAAACTAGAGGCATGACGAACACGCAAATTTTTGAGATAGTCACTATTGATGAAAGTATTCTCCATACTCTCATACCATTCGAGCAGTCTAGTAGCTCCCTCCGCACCATTGAACTTGTTGGGATGACAAGAGTTGAATTGCTTGAAAGTGCACTGATAACTCATAAAATTAACATATAAAACAGGCATGAACAGTCTCATAATAGGATACACATAGGCTTATGTTATTGATATTTAGTGCTTAATTCGTTCCTATTTGTATCTCTCAGGAAACAGGAGCTCCAAGACGGAAACAGAGGATTTCCGGGTAAAAAGAAGCAAAGAATGGAGATTCCTGAAGATACGAGACTTACAACATGTTCACTGTATGTTTTGAAGACCATCCTGGGACTTAAACAGTGATGAAATCACTCCACGAGTGACCAAGCACGCCCATGCACACTTGCACGAAGGCCCTGCACGTGAGAAGACAACGCAACAAACTTGGAGAGCAAGAAAACACTCTGAGCAGCACATGCATGCCCGTGCCCATACATATGGCACGGCCATGCCAAAGGCAAAAAGTACAGATAGCTTCTGAAATGCTGCAACAGAACGTAGGTGTGACAGCAAGCACACCCTTGACCACCCTTGGCACGACCGTGCTTCACCTGGAGCTCTATAAATAGCAAGCTAACCCCCACCATTTGTTCATCCCTTCTAGAGCTTGTTTTGGCTGACTACCAAGAGTATTCCAGAGATCTTGGGGTCCCTTGGGAGGCCTTAGGGCCCTCCTATCATCTCTCAATGGTTAGGCCTCGACCTACCTTGATCAACCTGGCCAAGCACGGGATCGTAGTGTAGTTATGCAATAAATATCGAGGGTCGTGAGGATCATGTTAGATACATATCACTTGAAGATGGAGAGCTTGTCTATTAGCAGCCATATTCATGTGTTGATCATGTTCGGATTGCACGCCTTTAGGATTATGTGCCACATTTATCAATGATTTCATTCAGTTCGGGAGGTTATGGGTTGGGTTTATTAAGTTGTCATTCATTTTACCAACTTTATATTTAATTGATCACTAAATAATAAAGTGTCACTTAAAAGATAAATGAATTAAGGATTCTATTCCTAGTTGTCGTTAGTGCAACGCCATTAACCAATGGGGATACGAGTCGCCTGAGTCAACTGCAAGAGAGATCCTTCGGTCTTCATGATCGTTACCCTACTTAGGGGATATGAGGTTTCTATGATTGACCCTAAGGAGAGATCCGTCGGTACATAACACGAGAACTAAGGGAGGTGTACGCTATTCCATGTCGGAAGTTAAGCCTCCAATTCAAGAAGAGGATAAGTTCGAGGACCTGGTGGAGTACCTTCATGTGAGCCCACATTGGAAGGTTGTGCATTGTACTTAGTTGTGGCCTCGCTTCTCTATAAAGAAGTCAACACTTCAAGATCCCTCTCGTCTTCCTCACATTTAAGTAAATTAAATTATTACTTTAAATAATAAACTTAACTATGTATACGGAGGGCCCGAGTTATGCATATCAGTTTACTCTACTATTTTATCTTTTATTTTATAAAATCAAAACCTTTTTCAAAACTATTTTCTTTTAAGAACCCCTCCGTTTTATTTTTATTTTTAAAGCCCGATCAGTTATCTCATAAACGTCTGAGTAGGGGAAAGTGTGTTCTCTTGGAATACGATACTCTGTATTTTCCCTAGCAAGCTATACTATGCAGGTCAGGTTTTTTGCCTATGTGTTGGTTTTAGTTTCTGAGTAATTATCATTTACTTTATAAATTTAAAACTTTGTAAAAAGTGTTTAGTAAAAATCAGTCGTTTCCTCCAAACCAACGTTTTGGGATTGACACATCAAAGTTTCTGGCACCGGGGAAATTGGCATCTTTTTAAATACAAAAACGAAACGCATCAAAGTTTTTGGCGCCGTTGCCGGGGTACACAATGGTTTCCAAAGACCATAGTCACTTGACTGATCGGTTTATTTTTTTTTCATTTTTTTTCACTTTATTTTTCTTTTTATTTTTATTCTTGTTTATTTTTTTCATTTTTTTTCTACTTTATTTTCGATGATTGCGGTTGTTTTTAGTTTTACTTTGCAGGTTTATTTCCGGATTGGCCATCTTCGAAAATTCCCGTAAAGGAAGCTGAAACCACCAGAATTATCAACTTTTATTTTGGAGGTTTTTGTCTCTTCTTTATTTTTGTTAGAGATCATTTCGTCATCCTTGAAGATTGCCAGGTAAGTACTGAAAATGTGAAAAATAAGCCGTGGGAAAGTTTTTCAGAAATTTAAAATTTAAACTGTTTTCCAACTTAAAATTAGGTTTTAAAAATTATTTTGGAGAAATCCAACTAAAAATTTTAAAACCGGACCCTTAAAACAGCTTAAAAATGAATAAAAATACGTGAAAAGGGGGGCTTTTTTGTGAAGCACGCCTATGCCACAACATGTGGCATGGCCGTGCCAAAGCTGCAGATAGAAAGATTGGGGTATTTAAGGGGCCTTTGACTTGTCAAACCCCATTTTCATCTTCCCCAACTCGCCACCCGTCGCCAGCCTCCTTAAACCCGCCATTTTCCACCATTTTTCTTCATTTCAGGCCCCAATTTTCATGCTAAGGTATGTATAATCAATCTCTAACAACTTTTAAGTGTTTTTATGTCCAGATCTGTCCTGATTCTTAAGTTTTTGAGTAGTTTAGTTTCCTGAGAAAAACCTTAGTTTTCTAGTGTTTTTAGCCCGAATGTTTGCCTGAAACTTTAGGGAAATGATTAGGGTAGTGCTAGGAATGTAATGGGGTAAATTTTTTTGAAAAATTTTGCGAAAAGATTTTCAAGAAATCTGATAGGTTCAAAAAATCGTCACATCAGTGACATGCACGATTGTGCACAGCAATGTGCAGTGTGCACAGCAATGTGCAGGGGCGTGCTTGTCTAGAAGAAACCGTTTTTTAAATTTCCCGCGTAATCATTCTTACCCACCAGACTGAGCACGGCCGTGTGTGCATGGGCGTGCTCGTCTGTAAAAACACCAGAACTTTTTAAGTTTCAAAATTTAACTTATTTTTGCGGATTAAAATCAGTTTTAGGGTATTTTAGGCAGTAACCAGTTTAAATAGTTCAACCAGTTAAAATCCAGACTGCAGAACTTTTTATTTTCTGTAGAAAATTTTATACTTTTGTGAAGCTGAACAGATTCTATTGTGTCTTACAGGAAATGTGAAGAAGATCTGTTACACTAGAGCTACCACCACACTAGATGACTAAAGCTGAAGACTCCATCCCAGATGACACCCATCCCTGATTATACTTTAACCAGGAAGATGAAGAACTGGAAGCCTACAGGCGGTTGCCTATCCTTCAGCTTAGGTAGATTGGAAATTATCGCAATGTGGATTACGACTCTGTGAGGTCTGTGGGATTGGATCCGCGATTCTACAACATGCTATCGTCCCACTGACACCATTTCTTCCAAATATTTGAGCATACTTATCGGGAATCAACTCTTGAGTTCTTAGCTTCCTTTTCCTACGAATCACCCACTACAACGAAAGAAAGAGTTACGAGGCAGTGTATGTTGTTTAGGTTAGGCAGGTGTTGGTACATAATGACATTGGCAGAGTTTGGGATCATGCTTGGTTTATATCAACAAAGGGAGATTCAGTCACCAATATTCACTAAAAGCTTGTTCGATTAGCCCAGCAATGTTCGACTAAAGGATTTCTGGAGACAAATTTCCGAAGCCCCCTACACCCCAAGGAGGCGAAAGAGATCTAGTCTTCCGGACCCTCTCCATACGTTGTTATAGTTAATCGTGGCCAACAGTTTAGGATGCCGCACGGATCTTACGGATAGAGTACATGAGCAATAGGTTTTCTATCTCTTCAGCATCATAAGAAACCGGCCCTGTAACCTTGCCCATGCGGTAGCCAAACTCCTCACTAAATGCTTGGGACCTACTACTTCCGACCACATTTTCGGGGGACCTTATATCACACTCCTAGCCACCAGTGTGGAGACACTTCATCTCCATAACTTAGATCAATTAACGATGGTAGGAAGGATCCGTCCCCTCGACACCTCAGACATGAGGGATATTGGGGTTGCAGATTGGTTTGATCAGGTTTTGAGTTTACTAGATAACAAGCAGAGGTTGTGGGATGAGGACACTGAGTACGACGAGACAAAAGACGCAGGAGATGCAGAGTCATCAGCTATAGCTGCAGCTAGGCCGCTGCCTGATTCCATGCAGGGTCGACAGTGCCAGCCGAGGAAGGGTCTGTTATGCAGCATTTTGGACGGACTTGATACGCTTATGACTACATGCACCTGCTCCAGCTCCCATGCACATCACAGTCACTCAGATTGATTTTCTCTCCCTCGGGTTATTCGGTAGTTCTAGACACTCTCTGACGGTTTGTTGCCTAAAAACACTATTTTCTTTTTTTTTATTTTTTCTTTTGTTGGTGGTTGTTTATGGATGATTGTACGGTTGACACTTTTGCATGCATGATGCATGCCGGACATGTTCCACCCCGCTAGCGCTTCGGCGTTAGTACTTATCCTAGGATCGTAGCTTTATTTAATTTATCTTTGTTACTTTTATTTTCTTTTCTAGTTATTTTGGACAGGTTGGGGATAGCTTGATATTTAGGATTCGCCATTTCGACGTCTCTGTTTGGAGGATGCAGGTTTCGCTCACACACGAGTGGATTCGTCATTGTCAGGGAAGTATTAGTTTCTCTTGCCTTTTTCTCCAGTTCTGCACTCAAAATTTATGCAAAAATTTTAAGTGTGGGGTGGACCATTATTGTTGCTTATTTTATTTTATCTAGCGGGTTATTTTTCATTGATCACACGTTATCCGGTACCCTCTTAGCAGCTTGATACCCATAGCGTCATTCATGGTCATTTTGGCAGGTTTGTATAGTCTATTAGGCTCGTCTGAGTGATCGCTATTAGGCATTTATGCCAAACGGTTCACATCAAAGGACAGTAGAAATTAGATGATATTAATTAAAACCCGATAGATCCACTAAAATAATAAAATAAAGTAGAAAAGTAGGTTTTATGGAAAGTAAAAAACACCCCGAAAATTGTGCTTAAAACCGATACCTTATCCTACCCGATTATCCGTGTGAGAGTTTTGTACCTTTTTCGAGCACCACACTTATATTATATATATACCATATATTGCTCATTTCATTTGGCTTGAGAGATTTCTGGCCTTAGTCCGACTCGGTTAGAACTTGTATGTTTATGCATATTCTTGTTTTAAAACCGGTAACTAGATAAAAATGATAGAGGCAATTAGGGTTCTCCCAAAAAATAAATCATTCCCTTAGAAAACCACTTTGAGCCTTGGCCTTTCGTTTCTTTACCCAATAAAAATGAGTCCCGATCATGCGTCACCACAGCAGCTTCAAGATTTTATCATCACCGAGGGCACAAGACCATAAGTTTGAAGAAAAGGCGACACCGATGATAAAGGAGGGAACAAAACAAGACTGGGCCAATTAAGAGGGAGATCTTCTGAAAAAAAAAGTAGCTAGAGAGCCCAATAAATAGAGAGACCCACAAAAAGAGAGCCCAAGAAATAAAAGTTCTTCAAAAGTAAAAAATTTGGTCTTTGACCGGTGAGACCTAAAAGAACTAGAACTTTGCTATCTCTCTCTCTCTCTCTGCTCTCTCTATATTCTCTCTGTGATCTCTCATCTCTCTCTTGCTTTCCCCCTCGCTTTCTCAAGATGCATCCGCTGGACGAACACTTGCTTCGATGTTTCCACTTCGCTGAGCCACATCTGCACCCTGATATGTTACAGATTATTTTCGAGAAGACGGCAGACGAAAGAAAATTGTGGAGGAAGATGGAACAGAATCAACCCTTTTGTGGACAGTCAAAGAGAGTTGCAAAAAGACAGGCCAAGAGATACGATAAATGCATGAAGTGTGGCCACTGGTCTCATGAAGGCAAATGCAGCAACAATTACACCCACTCGCAGTTTGAATACACTATGCTGATTCAGGAAGGCGCTATCCGATACCGCAATGAGCGAAAAGGCAGAAAAGGAAGTAATATTGACTACACACTAAGGGACGAAATAGCCATGATGAAGGACCTCGGAATTAACACCCGACTCCTTTCAGAGATCGCTAATGAAAATGTTGCACAACATCGTTGCCGTCCTCTTCCACCTCTTTTTGCTTCATCATCTTCTTAGCCATGACGCTCCTTTGAGATTCGGTGACTCATCCCCCTTTTATTTTTAGTAAAAAAAAAAAAAGAGTTGTTGTCTTCTGCACCCCTACATTACAACCCAAATAAAAGTCCTCTTGATTTATCTTAGTTAGTTGGTTTGGAGACGAAGACTTGATATGCATACAAGCCGTTGACTTTGGTACGGATTTGAGTGTTCACCCCCAAAACTCACTAAAATGATAAACCCGAGTGCTGAGTGAACATTGTGAGCAGGTAAAGGTTTTAGCATAATCGTACGGGTTAAGTAGGCGTGTCTTGCAATTTTATTTTTCTCGTAACATAGATAAATAAATGGATTGAGGGTTTGTTAATAACAGTCTACTTTATTTGTACTTGTGATTATTTGCTTGAGGACAAGCAATAGTCTAAGTGTGGGGTATTGTGATAACTCACAAAATGAACATATAAAACATGCATAAACAGTCTCATAAGAAGATACAATTAGGCTTATGTTATTGATATTTGTTGCTTAATTTGTTCCTATTTGTCTTTCTCAGGAAACTGGAGCTCCAAAACGGAAATAGAGGATTTCGGGTAAAAACAAGCAAAAACTGGAGAAACCTGAAGATACGAGACTTACAGCATGTTCACTATATGTTTTGAAGACCATCCCAGGACTTAAACAGTGATGAAATTAGTCCGGGAGTGACCAAGCATGACCATGCACACTTTCATGAAGGCACTGCATGTGAGAAGACAACGCAACAAACTTGGAGAGCAAGAAAACAATCTGGGTTGGGTTTATTAAGTTGTCATTCATTTTACCAACTTTATATTTAATTGATCACTAAATAATAAAGTGCCACTTAGAAGATAAATGAATTAAGGATTCTATATCTAGTTCTCGTTAGTACAACGATGTTAACCAATGGGGACACAAGCCGCCTGAGTCAACTGTAAGAGAGATGGTTCGGTCTTCATGATCGTTAACCTACTTAGGGATACAAGGTTACCTTGATTGACCCTAAGGAGAGATCCTTCAGTACGGAACTCGAGAACTAGGGAGGTGTACGGTATTCCATGTCGGAAGTTAAGCCTCCAATTCAAGAAGAGGATAAGTTAGAGGACCAGAGACTTGACCGCGATTTGAAGAGCCCGCTATATGCGAGGACCTGGCAGAGTACCTTCATGTGGGCCCACATTGGAAGGTTGTGCATTCTACTTAGTAGTGGCCCTACTTCTCTATAAAGAAGTCAACACTTCAAGATCCCTCTCGTCTTCCTCACATTTAATTAACTTAAATTATTAATTTTAATATTAAACTTAACTATTTATACGAAAGGCCCTGAGATGTGCATATTAGTCTACTCTACTATTGTATCTTTTATTATATAAAATCAAAACCTTTTTCAAAACTATTTTCTTTTAAGAAACCCTCCGTTTTATTTTTCTTTTTAAAGCCCGATCATTTATCTTGGAATACGATACTCGGTATTTGCCCTAGCAAGCTATACTATTCACGTCAGGTTCTTTGCCTATTTGTTGATTTTAGATTATGAGTAATTATTGTTTACTTTATAAATTTAAAACTTTGTAAAAGGGTTTAGTAATGTCAGTCGTTTCCCCCAAACCAACGTTTTGGGATTGACACATCAAAGTTTTTGGCACCGGGGAAATTGACATCTTTATAAACACTAAAAACAAACGCATCATGCACTTGTTCCCTTTGGTTTCACCATTGCCATCATCATCATCATCATCATCCCCGTTTGATTTTCCACTCGAGTTACCATTTATGTTAAAGTTTCGGACAATGGTGTTAATGATGGTAGGGACAAGTGTAGCCAACTTGTAATTGAGCATGGACGCGATACGGCGATCAGATTTCAGCTTAGCATGACGCTTAGAGGCTCTCTTGCGAGATTCACGTTCAGACATCTACAAAAATAAGACAAGAATTATGAGAATTGATTTCAAAGTCTTGGAAATGTCATAGTTAAAAAAAAAGCAAGTAACACATAACATGAGATGCAAAGAAAAATGCATAATGAAAATGATAATAAAAAGTAACTATATATTGATATGACGAAATTCAATGAGGTAACAATGAATATAATAAGAAATCGTGATGGAAACTTCAAATGACAAATGAAAAACAATACTAAGAATAAATGAGATATAGGGATTGTTTCTAACAAAACTGCTGAATAACCAAAGTAATTGAAATATTACTAGTGACTCGTGGGGCGTACTTTAGCCTATAAGTGAATGCTCATACGAGAGTTCCCAGGTAGGCATACGAGTCCCTCATCTGATTGGGATTTTTGCGAAATGCCAAGCCTAGACGGAAAACTCAGAATATAGGCTCTAACCTTTCCAGATTGAACGTACCCCGTCACTAGTAAATTCCAAAACTTTAGCGAAACATAAAACGAGGTGTAGAAATAAATCCTTGAGGTATGGATTTCACTCCTAACTCAAAGATGTATTTCAAAAGTAAAAATACGGTAGAGTGAAACTAGTCACTAAGATAAGGATATCACTCCGAGCTTAGGAATTAAGTTTCTTTTGGAGGGATAAATTCCTTGAGATTTGGACGTCTCCTATCTCGAAAGGAAAATATTCCAAGATAAATAAAAGAAATATAAGGAGTGAAACTATTCACCAAGGTATGGATATCACTCCTAACTTGGTGATTTCGTTTCGTTTGTAGAATATGATCTTCTTTTTTTGAATATGATGCAAAATAAGAGGAGAAAATAACTACTGAAAATATGAGGGTAAAAGAAAATATATAAGAGGTAGCTTAGTTATAGAATAGGTCAAAAGTATTGTTAGTGCATTATTCATGTATGTCCCTAGCTAGTGATTCGGTACAGAATGTCGAAGGTTCAGATAATCAGAAAACGACCAAGACTTTAACATGTGTTAAAAGGTGCTGATTACATGTGTTAAAAGTGCTGATGACCTGAATGTGGACAAAGTGGGCGAAGGTGGAAATACATTGAATAAAAGGGGCGAATGTAGAGTGAAAAGGGGCGAATGTGGAAAGTTTCCACATTCGACCAGTCACACTGGGCGAATGTGGAATCTGTCCACATTCGCACCATGAAAAGGGGCGAACCTGCAGAGCCTATAAATAGATTTTGAGTATTTGTGATGAAAAGGGAGTTGTCATTTGTGTCCAGGTTCAGATCAGGTTTAGGAGTGTTTTTGAGAGATTATCTGTGTGATTCTAGATTAACATAAACAGTTGTAAATGCTTATTGATTGAAAGTTAATCTATGAAAATGATATTGAAAATGATCTTGATTGTGTCGTGATTTGTATCTTATCAATTTGTTCAGATCTAGGGTTTCCGCACCTAGATTTGTGACTTGTATGATCGTGTAATCCTGTTTTAGATAAAATCCAACGCTCACAAAGTGGTATCAGAGCATAGAGGATCATACAACAACAAATTTGATAAGATCAGAGCTGATTTGGACATGTTTTTGACATAAAATCATCTGTTTTTACATAAACATTGTTTTTAAAGTGTTTTTGATCGATTTAAAGGTGAATTTGTGGTCGAATTCAAGTTTTCCAAGACTTAAAGTTGTTCCAAATCAATTCCGAATCATAACCTGATTAAGATCATTCAAATCCACAAACTTTTGATAATCAGAGATCAAAATAACCGTTTTTCAAAGGGTAACCGTTTTTCAAAATCTGAAAATCACTGAACTGGGCGAACCTGGACATAATGGGCGAACCTGGAATTATTTTGGGCGAACCTGGAATCTTCATGTGATAAACTGGGCGAACCTGGAACCTTAATGGGCGAACCTGG
The DNA here is from genome assembly GCA_030844895.1 of Ambrosia x helenae. Lineage (NCBI taxonomy): Eukaryota > Viridiplantae > Streptophyta > Magnoliopsida > Asterales > Asteraceae > Ambrosia > Ambrosia x helenae. Next base: position 38,251,581 of record CM061233.1, on the reverse strand, counting down.
AAAATTTTGGGCGAACGTGGAATTTGAATTTTGATATTCTACATTCTGGTGATTATTTTACATTCGGCTGATACTTTTGGGCGAACGTGGAATCAAAAGGGGCGAACGTAGAATTACCAGGGGCGAACGTAGAATTTAGTGCCTAAAAATTTCGAAGATTTTTGTTGGAAAAATGATTAATTACATGGCCGTATGTAGAACGGAAGAGGAGATCCAAGCTCTAGTAAAAGCTGAAAGAAAGCAACAACAATTTCAGAGACAAAATTCTCAAGCTGATTATAGTTGGAGATTTCCAATGACACCGAAACCAACTGATGAAATGGTACACGTTAACAAGTGTGTTAACAGAGAAGGTGTTCATAGGAATGTTGTATGTTTAGTCAAACAAATGAGACATGATGATTCCAGTGAATTGTCAAAGAGTGATTTGAGTTCTGATACGAGTTCAGAACAAAGTACATCAGAACAGAGTGATAGTTCAAATGGTGATGCAAAATCTGATAATGGTAATAAATCAGATGATGAGGTAAGTGCTAGTTGTTTTAAATGTGTCAAGTTGAATTGTGAATTGATGACACTTATTGAGGACAAACAGAAACTAGCAAATGAACTAGAAAATTGTAAAAACAAAATTAAAGTTTTTGAAAAGAATGAAAAAGATTTGTTAAATAAAATTGAATCTTTAAATCAAATGTTAGAAATGAATTAAAGTGTTTCAAAGAATACTTTCACATCAGAGTTGGAAATCACAACACCTTGCGTTGTTAATTCTGATTCTGAAGTGAAACAAGTGTTTGAACAGAAAACTGAAAATGTTGAAACAACTTCAGAATCTGAATCTGAAGAAAAACCCATATTCAGTTTTCCTGAAGGAGTTGAAGGATCCTACATGTTGAAAGGACATGACAAATTGATTTTAAACAAAGATTTTCTAATCAAGAATATCGAACAATCTCTAATTAAATGTATTTTTGTCGATAATCTTGATTTGTTAAATCAATTTAGAAATCAATTTGATCATCTTCATTTTGAACTCAGTCCTAACCAACATGAGAATAAAGAGGATCAAAAGAAAAATGTTGAAAATAAGAATGGTCCTAAAGTAAAGGGATCAAAACCAAACAAATCGAAAGGAAATGATCAAATGAAAAATTCTCATCAAAAGAATTCAAGAAATTTTTCATCTAGATCATATGACTATTATGATTATTCATATAAATCTCGATTTGATGGTTATTGGGGAAGCAACTCACCACAGTATTCTCATGGTTATGTTGAATGGAGAAACTGTTTTGAATGTGGTGAAGTTGGACATATTGCTGCTCATTGTCCCTATTGGTATTGGGATGACGAGTATGCATGTGATTTTGAAGAGTATAGGTCTTGTTATAACTGCGGAGAGTGTGGGCATTTAGTTGCTTACTGTCCGTATGTTAAACAGAAAAAGACAGAAGTGAAATTTGCTAGAAATTCAGGCAATGTCAGAAAGCCTGTATCCCCAAAACCAATCAAGAAGCAAAAGGGGAAACAGGTTGTGTATGACAATCGTAACAAAATTGCCTTGAATAAAAATGGAGATTGTGATAGGGTTGCTAAGGTAAGGGGGAGTTCTAAGGCTAAGTCTAAGAATAACTCTAAACCTGGGTCTTCATCAGTTAAGTCTGAGAAGATTCCAAACAAAGTTCAGAAGCAGGTATCAAACATGAAACCTGAAAAGTTAAAAATCAAAACGATTTCAACAAAATCTAAAATAAACTCTGAACGTGTTTGGAAACCCAAATCACTTTCTAAATCTATAGCAATTTCTATTTCAAATCAATCCATTGAAAAACCAATTGATTTTTCAAAAGGAGAATGGATTGATGTTCCGAAAATTGATGACCTTGGACGACCCATCATTGTGAAGGGATGGGTGCCTCTCTTATGCTAATTGTTTAATAAGTGTGCAGATTGTTCCAGACAGACCTATTAGCTATTCTTTGATAAGTTGATAGTGGAGCATCTGTATACACACTATTTATTGGAGAGGTGAAGGTCAAGGAAGGGTTATTGAAGAAGGAAAACATGATTTCAATAGAGAGGAGAGTGTTTGTAGTTTGACTCCAACCTGTGAAGCCGAAAAAAAAGTGCAATCTCTTGCAATTGTTCTCAGGTGTTGGATTTCAATAACAGATACGACAAAATGGTTTACTAATTGAAAAATCTTAATGAGTCTAGTAATCTGAGTGGAAAATGGTTTTTTTTTTTTAAAAAAACTCAGTGGGTAAACCGCATCGGATATCATTTTATTTTGTTTTTCTTCAAAAAGTTTAAAAATCCAAAAATATGCTTATTTTTAGATTTTTAGGGGAGAAAAATTTCAGAAAATTCAAAATAAAAATTAAAAATCAAAAATGAGTTTTTCCTGGAGAAAAAGAGGAGATGATAGTACATCAGTGGACTGTCAGACTACTCTAAAAACAAAAATAATTTGATAAACATTGAGTAGCCACTACAATTATATATTGGTAGGCTTGAAATCAAAATTTAAAGTTCAGCATGGTGATATAAATTTAAAATCAATAACTGATAATCATGTGGATCAACGTATCGTTGGCATATGGTCTTAGTACCGAAATTTCGTTTGATAGATTGCCAAAATCGGAGGTTTCGGGTCGTTATATTGATAGTTATCTGGGGATAGCCTAACTGATTTTTTGTCGTATTGATTTACGGACCTAGATCAGTCAGGGTATCTTATTAAAAGATCTTTAATGACAAAACCTTAAGTTACCGAATGAGGAACTTAACATGTGTGATGATAATCAAAGATTATCTAATGCATCGTATCCAATCATTGATGCAAATCATGATTGATATTAGTCCTCACCCTGGTAGAGTGCACAAGTCGCTTTGAAGCATTAATTTGCTGACCTGTCACCGCTGTGCCTCATACCTTGTAACAAACAGATAACTACAGTATAATCACGCGTTGCAATGAAACTTTGCGCAATTCTTGATACGGGAATGTGTCGCGAATGCGGGGACCATAGATTTTTCAGTATCTAATATTACCATAATGTATCTAAAGTGCTGAGCAATGAATGATGATTTTGAGTTTAAGTGGACAAACATACTAGTAATAGTTGTAGGATGCTCAATGACAAAAACAGAAAAGTGATCAAAAAGAGTTATGACTGACTGTTTCAATACTGATATGATCCTCTTAACCGGAAAATTCACAAAAATATGTTGAATTTACTTTTATGCAATTACATTGGAAAATTCAAAAAGATTTTTGGTGTGTTTTAGCTTAAACTTCGAAAAATCAAAAAGTTTTGTTTCAACTTTATTTTCGATAACCGATGTTGGGATACTGAATGAGAATGCTCAGATACTTAAAAAGTTGAAAAAGATTTCAAATTTTCAAGTTTCTGGTACATATTGAAAATGTTGTATAGTTCAGGGGGAGAACTATTGAGGGTCAAAAGGAATGTGAAGAGTACTTCCGAGATTTTTGTCGTGTTTAACGCTGGTTGTAGTTTGTGCAGTTTTTAGTAAATTTTTCTGCAGAATCAAATACAACAGGTGCACTACTCAAGATTCATCGACAAATTGTGTAACCGAACAAGACCCAAACCTGAACATCAAGATTACCAGAACAACAGAAGTTAGTAAAAAGATAAAGAAATGATGAAGATTGAAGAAATCAAGATTATCGTCTATTTTCATCTCTGAATGAACAAATGACAAAGCCAAGATTTCTTGAGTCTGTCTGAGATTTCAAAGCTTACTGGAGAGATAGATAGGAACTTCGACACAAACGTGCATGAAAGATGGAAAGTTTTCAATCAAGACTTGAAGAATTGATAACTTTCTGCTTTGGTACATCACTAGCTAGGTCCAAGGGGGAGATTGTTAGTGCATTATTCATGTATGTCCCTAGCTAGTGATTCGGTACAGAATGTCGAAGGTTCAGATAATCAGAAAACGACCAAGACTTTAACATGTGTTAAAAGGTGCTGATTACATGTGTTAAAAGTGCTGATGACCTGAATGTGGACAAAGTGGGCGAAGGTGGAAATACATTGAATAAAAGGGGCGAATGTAGAGTGAAAAGGGGCGAATGTGGAAAGTTTCCACATTCGACCAGTCACACTGGGCGAATGTGGAATCTGTCCACATTCGCACCATGAAAAGGGGCGAACCTGCAGAGCCTATAAATAGATTTTGAGTATTTGTGATGAAAAGGGAGTTGTCATTTTTGTCCAGGTTCAGATCAGGTTTAGGAGTGTTTTTGAGAGATTATCTGTGTGTTTCTAGATTAACATAAACAGTTGTAAATGCTTATTGATTGAAAGTTAATCTATGAAAATGATATTGAAAATGATCTTGATTGTGTCGTGATTTGTATCTTATCAATTTGTTCAGATCTAGGGTTTCCGCACCCAGATTTGTGACTTGTATGATCATATAATCCTGTTTTAACTAAAATCCAACGCTCACAAGTATTTACTAATAACCTAATTCTCTATAACCATGGCTCTGATACCAATCTTTAACACCCCAACCGATGGCGGAATCATCGAGGTGTCACGTAGTGACGATTTTTCAATATCTCATGGACTAAAAGTGTAAATATGAGTTGCAACCATTTTCCATTATTCAAAACAGAATATAAATTGTCTAGAAAGGGAAATACAAAACATAGCAAAAAGATTCAAGTTTTATTATAGGCACTAGGTCCAAAGCTTAAGCGTGAAAAGCAAGCATGATCAACCTTCACCTGAAACATGTACAAAATAATTTGTTAACACATATAATGTATTGGTGATCATATCCGTTTCATTCAAAAAGTATTTCAAAATTTATATGCTATGATAATTGCAATATGTAACTAGTAGTACTAATGTTCAAAATCAAGCCTTAAAGAATCAAGAATCAAGAATAATTTTTTTTTCAAGTATCGAGAATAAAAACCATTTTAAGTATCACATAACAATGACCAACACCTCAACACAACCGGAGTCAATCAGGAAATATCAATCGTAGTACTACTCATTGTCATGTTCGGCGCACAATGGGTTAATGATTTTGACAAAGCATAAGTTCACACAAATCACATAAGCATCTCATAAAGATTATTGCTTATTAAAGAATATACATAATTTTAATAATAGTTGTACATGAGTCACCCCAAAATTGTAAAACAGAAAAAGGGGTTAGATATACTCACTTTCGTCAAATAGTAAGTTGACTAAGCGAGCAAGTGTAAGTGAATTAATCCAAAGACTCAACCTAAAGTTTCAAGTATCCCAAAATAACTATTTAAGCTTAATCAAGTCTAGGGTTCTTATTCTAAGGCACTTAGGATGTTACGTCTATGTTTGGGATTTTGAAGTTTGATAAATGACAGCGAAAAATATAAACTATTAATTTTTGTTATCATGTGTTAGGAAAATAATATAATGAGTTTAGTTTCTATAACACATGTAATTTTCTAAGGTTAAAATACTATATTTAATTCAGAAAATATTTATATTAAATCTAAGAATTTTTATTACATTCGTATTAGTAAAACTACCACAAAATCATAAATAAATCCAAAATACGTTGAAAAATAAAAGTTTCTATAAAAAATTGTTATTCTGACTTAAAATATCACCAAATAATATTCATAGAATTTTTGTATTGAAATCCATTTGTTATGAATTTTAATTGTTTAAAAGTAAATTAACGAATAAAAATTAGTTAATATGCAACAACGTTTTAAAACAGAAAGAAATTGATATGATAATTATCTCAACATATTTATAAACATTTTCAAAATTTTGATGTCAAAATTATTTATTTACAATTTTATATGAATTAATCATTATTAAAATAACTTAAATACATAAATAAATATATATCACTTTTAAAAATAAAAGTTTTTGTGAAATCTCAACATACTGACTTATGAAGCCTCAGAATAAACTTATAGAACTTTTGAGGTTAACGTTGGATTATTATGGATATTATTTGTTTAAAGTTTATTTGAAAAATAAAAATAAAACAACATTGAAAACCATGCAAAAAACTGGTAAAAAATGTTATGATAATTATCTTAACATATTTAAACATTTTTCTACAATTTTTCATGTCCAAAAGTACTACCTTCGATTTATTATGAATTAACTATGATTAATGCATCATAAAATCATTAAAAATATTATTTAGTGATAAAATTCAAAAACTGATTCTGAATTTCCTAATCGATCATATAAGCCATTATACCAAATTTCATAGATTTTATATCATAACCAAAAAGTTATGGATTTTTAAAATTTACAAGCTTTTAATTGCAATATACCTAAATAATCTTAAGAACACCCTAACCCTTAGAAATCCAATCGAAGCCCAAGTAGTTTATAATCGACCCAACTAACAGATGGATTTTGATCTACTAATGAAAATAAAGTATTATGGAAAAAGAATTGGAAAAACTTACAACGTAGCTAGTCCAATTTAGAATAAAGAAAACCGAATAAAAAAATATAAGCTTCCCAATTCACGAAAAACAAGGGACTATAATCGAAACTTGACTTGCAAAAATAATAGGGTAGTGTATACAAGTATGTGGGTCAGTTTAATCGAAGTGTATCAATCGAATTTATAGGTGAAAAAGGATAGTGAGTCATAGGAAAGGTTTTATATTAATTTGGATTAATTACTTAGTCATAACCATCATTAAACTCGAATTAACTAGTAGGTGATCGAAGGGTCAAGTCTTAAACATCATAATGTCGAGAATTGAAGCGTTTAGACATTAGAAATACGAACAGATCGATCGATCGAATTCATGCTAAACACGGAAAAAGAAGAAAAGAAAAATACGCGTTTTGATTGATAATCAAAATCCAACAATTACGAGGATTAAAAATGTAATTACAATAGAGTTTAAGGACTAATCTTGCCAATGCCGTAAAGTGTGAGGGGCAGAAATATTACACTAACGAACCGATGCCGCCTGACACATACTGACACACACAGAGATAGATCTTCCTGCTACCGATAGCAATGTGCCACGTGGACCAATGGTAGGGCGGTACCTCTTTCTCTCTCCTGCATTTATTATGTCCAGTTTGCTTTATGTTTTCCTAGTACAAATCTAACTAGTTGGGCGGAAAGAAAGGCAAGCCCATAACCTGGGCCCAAGCCCATCGTCGTGGTTATGGGTAAATGGTATCTGGCTCGTGTAACCTTTATAAATAGGAGCTCTCACCTCCTTTGCCAAGGATTCCAATCTCTTGAGAACACGCATATACTTACCGGCCGAACCACCATTTTTTGTATCTGTGATTACTAGTTTCTTGAGACTCTAGGAAATCACCACCTTTCATACGACCCTCTGATTATTTAACAGGTCTCAAATCCAGCCACGGTGTGGAGCAAAGGATTATATCCTGCAATAAATACGAGTCATCACCCCACGTACCTCCTGTGAGGTAAGTACCACACTCGTTATTACTCATTGTTTCTTTGTAAACCCTATCACACCCTCAAATTTCACTTGCAAGGTTTTACTACGACGCACGTGACACATCAAGATCCAAGTCAATTGTCACAACAAATGACACCTATATGAGTAAAATATTGAAATAAGACGATACGCAGTTCAAAAGTTTTAATGAACTACAGTGGAAGCTAAATAAAGTTTACAACCCAATAACGTCGAAAACACAAGTTTGAAAAATAAGTTTAACAGTTATGCATATGCGACCACGTCGACGTGCGACTCCGTGCGCCTGATCCATATCTGCTATCTTGGCAACATGATGAAACATGCTAAATGTGTCTACATAAAATGTTGGTAAGTTCACAAGTTTTAGATAAAATGTGTTTTACAAGATCAAATATGTTTACTATTTTATCGAACGTTAGCTAGACGTTAAGCAAGTAAACCTCATCAAAGGCCGACACCCACACCGGCCACGGTTCACCTATCAACCAAAGTCGACGACGGTCTGAGAAGATATTAACCCCCATTCTCTCTGTCTATCATCGGTCCCTTTCTTTGAGTTTGGGTTCGACGATAAAAAAAATGAGAGACAAAATGATGGCCTGAAACAAAAAGAGAGAAATAGAGGGGTAGAACTAGAGAGAAAGAAAGGTGAGAGTAAAGTGTAGGGGGGAGAGAAAAGAGACTTCCTTCACTCACAGTTAAAACAAATGAAGAGGTCACATGGGTGACGTGCAGCACATGCCACACAAACAAAAAGTGGTCCAATAATATGTTAAACACATCACAGGGGCTAATAAATGCAGATTGGTAAAACGGTGTTCAATTTACTCAATGTTAAATATATTTATAATATAGAACAATCCGTTTAATTTTTTTGTAGAGTAGTGTTTCAGCAGTAAATCATGTGTTGTAAAGCGACCACCGCCCAGGATCGAATCTCATAGCACCACACGGGTTTCTCCTTTCAAACCCAAGCAGTTATTTTTTCGGTGGAGCATGAGATTCGAACCTTCCCACCTCAAACTAGCTAGGCTGGAGATTATTGACGAACAATCCGTTTAATAAAGTCTACATTCATTTAACATAATGACAAAATAATAGATTAAACCCTATTATTATTCTTTTTATTTATTACTTGAACAACCCTATCTTTTCAGTTTGCCACCTAGCTGTCGCTTTTAGTAACCATGTTAACGTACCCGTTTTCAGTTCTGGCTTTCAATCTATAGATTATTTGGCCTGTGATCCTTTCTTAAACGACGAGTCGTTTTATTTGACTAAATATTATTAATGAAAAGGCATGACAGTTGGAATAACTACTTGGTAAACTCGAACATCTAATTTATTTATTTATTTTTTTTCTGAAACCCAAATTCTTTTACTCTTATGTGGAAGAATAGGAACGAGGTGGTTTTCAGTCAAAAAACAAGAATCTCTTCAACAACTAATAGGCGAGATAAAAGCGAGAAGTCATCTATGGGTGAAAGCGAGGACGAAGCAACATGATTTGGATTGGGTGAAATGGCGAAGTTTTAATCTATCAAATGTTCTTTAGTTAGTGCTAAAAAAAATCTACAACTTTACCTTGCACTTAAATCCACAACATCAAATTAGTAAGTATACCTCTGGACCAATAGGTCATGGATACTCGAGCATATATAAATAACTTTAACAGCAGGTTATGAATTAATTTTGGTGATTATATGGTATTGCTAATTCATATGTAATTTATAACATTCGTTAGCAAACTTGTCGTTGTTGTCGTAAGTTGGAAGCCATCAATCGCACCTTCACTTGTAAGACCATGCGTAGTGGGGGCTTTATATATAAAGCCCCCCTTTCTGATTGGTCTACGTGGCAGCTGAGTCAGTATAGAGAGAGAAACTGAAAAACGGGTGTAGTGGTAGGGGCTTTATAAATAAAGCCCCTATTAATATTTTATTATATTTTTTAAAGTAAAAAAATTAATAAGAGAGAGAGAGTGTATATGTGGCATGATGTGATTGGGTGGGGGATAATTGCACCGGCGCCATTTTCATCACGCCAAACAAACTTTTTGAAAATAAAGCCCCCCCCCCCACCCCCGTAGCGGTGTGAGGGGCTTTATTTTGTGAAATAGCGCCCAAAATCTATCCTACTAAGGTGGGTCTAACATTAGAAAATTCATCTTTTTAATTTACCGAGGATGAAAAGTTCTCGAGTGAGTACGTAACTAAAACTAGTAAAAAAGTTTTATTTTATATTTTTATATACACACAAAAATACATTAATTAGGGCGGGTATGCGCTCCACTGTAAGGAATTGCTGGGGTTTAAGTACCGCCATGATTTGGTCAGGAATGTTCTATGGGACGTGCTCCGAATGGCGGGGGTCTCAGCTAAGAAAGAAGCACCGGTCAATTTTCTGACTGATCCACAGGAGGGGAGATCTACCTTGCGTCCTGCGGATGTGCTTGTGTTTGGATGGGCTGGGGGCAAAAATGCTTGTGTTGACTTGACAAGGGTTTCCCCCTTGGTAGGTTTGCGAGACAGCGGCTTTGCACCGGGACAGGCAGTTTTGAGGGCAAAAGCTAAGAATGTCGCTAAGTACGAAACAGCCTGCTTAGAGAATCAACATGTGTTCCTGCTGTTTGCTTTTGACACATTTGGATCTCTAGCCCCTGAAGCAGTACGGTTTCTGAAACGAGTGCAGAAGGTGGTCCACAGTGACTCGCAGAGCCCTAAGAACCAAGGGTTTGTGTTTAGCAGGATAGGCTTTGCGATTCAAAAGGGGATAGCGGTGCAGCTTGTTGCCCGCTTACCCATCATCTAAAATGTAACTCGTTTTGTCTTGGTATGAAATAAAATATATTCTTTAAAAAAAAAAAATTAGTATTGATAATACAAACTGACAACGATATTAACAATCAATTTACCATTTAAAATGGTTGATCGGGCTCGTGTGACCCTTTGAAGCCAATGCGGGCATGCGGCTCCTTTTTCATTTACATCATATATAATAAAATTAACTATACAAATTTGGTTAATGTATTGAACTTCTTAGTAAAAAGAAAAGTGTGCTTATTAGCTAAACAAAAATTCGGATAACTAATTAGATTAACTTATTATTGGTGTCCAAGGGTTTTAGGTGTTAATATTATGAATGTTCATCAATTATTGGACATATAACACGACCCTAATTCAAAACTACTTCGTTTTCATCTTCAGATTCAGTACATTATAGATTTCACCAAGACGCAACCAATTTTGTTGGCGTGTGTAGAAGACTTTATTTTTTATTTATTTTTTTTTTTTTTATCAATATAGCATTTTGAAATCAACAAATGAAACGCACGTACACCATTGAACGAAGTGGATGATAAAGGAACCAAGACTATCTCCCTATACAAGTATATATTTGAAGTATATACACCCACAAGCAAGTTTTTGATGTTGCAGACCTTATGGAGATTACTAGTTTCTAGCCATTCTCAAAAAAAGGAAGGCACATCATCCGTGGCATTGTCTTTTGTACTATGTGGTCAATTTGGATTGAACGGAATGATCGCATTTTCAATAGAAAATGGCGAAAGGCGATTGAAGTGGTGGAGAGCATTAAAATGACATCATATTTTTGGTTTAAATATAGAAATAAAGTGGATAGTAAAGATTGGAGTGATTGGTGTAAATATCCGTTAAACGGTATGTAATTTTGGTTTGAGGCCCGGGGGTCCTTATTTTGAGGTCGCTCATGGCTGTTTGTTAATGAAATTTACTTTCAAAAAAAAAAAAAAAAAAAAAAAACAAAGACTTATAGACCTCAGAATCAAATATATGTGAAAAATGAAATACGGTTAAATTTAAGTAATAACACCGTGCACACTTGTAAGGGCCAGATCTATAGGAAATAGGGTTCACAATTTTACTAAAATAATAATAAAATGAAATAAAAACGAGACTCTCGTTAATCGTACAAAATATAATAGTACAATACCAATTACAAAACTAAATAAATAAAATAAGATACAAATAAAATGTACTGACTCTTGATGCAAGCAACTTCAACCGCATCATCTTCTACTTGTCGCCTCTGCAATAACAAAGTATCCGTTGATGGTTTTTGTTGAGGATCGTGTTTGACACGGGGCCCTTAAAACAGATTCCGCGCCTCCTCTCGGACGGACGGTCTGTCTCCCAGGGTACAACAACCGGAACAGTAGTCGTACTGCCGGAGATGGCTCACGCGCCCAAGGTTACACCGGGTTAGGTGTTTTTTATTTATGTAGAAAATGTAATATGAAGTTGATGGTGGAAGAATTAGAGAGTACTCCTCTCAAAAATTCTATAAACTTTTTGTCAAAAAGTTTTCTCTAGTAGTAGCATCTTTTGTCTCTAATTTTATTTATGTTATTCTAACATTTTCATATGTATCTAAAATGGCTCATATGATATCCCTTTTATACTAATCTCAAAACTCTATATTTAATTGTCATATTTATACACAATTAAAATAGTTTTATGAGTCAAATGAAACCTTTATTTGATTCATGACATGTTAATGTCAAATTTAGTAAAATTATGAGTCATAATCAAAAGTTCTATAATGAGTCTTGAAAGAGTCAAATCAAAACAACCCTTTATGACAAAGACATATTTTTATACTAGAGTCACCAAAGTCTTATATTCAATTCAACCATTCAACTTCGAGCTTCGATATCTCATTCATCTTAGCTCCGATTTCGGACATGGTTTGCTTCATTTTGTGAAACTTTCACACCATAGAACACAAACTTATAAATAATTATGTATATAACTCATATATAAATACATTATTCGTTGTCCAAAATTAGTGAAAAATCATTTTCACTACCATTTTTCCAACAATCCCCCACATGAATGGAGATCGATTAAAACATACAAATTTCTGATGTAATCTCAACGGTTGAGTCTTGCATAGGATAGGTAGGTGCAACCCTTTGAACCTTCCCTTGTGAAGCATACTTAACTTACTAGCTTTCAGTATAACTTGATATCTTTAAACTGACGGTTGTTTGTGTAAACGACAATATACGTTCACACAAGACTCTCCCTAGCCGGGCCATCCCCTCACTATCGTGTCCAATAATGGTCCTGGACCACTTTCCTGGTTCTGCGGGAGCTCTAGAAATTGTGTCCACAATTTCATTCGAAGCGACCACACTTCTCTCCAACATAGGTGATTTTTAATCTTTAAAAGCATTATGGTGTACTATTATTTACACTAATCATTAAACCATATATTATGCTTAACCTCTCAACAATGTCACTGGATATTATAGGAATGGACTAGAACGTATTTAAACACCCTTTTATAGTTTACGGGATCTGTATATAACCATATATACTAGCTTATCTATAAACATATATCTTAACTATGCCCGCACAATGACCACCCTTCGTTTCATGATTAAGTTTGCCTATTGAACCTAGATCTTGGGATCTCCAGTCAACTAGGTTAGGTTTCCCTCATGTCCTTTTTCTTTCATGGGCCTTAGTCTCATTCCATACAACTTCATCTCTTATCAACCATGAGGTTGTGGGATCCATTTGCATTGAGATAAGTTGTTCTAACGTGCTCTTGACCCGCTGGTCAATTTGCCATCTTGTCAATTCGTAAGACTTATAGCATGTGATCTAAACATAGATCTGGTTATGGTAGCAGGATAGGTAGATGTTACCCTTTAAACCTTCCTTTTCGTCTTTAGAATGACATGAAACTCAATTCATAGCTAAACACATTTCCATGCCTTTGGTGATGTGATTCAAAGTTAGCTAGACTTCGATTCTTATCAATTGTCATTTGAGTCCAATCAACTCGATTGACTCACTCCATTTTCAAATGCAAGCCACCCCCACATTTAAGTATTATTGGATAACATCCAATGGGGTGATCAAAGGTTCTCCCTTCTGTATGAAGTTTGAGAAAACTTCTCAAATACCATTTTCTACCCCTACGGGTGTTTCTTAAATGGCTCTTCCCCCACATTGCTTGCACTTTGAGTAATATCACTCATGATGACTCTTAGGGGTTGTTTGTTTTTTCTGTAGAAAAAGGTCTGCAGTCTGCGGACCACATCTTCAAACATCTGCAAGAGAAGAGGTGGACCAAAGGTTTGCAGTATGCAATAAGAAGACTGTTTGTTTGCTAAAGTTTGCATGCTACTGAAATAAACTGAAATTTAAATAAACTGATTTTTTACAGTAGTCTGGTGGTGGACCGTGGTGGTGGATGGTGGTGGTAGACAGTGGTGGTGGTGGTGGTAGATAGCGGTGGTGGTGGTGCTAGACCGTGGTGGTGGTGGTGATGGACGTTGGTGGTGGACGATGGTGGTGGTGGTGGACAGTGGTGGTGGGTGATGGTGGACCGTGGTGGTGGAAGGTGGTGGTGGTGGACCGTGGTGGCGGTGGACCGTGGTGGTGGTGGTGGACCGGGGTGGTGGTGGATGGATGTGGTGGTGCATTGTGGTGGTGGTGGACCGTGGTGGTAGGTGGTGGACGGTAGTGGTGAACGGTGGTGGTGGATGGTGGTGGTGGATGTGGAGGGTGAGGAAAAGAAAATAGGAGAAGACCTTTGAAGACCTTAGAAGATATTGGAACAAGTCTTCACCAATAAGAGGTTAGGGAGACCTTTTTGAGTGAAAGGTCATCCAAAAAACAATCTGCAGACCCCAAACGTTTGAGCGCGTCTGCTCGGTGCAGACAAAAGAGGTCAGAAGTGCTTTTGAGCAAAAAACAAACAACCCCTTAGACACTCATGATAAGAAAAAATATCTATAACTTTATGTTATCGAGGTCATCCATGTGTATTGCTCTACTCAGGTTTCAATAGCTTCACAGGAGCTTCTGAGCAATATGAGTACTCCTCATATGAAACCGAATAGTATCATTAACTATATAATCGGTCCTTTCGAGTTATCCTTATTAATGAAATTATATTTATAGTTTTGTTTATATAAAATCCATTTCTCGTGTTGTCAAATATTTTGAATGTTTAATTGACAAGTATTAGTCTAGCTTGCTTTAGACTCCAATACTCTAGCATGTGAACAGAAGATGCATCATTCTGATTCTTCACAGCCTTAAGAGATAACACACTATCTCTTCTAAACATTCACGTCTTAGTTAGACACAATAATGAGATTTTATTTTACCATTCCAAAACTCTATTTTAGGAATGTCTCAAAACTATAGTTAGTTTCCATCCATTAGGATCAAAACTCATTTGCCTTTAATCTCCAAGGCTTCACCATTGACTCTTAAGAACTTAAATATAAGTCTTAATATAAGTCACTTTGATGAATATATTCATCATCAATAAGATGAACAATGCTAGAATAAAATCACTAATGTCTTGTGATAAAGTCAAATATATTGAAACTCAATGACATAGCATTCACATATGCGCCTAAAGTGATATATACATTTCCATTTTGTTTTGTTAAACCAGAAGGTTTCTTTCTTTTTCCCTTTTTCAACCATCTTTTCAACAGATGTTTGAGCATCTGCTGGAAGGCTTTTCAAGGGAATGACCTTTGCCTGTGGTGCTTTCTTCCCATCAGGAGTTTTGAAATCAACTGGTTTGAAGTTCTTAAGAGTATCACACTCATCAGACCAAGTAGGTTTAAATTCATATTTTTTCAAGTTCAATGAGTGATGAGATACCTTCTGGTTTCTCAAGAACAATTATCTTGCCATTAGGTTTAGTGATTTTAATCTCTTGACCCTTCACATTAGTTGGTACTACTTCAACTAACTTTTGATCCCTTTTGTCAGTGTTTTCAAAAGCTGGAGCAGTGGTTTCAAAACCAAACCCAAACTTCACATGACTTTTGGTTTGTTTGTTGAGGAGCATCTCAAAACCTTTACATGATTCCACCCATTTCTAACATTCAACTTGGGTGGACTCAATCTCACTTTGGCAACTAATGCAAAATTTTCATCTCTCAACTCATCTGGTAGACTGCTCCAATCAACAATTCCTTGTGTGAAAAAAACTCTGTTGACTGGTCTCTGCAGGAGCAGAGGGTGGAGCAGCAGTCATTGGCACATGTGCCTGAGCAACAGGTGTTTTGTACATAGTGTATCTGAGGAACAGTGGTTATGACATACTGGACAGGAACAGTGTTTGAGGACTATGCAAAATGAGCAGAGTTTTGCACATTTGGTCCAAGGGTATTATGGGAAACTTGATAAGTGTTGGTCTGTGGCCTTTGATTTGAATAGGTAATCATAGGTGTACCATGTTGACTCCTACATTCCCTAGCAAAATGACCAAGTCTATGACATTTATAACACTTTACCTTTGATTTATCCAACCCCACTTTAGACCTGCCAGTTAACCCTGGAAACCTTCTCCCAGTTTTCTTGTAAAAATTGTTAGTTCTTACACTGAGAAGGGCCAATTGGTGCATAATGTCCATTTTTCCAAATCATCAAAGTCAAAGTATTTTATGTCATCATACTCAAAGGATATGTTATCAGATGTCTGGATATCACCACCACTTGCTGTAAAAGCATAGTTTGCTGAATAAGAATCAGAGTTAAAACCTAAGTTAAAACCTGAAGTTATGTCAATGAAATGATCATAACTCTGATCCTTACTATTACCAGGCACCTCATCATGACCCAGCAGTGTTGTATTACCAAATACATAGTCATCAGAAACTTTTCCAAAGTCCTAGAGCTTCTTTTTTTGGTTAAGCTCTCTCTCATAGGTCAAGAGCTTACCATGAAGCTGAGTCAGTGAAAGGTCCTTGAATCCAATTGAGTTTCTCATAACTATAGCAATAATGTCCCATTATCTGGTAGTGATCTTAAAAACCTATGGTTCAAAGTTGAATGAGGGTAAGTTAGACCAACCTGTTTTAGTTCACTAATGAGACAGTTAAACCTCTCAAATTGTTGAGTTAATGACTCCCCCTTAACATGACTGAAAGTTTCATATTGTTGGTTAAGTATTTCACGGTTGTTTTCAATAACCTCTTAAGTCCCATCAAATTGTTCTTTCAGTGCATCCCACAACTCCTTTGCACTGTTACAGTGTAACAGCCCAGCATAGATATCATTTGGTAGAGCCATGGCCACAATACTGAAGGCCTTGGCATCTAACTCAATCTTTTGGAAATCATGGTCGGAGTAGTTTTCAAGTTTCTAGGGCTCCTGAACCTTGGGATCTTCGGTACTCGGCACCATTGGAACATGTGGTCCGAAGATAACCGACTTCCAACACCCAGTGTTCTGTTAAGCTAGAACATGGCTCATCGGTGGCTTGTTGCTCATGCCAGTGTTCTGTGGATCGTGATTGATTGAAGCCATTCTCTGATTTTTCGAAAACAAAGTCTGTTTACAAACTGTTGAATCGAAAATAAACTATTACTCTGTTTTCAATCCGACAAACAAACGATATCAATAATTGTGAGCTGATCTGTTTATATTAAATTGAGTGGTTAGATCGAATTTAATTGACCAAGCTCTGATACCAATTGTTAGGATCTGAGTTTGATTGTTTTGATTTGTTTATATAAAAGATGTGATGAACGAAGTGAATATAAATGGAAAGTGCAGCGGAATCATAAACTATAAATCAAAACAATAGAATAATGGTTTTTAATCGAATGCTTTCATTAATTGAAAGATTACAATATTACAAGTACTCCCCCTCAGCCTGATCACTCTGTGATTGTTTGTCTGAGTGAATGTTTCGAGTGATGAATAGAATAGTACAAGCACTGTTCTATTTATAGACAAATCTAAACCACTGATGAACTCAGCTGACGTCACCTAAGACAGTGACCTCTAACAGAATAACAACATAAAACATCTGTTAAATACAAACTAATGTTACATTGTTAAACACTGTAAGGTAAACTGCTGTTGGGGAAAACTCTGATGGTCTTGTATCATCTATTGTAGCCTATGTGTTGTTGGCTCCAACAGACCTTTAGTCTTCAGGACTTTAGTCAGCAGTTGTTCTTCATTAGACCTATAGTCAGCTGTTGTTCTCTACCAGCTGTATATCCAACAGTCCTTTGCAGCAGCAGTTGTTTCCAATAATTGTTGAGTAAAGCAGATGTTGGGGTCAATAGTCTTTTGGGAGAAGTATCTTGTAAACTGCCGTTTATTTCTAAGGATCAACTGAGTAGTATATTTTGGCTTTCCAATCATTTGTTCTTCTTCAGGTCAGCAGACCCAACAACACCTCATGGGCAGTAGTACATTGTAAAAACACTGTAAGGTAAATTGCTGTTCAGGAAAACTCTGATGGTCTTGTATCATCTGTTGGAGCCTAAGTGTTGTTGGCTTCAACAGACCTTTAGTCTTCAACACTATTAGTCAGCAGTTGTTCTTCATCAGAACTTTAGTTAGTAGTTGTTCTCTAGCAGTTGTTTATCTAGCAGTCCTTTGCAGCAGCAGTTGTTTCCAACAGTTGTTGAGTACAACAGATGTTAGGGTCAACAGTCTTTTGGGAGAAGTATCTTGTAAACTGTTGTTTATTTCTAAGGATCAACTGAGTAGTATATTTTGGCTTTCCAATCATCTGTTATTCTCCAGATCAGCAGACCTAACATTATTCGATATCAAGAACGTTAGTGGAGGGTATGTGAAGTTTGCGGATAATAAAGGCGGTTATATCACGATGGAAGGGAGTGTTAGCAACGGGATCCTGAGTTTTGAGATAATATCTTATGTGAAGCAAATCGATTATAATCTGTTGAGTGTCAGCCAAATTTGTGACAAACAGTTTTCTGTACACTTTGATGATAAATCTTGCTATATTCTAAAACCCAGTTTCGTCATACCTAAAGGATGGATCATGTTGAAAGCACCAAGAATGAACAATTTGTACATTCTTGATATGAGCAAGGCTAAGACAACCCAGGGCCAAGTCACATTTTTCTATCCAAAGCTACAGAAAAAGAATCGATAATGTGGCATAGAAGGATGGGACATATTCACCTCAGAAAAATGAATCATTTGGTGAAGAACGGACTTGTAGAAGGGGTTAATGTGAAGCATTTACATCTCAATGATAAATACATGAGTTGTAAAAGGGGAAACAACCCAAACAGTCCCACAAACCGAAGAAAGTAAACTCTGTAGATATGCCACTTGAGCATTTGCATATGGACCTGTCAAGCGTAAGAGTTATTCTGGAGAGCTTTACTATCTTGTGGTTACTGACGATTACTCGAGATTTTCGTGGGTGATGTGCTTGCAACACAAAAGCGATACATTTAATAACTTGAAAGTTCTGTTTGCCCGATTGGAAAATGTTTACGGATTAAAGATCAAAAGAATTCGTAGTGACAACGGGAAAGAGTTTAAAAATTCTCAGATGGATGCACTCTGTGAAGAAAAAGGAATTCATCGTGAATATAGTGCTCCGTACACTCCACAACAGAACGGTGTCGCAGAAAGGAATAACAGGACTATAATAGAAACAACACGAACAATGCTTGCGGATTCGAATCTTCCAGTAATGTTCTGGAATGAAGCTATTTACGCAACTTGTTACACCTTGAATCATGTATTAACAGTGAAGACGTTTGGCAAAACATCTTATGAACTGTTGAATAGACGAAAGCCGAATTTAGAGTATTTAGAACCTTTTGGGGCACCTTGTACGATGTTGAATCCGACTGAGAAGTTTGCACCGAAAGCTGAAGAGGGATACTTTGTTGGATATGAAACCCTGCTCAAACGGGTATTCAACAAAAGAACTCGACAGGTAGAGGAATGGGCTAACGTTAAAGTACAACGATACACTCAGAACATACAAGGAAGTGGTCCTGACTGGATATTTGATTATAAAGATTTCTTTGAATCATTCAATCTATATAATTTGGTTGAATAGGCTATTCTACGACTTTATTACGAGTGTGAAAACACAGTGACTTCACCGTTGGTGCGTCCGATCACCGTAACTCCTCCAACAGCTTCTAATGATACCAACGTTCCTGCAAATAAAGGAGAGGTTTTTCAAGAAGCTTCTACTACTCTTGATACATCTGAATCAGAAGATGAAGATGACATTTCCAGTGAAGCTATTCTAGATCATGCTACAGAGGTACCACCAGTGAACCCAAATCCAGATGTTGTTTCATCATCAAATACGGGTAATGATCTGGATACGACAGAGAATCTAACTACTCAAACTGGAGTTCCAGTTCCTGATCATCTGGAATCTCGGATTCATCAGATTTATCCACTTGAGCAAGTCATTGGTGACCCCGGAAGCAGTGTCATGACTAGAGGACAACTTCGTCGAGCAACTTCACATGATAAGATTGGAGCCCTAGCCCTTTATGCTAAAATTCAAAAGTCTGGTTGTCAAAATGACTGGCCCTTTGCTTATTATGTTTCGCAGGTTGAGCCACAGACGTACAAGGATGTTTTACTAGATGATGCCTGGGTTGAAGCTACGCAAGTGGAATTGTTACAGTTTCAGAAACTGGGAGTTTGGACACTTACAGATTTACCTCCAGGATGAAAGAAAATTGGTACTAAATGGGTTTTTAAGTGTAAGAAAGATGATTGAGGGGTAATCGTAAGAAACAAAGCTCGATTGGTCATTCAGGGATTTAGTCAAACTGAAGGAATAGACTATAATGAAGTTTATGCACCTGTGGCAAGTATAGAAGCTATCCGAATGTTTCCAGCGTTTTCTTCCTACAAGAAATTTAAGTGTATCAAATGGATGTGAAGAGCGGGGTTCTGTACAGTGTGGTCAAGGAAGAGGTATACATTGGTCAACCACCAGACTTTGAAGATCCTATCCACCGGGATAAGGTTTACGTACTCAACAAAGCACTTTAAGGGTTGCACCAAGCTCCACAACAATGGTATGTGGAGCAAAGCACGTACCTACTTTCAAAAGGATTCAAACGAGGTTTGGTAGACTGTACCCTATTCATGAAAAGAATAGAGGGTGACTTGCTTCTCGTTCAGATATATGTTAACGATATTATTTTTGGTTCAACTAACAAACTTTTGTGCAGAGAATTTGAAAGAGTCATGCAGGAAAAGTTCGAGATGAGCGCAATGGGGGAAATGCAGTTTTTCCTAGGCTTGCAGATGGATCAATTGCCAACGGGCATTTTCATTCACCACAGGAAATACGTATCTGAAGTCTTAAGCCGGTTCCAGATGGAAGATTCCAAGCCTATGGATACCCCAATACAACCTAATCACGGAATTGAAGTCGACGCTAAGGGGGAGCTCATTGATACATTCACTTATCGAGCCATAGTCGGATCGTTGATGTACCTGACTGCATCTCGTCCAGAGATAATGTTCGCAACATGTCTCTGTGCACGATTTCAATCAAAGCCAAACATAGCCATCTAACAGCGGTCAAACAAATCCTGAGATATCTGAAGGGTTGTCCGTCGAGAGGACTTTGGTACCCTAATGATTACAGTTTTGACTTTGTTGATTTCAGTGATGCAGATTTTGGTGGCTGTGACAAAGACAGTAAATCCACAACGGCTGGATGTCAATTCTTTGGGAGCAGGCTGGTGACCTGGTAGTGTAAGACGCAGACAACCGTCGCTCTATCTACTTGTGAAGCAGAATATGTAGCAGCCTCTAGTTGCTGTTCACAGGTTCTGTGGATTCAACACCAGATGCGCGATTACGGTTTGCAGTATCTTAAAACCCCAATTTATTATGACAATGAAGCTGCCATAGCACTCACGGAAGACATGAACAATCACTCTAAGGCTAAGCATATCCGGATTAAGTATCACTTTATCCGTGATTGTTATGCTAAAGGGCTGATTGACATGGTCAAAATCCACACTGATTATCAGAGGGCTGATCTTTTTACCAAAGCTTTTGACAAATCAAGATTCGAATTTTTGCTAAAAGCTAATGGTGTAAAAGAGAAACAAGACTAATCATCACCTCGGTTTATCACTTTATTTTAAAGTTTTTACTATTTTTCAGAAAAATCAAAAATTCAAAAATATGTTTTACATTTTAGGGGGAGTCTTTAGTTTTTTAGAAAAACCAAAGACATTGAAAAAGACAAAAAGCAATAAAAATCAGAAAAACCCAAAAAGATTTTCCAGGAGTAAAAGAGGAAATGATAGTACATTAGTGGGGATATGACACATGCTAAAGAATTGAAATGCTATATAAGGCATGTGTTGAATCTGTGTGATGTGCTGGTAGGCTTGGTAGACTTATTACTGCTTGCCTGATACATACATAACAAACTATTTGTTATGTGGATGAACACCTGTTAGGATCTGAGTTTAATTGTTTTGATTTGTTTAGGTAAAGATGAGAAGAATGAAGTGAACTATAAAGGGAAAGTGCAGCGGAATGATAAACTATAAATCAAAACAAGAGAATAATTGTTTTCAATCGAATGCTTTCATTAATTGAAAGATTACAATATTACAAGTACTCCCCCTCAGCCTGATCATTCTGTGATTGTTTGTCTGAGAGAATGTTTCGAGTGATGAATAGAAGAGTACAAGAACTGTTCTATTTATAGAAAAATCTAAACCACTGAAGATCTAAGTTGACGTCACCTAAGACAGTAACCTCTAACAGAATAACAACATAAAACATCTGTTAAATACAAACTAGTGTTACATTGTAAAACACTGTAAGGTAAACTGATGTTGGGGAAAACTCTGATGGTCTTGTATCATCTATTGTAGGCTAAGTGCTGTTGGCTCCAACAGACCTTTAGTCTTCAGCACTTTAGTCAGCAGTTGTTCTTCATCAGACCTTTAGTCAGCAGTTGTTCTCTAGCAGTTGTTTATCCAGCAATCCTCTGCAGGAACAGCTGTTTCCAACAATTGTTGAGTACAACAGATGTTAGGGTCAACAGTCTTTTGGGAGAAGTATCTTGTAAACTGCCATTTATTTCTAAGGATCAACTGAGTAGTATATTTTGGCTTTCCAATCATCTGTTCTTCTCCAGGTCAGCAGACCTAACAATCTCCCCCTAGAACAGATGATGCCAAAACTAACCTTTATTCTTGATCTTTATTTCCTCATCAGACTTTCTCTGATTTGACCTTTGAATTGTAACTCAAAGTTCAAAGAGTAGAGGTCTTCTGCTTCTCTTTCAAGCTCAAGGTTCAACAGTGTTTGGAGATCATTTGCACACAGGCTATATGCATCATCCATGCTTAGCTTTTGAGCTTCTCCATCTGATCTGAGCAGAGTCAATTCATGGGTGTCTTTATTGACCTTCCATTTTAGAATTTTTGAATCACTGGATTTGCTGAGATGCACTTTTATTCTGGATGAGTTTGGTGATGGAGGTCTCCCAACGAGTTCTCTGAGTTTTTCAGTAGTGGGATCAGAGAAAAAGTGTATTTGATTGTAGAGGCCCTCCTTTATAAAAGTATCAGCAAACTTCTTTTGATCTTCTTCAGACATTTCTTTCTTCTTTTTGAACTGTCTTCTTGCAGTAGCAGATAGATCAGAAGTGTCAAGTAGGCTGTCTAATGTAAAAGCCTGTTGAGGTCTCTTCATCAAGGGTTCATCAGAGTAGACAGGTTTTCTGGGCAAGGTAGGGTCTTTCTTCCTGTTTTCTTCCAACTTCTTGTAAGTTTCAACAAGCCTCAGCTCTGACCATTTAGCAACAGACCTCATCTCCCCATACATTGCAGCCACAATTTCTTGTCTCATTCTCTTGAACTTCAAGGCTCTGGCTGTATCTCTACCTTTCCTAAAGTCAGGGGCAGAGACCTTTGTTGGAGGATTCTTGGCCATGTCTTCAATTCTTATAAGTTCTTCTCTGAGAGCATGAGTGGTCCGGCCTATAAATTGATTCCTTATAGTGATTGTAGGGCATGGTTGACAAGTTTTGTTCAAGAAGTGATTCCTTAACCTCCCAGTTTGCTAAGGGTCTTAGCAAAATCTTCAATCCTTCTCAGTTTGCTAAGCTCTGCTGAATGGATGCCGTGAACACTCCTGTCATCTTTCCCTTTGCATTTTTCTTTGATGATTGCATCTGTCTGTTCAGCCTTGTATTTAAGATATATGTCTATGTTTAGGGGAACAGGAAAATTTGGAAGAGATGGGAAAGATTTTTCAGATGGTTGTTCAGTATTGTAGAAGGATTGCATTTCCCCCTTGAGTAGATCAAGTTCAAGAGGATACTGAACAGCCAATGGTGTAATGGTTAGTGGTGGTCTATGGGATGTAAATTGTGAGGTGTGTGGTGAGAATGATGAAAGTGGAATGGCAGATATGGGTGTAGATTGTGTGGTTGAAGTAGTAGGTGGTGATGTGTGAATGTTTTCATCTTGTACCACAAAGGTAGATTTTCTCTTCCTTTTTTACAAGATTTTTGGTGATGGTGGTGTTGAAGCAGTGGTTGTGTTAACATCTGTTGGCACTTTTGTAGAACCAGCAGATATTTGGGATTTGGGTGTTAGAGTGGTTGTAGGTGGTGTATTGGTGGTTGTGGTAGTAGGTTCAGTGATTGGTTTGGTAGTTGTAGTGATAGGTTCAGATGTTGTGGTGGTATCAGTGGTTTTAGTGGCAGCAATGGTTTTGGTAGCAGTGGTTTTAACAACAAGTTTGGATGGTGGTTGTCTGACATGTTTGGCAGGCATTTTCTTCCTTTTAGAAGAACCCACATCTTCAACTTCTTGTTGCTGTTCTTTCTTTTATTGTACCAAAAAAATGCTTTAACTTCCAAAGTGTCAGCCCTCTTTTGCTTTTCCTCAGCAGCCTTTTCAGCTTTTTCATTAGCAGAGGTATCAACTTCCTTTGCTTTGCTGGATTTGGCAGTTTCAGTAGTAGCAGAGGATTGAACATTTGGTTGTTGTTGTTGTTATGGTGTTGTATGGGTAGACCCTGGTTTGTTGGCAGACTTTGATTTTCCCTTTTGTGAGGGTGGAAAACCAAAAGGATCTAGTTTTGGCAATCTATCTCTGCCACTCTCCTCCTTTTTGGCATCATCAGCAGTGAAGTCATCATCATCTTCATCTCTGAGAATTGTGGTAGGGGCAGAGCCAGTGGTCTTCAGCAGATGGTCTTTAATGGCTTTAATATCAGCTTGGGTATCTTTGTACCTAGCATCCACCATAGTTCTGATCTCAGCCATTTATGTTTCATGAGTCTGATCTGCTAGTTTTCTGTGAGCTATGATGATTGGGGAAACAAACTTCCATAGCTAACTATCAATATCTTCATTGGATGGTTGACTCTTGGTAAGAGTAGCCAATGATCCCAATATTATCTTGATATCTGATTGGATATCAGCAACAGAGGTTTCAATGGACTGTACTCTGGCCGTCAATTCTTGGTATTTTAACCCATCACCTAAGTTAATAGGATCATCTGGATTCCTACCAGTGGTAGTTGTAACTAGTTCAGTCCTAGGAGGTGAGTCCAAAGGATGAGAACCAGATGCCCCTTTTTCTTGGTTCTGGGGACTTCCAACTGATTTTGGGGACACAATAGTGGCCTCATCAGTTTTTGCCTTCAAGGAAGTCTTAGTTGTGTAACCACTGTCCTGTTGTGAGACAATGGTCTCTACATCAGTAGTGGCTGCTTCACTTGAAAACTCACCTAGAGTTTCATTGAACTCTAGGGGTGTAACCTCCTCTTCTGCTTGTGGGATGGCTGATTGATTTTCCTCAGTCCCAGTCAATTGTGGAGGTATACTCTCATTGATGGGTGAAGGAGAGGAACTGGGATTGTTCTGAGTTTTATCAATAGCCTCAAATAGAGGTTGCATGGTTGGAGGGACATGTTTTGGTGAAGGTGGAGGAGTGAAAAGAGAATTAGCCCTGGGAGAGGGGCTTGTGAACATATGGTCAAGTGACTCATATGTATCATGATGTATTTCCCTTTGGCTTACAACATGATCCTTTTATGAAGATTCATGAGGAGTTTGTTCAGGTTGAGAAATATCCATCTGTTGTGAGGAAGTAACAACAATGGTTTCTTGTTGCCTTTGTGTTGCAACAGTGTTTTCTTCGAGAGGCCCTTTTTTGGTTTTAGTGGTGGTTTTTGTGGATGGAAGTTTTCTTTTGGAGGTGGCTGGTGTGGGTTTCACAGCACTAGATGTAGTGCCATGATCACAAGGAGCAGTGGGCTCAACAACAGAGGTTTGGACAACAGTTGTTGTCTTAGTCCTCTTTGTTTGTGTTTTTGAAACTTTTGACACTTTTTCTTGGGTAGTTGAACCCAGCATTCTTGTGAAAGTTTAATCAGTTAGACTCTTCATTTGAACAGAGTCACCCTTTTTAAAATCTTTTTCTAGTAAAACCTTTTATAGGATTACACTCAAAATTCTTGGGTAAAGTAGAAAAGCATTATTTGACCCAGACTTTATGGCCTTCACATTTGAGACTAAGTCCATAAACAGGCCCTGGGATAAATTGAAGTCAGAGCCTGACAGCATAGCATATCCCAAGTACTGAATCCTCAATGGGATTTCATTGAAGGAAGTAGACTTAGCAGAGACACAGAGAAGGAGGGTATGAAAGAAAAATTTCATGACTGGTGGGAAAAACTTTCTAAATAGAGTTGATCCAGTCATTTGTGCATCATAACCTCTTTCCTGAAACTCTGTGTGAAGCTCAGCCTTAGGGAAAGAGTCGTTACCTGACAGATCATTAAGTGAGAAGGTTGAGGATATCAGTTCAGGGATAATAGCGATACTTGTCTCTCCAATTTTTGAGATAATGGATGTAGGCTTTTTGTCTTGAAGAAGAAACTCAGCATTCAACCAAAATTCTTGGAGGGTATCGAGATAAATGGGAGCATCAGCGGTTAGAATTGTCAGGTATTTGGAATTGAGGATGATGTCAATGGTGGAATGGAATGGAACGTTTTCATCTGTTTTCACCAGATATGGGAGATAATTGTGTGTGGCTTTTGCTTGAATATCCATTGTAATGGATTCCGAGTGTGAGAGTGAGAGTAATTTGAGTGACGGTTTGAGGTTGAAGAAGGCGGTTTCAGTATTTTGAATACAATGAGACAGTGTAACGACTGTTGTGGTAAAACAGGGTTTTTATAGGCTCTGGTGAAACCGCTAATGTGACCAAAACTCTGCTTTTGGGAGCATGCATGGCAAACATCTGATGGCGAAACATCTGGTGGCATACAGTTGTTGCCAAAGGTCTGATGCAAACAGCTGTTGTCTTACCAAAGTGCTGATGCTAACAGCACTTGTTTTTTTTTATTATTATAGATAGATATATGTATATCTATACTATACTAATAAGCATATAGTAAGGGCAAGAATGGTCATTTGCCACTTTTAAGAGATGTACAATCATTTAAGCATGTTTTACAACACAATAAAGCTACAGTGCAAATTTTAATGCACGGGTTACAAGTCTTTGAAGGCAAGGTAAAAAAAAAAAGCAGGATGTCATTAGGGTTTTGAACGTTTGTACAAACAATGTCGCCTCTTTCTACTCCAAGATACCATTTCTCTCTCTCTCTAGTAATTTTGGTACTAGGGTTTGTTGGCCGCCGATATGTGATCCATGAGCCATATCTGGCAAGATCTCATAAGATCTGACGATGACATGGTGTGCAGTGTCAAGCAGATTACCATTCCTTGGTTTTAGGTTCCGGTTGTAGGAATCTCTGGCAGATCGGTGGTGGTTGAGGTAGGTTCTGGCAACCCAAGGTAAGTCCAGCAGCCTCCTAATTTGTTTAGGTCACGCATTTCAGTTCTTGAATCCGATGTTTGTGTTTGCTCTTAACTTGCAGGTCCTGGGTTTTTACACATCAGTGATGCACGAGGAACTCACCAGATTGATGGTCTTCTTGGTCGAATTGTTCAGTTTGTAGAAGCAATCTAAGGTAGATCTGGTTTTCTTACGCTTTTAATATCCTAACAATGGTTATTGGGAATAGAAAATTAGAATTTATATGTCGTTTTGTGTTGTGTTGTTGCAGATTGCTCATGCTTCTCTTTACCAAATGTATGTCTGCAAATCTTTTTGTTTTCTTTACCGTCTATGTTTTGGTTGATTTAATTGAATCCCATTTAGATTGTCATATCTTAAACATTAAGCAAGTTACCCTTTGTGGGAAATTATGTTGGCTTGACTTTTATGTTATTAATGAAGGTGGAATTTGTATAATATTATGTGATTAGTTTACTTATTTACATTTGTTTGCTAATAAAAATCAGACAATATCAGGCTAATTACTTTATGGCCCTTGTGCACCCCACTTGTATAATCTCTTTATTGCAATTGTTGCAGTTACATAAAGATGCAAACGAAGATTTGGCTGTACATGGAGTTGGGGTATGTTTCTTACCTTTCACTTGGGCATTATAATGTTTGAATATATCCTATTTAATGAAAAAAAGGCTTTCAGTTTTTTTTTCTTATCATATGTTGATTCTAGGTATGGGCCATTGAATGCATTCTTTACACTACATCAGTGATATTATATAGGTAAAAAATATCATGAGAATTAAGAACTTTGTAGAAATGATAAACTTACAACACTTACCTTTGTATTCATGGACCTGACATGCCTTGCTGGTCCACACAAAATCAGTTTTAATGTTATTTCTGGCTGAAGCGCTAATAAAGCGCGCCTCACACCCTTCGCCTAAGGCGGTTCATGTATTCTGACACTTTTGTCTAAAAAAAAGCGTTTTCCCATTGCCTCGCGCACCTGTTGCACACTTTTTTTAAACCAAGCTCTCAATATGTTTTATAGTTTATTTACTTCTAAAATCAACATATGTGTTATCCATGTAGAGTACTTATTGTAAGTTTTGTTATGTTCTCGATTTTTGCTTAGAGATTAGGCATGCTTAATTTTTTTTCATTTGGTATTCTTTGTAGACTATCAATATAAAGTGGTCTATCTAATCTATTAGAACTTTGAGGAAGAAGTTTGAAACTAAATAAAAAATTCAAAGCTGTATGTTAAATCCATCAAATATAATCTCAATTCTCAAATATATTATTGTGGTTGTAATTTGACTTTTTATAGTCAAAAAACATGATTTATGCATGGAATTAGCATGAGATTTTTCTATTTTCTTGGAATTTTTTTATATCTAACTTTGTTAAGGTTGTATCTTGGGTGTAATTGGATGTCTAATATAACACAATATCATAAATAATTTTGCAGGTCACTTCATGAATGTGCGCGGGTTTTAATCTTTATGGATGCACCTTAATAGGTACCTTGAAGCATCCGGTTCCAAGTACAAAAATATGTTGTCTGGTGTCTTATAATGACTTTCCCGATGGTAGTTAATATTTTTTTACAAAGCATGTCGTCTTGAAATTATTATTTTTGTAACTTTGCGCTTTTCCTTTTCTTGACTTGTTTTTTTTTATTTTTATTTTTTTGTGAACGGCTAATGTTAAACTCCCACTATATTTACATAAAATACACCATTGCCTAGAATTTGAACCTATGACCTCTCCTCTAAGAGGCATTAGCCCCTACCAAGTGGCTACCCCACATTGGCCTTGATTTATTTATTATTTTGATCCCAGGCAATTGACATGAATCATTGGTGATTTGATTCCCATGGAAGTGAAAATTGTCAATATGTAATATACTTATGTGGAAAAAAGTGGTCACACTGATTTTCTAAAGATACAAAATGGTGAAAGGGTGCAAGTTGTAGAAATGGTCTGCGCACACAGGATTCCTAAGGCTGTGATAGATTGTTTACCATCCGACGCTCCTCTAATTTGACTTTTTTTCATTGTACTTTTTCATTTCAAATGGTTATATTTTTCTATAATAACGTTTGATTTTTTCTTGGACGTTTTCAGCCTTCTGAACTTGGTTACTATAGTTGTGTGGAAGGTGGAGAAGCATACTTTGATGATAGGAGTTTGGGGAGCATTTTTCTTACATTTTATTACTTTATATGTATTTAGTTTTACTATATTCAAGCACTTTATAAATGGGTTTATGATTTCTAATTATGATATTGTTTGTTGGCAGAAAATGGGAGTGGTTCAAAGGTACACAATGGTGAAAGAGTGCAGGCTGCAGAAATGGTTTGCTTGCTATAATTACCTAAATTGGTGAAAGACTACAGTTTGTGAAATGATCTATGGTATGGTCTGTTCACACTGCACACTGCAACAGTGTTTGAATAAGGTCAAAAGCTCATTAGTCAACTCTATTTTATCTGCTTTATAGCAGCAATTAAATCGACTAATATAATCATTTTTCAAAGTTTCAATTGTAACAAGAATTGCCAGTAGTAAACTATGGATAAAGTGGTACCAAAATTTGTAATATTTGACATATAAGATTGCAGATTGTACACGCGCATTGGAAGCTTGTATTGAGCGAAACAGTAAAAGCAAGAGAGAACCGACCTTATGATTTGTGTGTGTATATATATATATATATAATAAGCACTCATTTGGAAATTTTTAGCCCTACTTAGCTCCTCCAGTATGGTCTGTGACAGGATCAAATTAGGAAATGTATCCATACCAGTTTTTGTATCCAACATGCAAAAGATGAAACCAAATCCATCTCGACCATGTATTTTTAACATGTTTGACCCGTTTGAGATGAATTTAAAAAGTTATTTTCAAGATATGGTCGAATCAATACCATTTGGCTTTTAAAGTACTAAATAATACATGTTATACATATTTGACCCACCATTCCTTTTATTAGAAAAGACCATTTTAAATGAGTTTTGATTTTTCTTTTTGTTTGATAATAAGTTGTGTTGATGTGTTTGAAGCTACAGTCGGAAAGGATCTACAAATGATTCCTTGAGCACTTTCATTCTAAACAACTCATATCTGGCAAGGAGGAATGCAGCTAATAACCTTGTTAGTGGACATTACATAGGTAAATATACCAATCTGTAAGAAATTGATGTTTCAAAAATACAAAGATGTTATTAACTTATCAGATTTATTGATTTGTATCATCTTCAACCAATATTGTTCTTTGACGAACCAAGTAGTCAACCCGATTATCTGATGATTTTTATTAACAGTAAAGTGTATATTGCTAGAAAACTAGATTAGTGTGTACTTTAGCAGGTACTTGATTCTAATTTTAAGGTAACTGAAACGCTGATTTATAAAATGGAAAATAATAACAATTCCACATGTATGTGGGTGAATACCTTTAGAGTGCTCCTACAACCATTCTGTTTTTGACATTCTAATAAGATATGTAAGGCAATTCAAAAGTAATACTCCACTCCATTTATCACTTTGTTACAAGATGTTCACAATCTGTAGTCACACCAGTTAACTTAGGCACACTTTTTTTTTGTTTTCAAGTTTTTTCTATCATTTTATCCAGTCTTTTGGCAGAAAATTAACAATTGAAAAACTTTCAAAGCCGACGACTATTTTAACTTTGGAGAAGTCAAGGAAATGTTACGGAAATGAAATATGACTATAATCTAAATGATGTTATACTGAATTTCTCTTTATATCATTTATATAAAATTAAGCAAATTTATACACTGAACCATTCTTTGATAAACAACGGTAATATCTAAGATTAGTTTTTAAAAAATGTGTTTAGAATTTTATAATAATAGGCATTTTAAGTAATCTTAAACAAAATTTAAATACACACACCTTTTGATTAAGTTAATGTCTTTTATACCTAAGAAAGTGTATAGGTAAAAATAGTTGCTAAAACATAGCATTTGTTTTCTTATGTGGTTGTTTATATTATCGGTTCATAGTTACTAAAACAATTATATATATTTGAGGCGTCCCCACTATTTGGTGAAATGACAAAGACAACGAAGATAAGAACTTGGTCTCCTTTGAATGTCGCAAGTTCGAATCTAAGATATACGGGAGTTTTTATCCTACTTGTGTCGCCAAAGAGTCTCTACTCTTATGGTGGTGGAATTGGTATCAAGTGGTATTAGGGGTTATGGTTACCTAAGGACACGGTTTGGTCCCGTTTAGCAGGTGTTATGCCCTATATGGAGAAGCCCCGTGGGTTCTAGAACTGGGATCGGTATCGCAAGCCAACCTACGGCCACCCAGACCTTCTGAAAAACTTGTCATCCTAATGAAAATATATATTTGAGGCTTGGGCGAACTTTTCCAATGGCATTGATCTGATAAAGTTGTAGGATCGAAAATCTATCAATCAACGTTTAATCAACACGAATACTGAACCGTCTGGTGCGGAAACACTAACGAACAAACAAAATGATGAAAACCGTAATCAAAACACGCTAGAAATTAGTTTCAATGTTTTGATTAATCATTAACTTGAAATAATCAGTTACAGACTCGATTAATGATAAACACACGGTTTTAGGGTTTTCAGGACAGAGTTTGGGCGCTATGGAACACAGACTAACTGACTAGAACAATCTAAAACGTATGCCCTTGAAACCTATATATAAACAAACCCGTTCTACCTATCGAGGGTACGAATGTGTCCCTTCGGCCCTGTGATGGTCCGAATGAAAACATCTTGTTTTCATTCGACCCCACGATGACCCGAACCCATTCTTTAAACTAAAACACAAACTTTACAATTCGACGTTAATGATCTAAAATACCCAAAAGCTACAGACATATCTATGAAATATGCATATACGAAAATGCAATGACCTTAACTCATTACACATTGACCAAGAGCAGCTGGTAATCTTAAATAGTAAATTGCACGAGTAAAACTGCTATAATATAAATAGATTACACTAATACTACTAACTTCACAACTTAAAAAATAATAAACATAATAAAGGATTGTAAAATATTTTACAAATATGAAAACACACAGAACTACTATAATATATCACAGAATGATCGATAAACCAACAGAAACGAATATAGCGTTTCAAATTATCGCCGCCGCAGCATCGCGCGGGTTTCCTACTAGTATATATATATATATATATATATATATATATATATATATATATATAATGTAACAGTTGTTTTATCTGATCAGAGGTTTGAAACAGATTTTTCAACCAAACAGTGGTTGTTTTATCTGATCAGATGTTTGAAACTGATTTTTCAACTAACAGTGGATAGATATGTTCAGCAGCTTGACTGTCCAACATGAGTGGAGTTCTTAGTGCAGTTATCCCAAAATCCAGTAATTGATTTTGAAGCCACATGAGTTGGGCTGTACAGCTTGCAGCAGCAATGTATTCAGCCTCAGCTGTTGAAGTTGAAACAGCTGCTTGCTTTTTGCTTTGCCAAGAGACTAAGGCATTCCCTAGAAACTGGTACCCTCCTGATGTAGACTTCCTTGTGGTGTGGCAGCCAGCAAAATCACTATCTGAATAACCTGAAAGCACAATGTTTCCATTAGCAGGATACCAGATACCAGGTGTGGAAGCACCTTTAAGGTATCTAAATATCCTTTTCACAGCAATAAGGTTTGACTTTCTTGGTGAAGCCTAGGATCTAGCACAAACACAAGTGGCAAACATAATGTCTGGCCTAGATGCTGTTAAGTACAATAAAGACCCAATCATGCATCTGTAATGTGTCTGGTCAACCAGTTCATCCTTGTCATCAATAGTGAGTAGCTTCACTGTACTACATGGCTTATAGTCATTCATCTCAAATCTAGTTAACATATTTTTCACATATTTGTTTTGATGAATGAATGTGCCATTTTGCAGCTGCTTCACTTGGAGACCAAGGAAACACTGAAGTTCACCCATAGCACTCATTTCAAACTCTGCTGTCATGAGTTCCCTAAACTCTTCACACATTTTGTTACATGTGGATCCAAAAATGATGTCATCCACATATATTTGAACAATCATTAAGTCTTTCCCTCTCCATTTCAAAAATAAGGTTTTATCAATTTTACCTCTTGTGAAACCGATGGATAAGAGAAA
Organism: Ambrosia x helenae; assembly: GCA_030844895.1. NCBI lineage: Eukaryota > Viridiplantae > Streptophyta > Magnoliopsida > Asterales > Asteraceae > Ambrosia > Ambrosia x helenae. The sequence continues at coordinate 38,218,274 of CM061233.1, read as the reverse complement.
GGTGGAAAGAGTTTCATACCAGGCCCTAGGTGCTTGCTTGAGTCCATAAAAGGCTTTGTTAAGCTTGTAGACATAATCAGGGTGGAATGTGTCTGCAAAACCAGGTGGTTGACATACATAGACCTCATCCTGAATTTTGCCGTATAAGAATGCACATTTGATGTTCATCTGATACACCTTGATGTTGTGGTTGACAGCAAAGGCTAGGAAGAGTCTGATAGCTTCTAACCTAGCTACAGGAGCAAAGGTTTCATCATGGTCTATCCCTTCTTCTTGTCTGAAGCCTTGAACCACAAGCCTGGCTTTATTCTTGACAACTATACCCCTTTCATCAATTTCGTTTTTGAAGACCCACTTTGTGCTAATTAGACAAACATCCTTAGGCAGTGGTACAAGTTCCCATACTTGTTGTCTTTTAAACTGAAGGAGCTCTTCCTGCATGGCTTCTACCCAACTGTTGTCTTTTAGTGCCATTTGGTACTTGACAGGTTGTGTGAGAGATAGAAAGCCTGCAAAAAGACAGATATTTGAGGATTGGCTCCTTGTGAGCACACCCTCTCTGATGTTGCCAATGATTTGATCTGGTGGATGAGCTCTTAGGTAGATTAGATCTCCCTCATATGGTATTATGGCATTTTGAAGTGAAGGATAGAGGTTTGGTGACTCTGTTGATGTAACATTTGTTTGCACTTCTGTAGTGCCAACAGATGTTTGAAATTGAGGTGGGGGAATGGGTCCAAGTGGTGTAAAACTGGACAGACTTTTGTCAACAGAGATTTAACTTTTGTTAACAGATGATTGAGCAGTGGATGTAATAGGTGAAGCAGTGGTTTAAGGGTAAGACTGGCCAACAGTGGTTGACTCAGCTGTGACAGAGTTTTTACAGGTGTTGTGTACAGCTGCTTACTGATGCAGAATAGACTTTATAGTGACTTGGAATCACAACATCTGTTCTGTAATCTTGTTGTGGAGATTGTGAAATGCCTGCACTGTTAGTTTTGACAGTAATATCTTCAAATTTGAATTTATCTAAATCAAACAACTCAGCAGGATTTGCTGGGATTTTTAGGGATGAAAGTTCATTGAACTTTACATTAAGAGTTTCTTCTATTGTGTTTGTCCTTGTGTTAAACACTTTATAGGCCTTGGCAGTAGAAGAATATCCCAGAAAATATCCACAATCTACTTTGGCTGCAAATTTTGAAATGGAATCTTTAAGATTTAAAGTAAAACATGGGCAGCCAAAGATTTTGAAAAATGAGATTAATGGTTTGATTTTGAACAAAATTTGATAAGCAGTCTTTTGATGTCTTGGGTTGATTAAAACTCTGTTTTGAACATAGCAAGCAGTGTTTACAGCTTCTGCCCAGAAGGACAGTGGCAAACCAGAATATGCTAGCATTGTTCTTGCAGCTTCAATAAGAGTTCTATTTTTCCTCTCAACCACCCCATTTTGCTCTGGTGTTTTTGGGATGCTGTACTGCCTCACAATCCATTTTGACACACAGAAATCATCCAACTCCTTTTTTTTTTAAACTCTGTTCTATTGTCACTTTTAAAGACTTTTACTGGCAAGTCATATTGTTTTTCAACTTTGGTGACAAAGTCCTTCAAGATACATGCAGTCTCATCCTTAGAGTGTAAAAAGTAAGTCCATGTAAACCTAGAAAAATCATCAACTATGACAAGACAGAATCTCTTTCTTCTTAGACTCATGATTTTAACTGGGCCAAACAAATCCATGTGCAACAATTGTAGACATTGACTTGTTTTGGACTCATCAATGGATTTGTAAGAGCTTTTATGTTGTTTTCCTTTTAAGCAAGAATCACAATGCTCATCACATTTGAATTCTTTTGATGGTAAACCTCTGACAAGACTTTGTTTGGAGAAGGGGTTGATAGTTTGAAGGTTGGTGTGACCCAGTCTCCTATGCCATAATTCTGTCTCTTTTGTGGAGGCAGCAGAAAACAAACAGACATTTGCCATAGAATTGTCCTTCAACATATCAACCACATACACATTGCCATTCCTGTGAGCAACAAGTTGTGCTTTGCTCTCAGCAATGATGGTATCAATCTTTTTCACAACAAATTCAGTCACCACCTCCTCAGATTCAACTTCTTCTACCATAGCCATGAAACAAAAATTTTCTGGTTCATTTTCAGTTTTGGCAACTAGTGCAAAATTTTCATCTGTCAATTCATCTGGTAGACTGCTCCAATCAACAAAGCCTTGTGTGAAGAAACTCTGTTAACTGGTCGCTGCAGGGGCAGAGGATGGAGCAGCAGTCATTGGCACTTGTGCCTGAGCAACATGTGTTTGCACATAGTGGATCTGACGAACAGTGGTTTGGACATACTGGACAGGAACAGTGTTTGAGGACTGTGCAAAATGAGCAGTGTTTTGCACATTTGGTCCAAGGGTATTATGGGAAACTTGATAAGTGTTGGTCTGTGGCCTCTGATTTGGATAGGTAATCATAGGTGTACCATGTTGACTCCTACATTCCCTAGCAAAATGACCAAGTCTATGACAATTATAACACTTAATCTTTGATTTATCCAACCCCACTTTTGACCTGCCAGTTAACCCTGGAAACCTTCTCCCAGTTTTCTTGTAAAAATTGTTAGTTCTTACACTGAGAAGGGCCAATTGGTGCATAATGTCCATTTCTTTCAAATCATCATGGTCAAAGTTTTTTAAGTCATCATACTCAAAGGATATGTTATCAGATGCCTGGATATCACCACCACTTGCTGTAAAAGCATAGTTTGGTGAATAAGAATTAGAGTTAAAACCTGAAGTTATGTCAATGAAATGATCATAACTCTGATCCTTACTATTACCAGGCACCTCATCATGACCTAGAAGTGTTGTATTACCAAATACATAGTCATGAGACACTTTTCTAGAGTCCTGGAGCTTCTTCTTCTGGTTAAGCTCTCTCTTATAAGTCAAGAGCTTACCATGAAGCTGGGTCAGTGATAGGTCCTTGAATCCAATTGAGTTTCTCATAACTATAGCAATAGTGTCCCATTGATCTGGTAGTGATCTTATAAAGCTATGGTTCAAAGTTGAATGAGGGTAAGTTAGACTAACCAGGTTTAGTTCGCTAGTGAGACAATTAAACCTCTCAAATTGTTGATTTAATGACTCTCCCTTAACATGACTGAATGTTTCATATTGTTGGTTAAGTAGTTCACGGTTGTTTTCAATAACCTCTTCAGTCCCACCAAATTGTTCTTTCAGTGCATCCCACAACTCCTTTCCACTGGTCGGAGTAGTTTTCAAGTTTCTTAGGCTCCTGAACCGTGGGATCTTCAGTACTTGGCACCATCGGAACATGTGGTCCAAAGATATCTGACTTCCAACACCCAGTGTTTTGTTGAGCTAGAACATGGCTCATCCGACGTTGCCAGATATTGTATTTGGATCTGACAAGCATCGGTGGCTTGTTGTTCGTGCCAGTGTTGTGTGGATCGTGATTGATTGAAGCCATTCTCTGATTTTTCAAAAACAATGTCTGTTTACAAATGGTTGAATCGAAAATAAACTATTACTCTGTGTTTAATCCTACAAACAAACGATATCAATAATTGTGAGCTGATCTGTTTATATTAAATTGATTGGTTAGATGGAATTTAATTGACCAATCTCTGAAACCAATTGCTAGGATCTGAGTTTGATTGTTTTGATTTGTTTAGGTAAAGATGAGAAGAATGAAGTGAACTATAAATGGAAAGTGCAGCGGAATGATAAACTATAAATCAAAACAAGAGAATAATTGTTTTCAATCGAATGCTTTCATTAATTGAAAGATTACAATATTACAAGTACTCCCCCTCAGTCTGATCACTCTGTGATTGTTTGTCTGAGAGAATGTTTCGAGTGATGAATAGAACAGTACAATCACTGTTCTATTTATAGACAAATCTAAACCACTGATGATCTAAGCTGACGTCACCTAAGACAGTGACCACTAACAGAATAACAACATAAAACATCTGTTAAATAAAAACTACTGTTACATTGTAAAACACTGTAAGGTAAACTGTTGTTGGGGAAAACTCTGATGGTCTTGTATCATCTATTGTAGCCTAAGTGTTGTTGGCTCCAACAGACCTTTAGTCTTAAGCACTTTAGCCAACAGCTGTTCTTCATCAGACCTTTAGTCAGCAGTTCTTCTCTAGCAGTTGTTTATCCAACAGTCCTTTGCAGCAGCAGCTGTTTCCAACAATTGTTGAGTACAACAGATGTTAGGGTCAACAGTCTTTTGGGAGAAGTATCTTGTAAATTGCCGTTTATTTCTAAGGATCAAATGAGTAGTATATTTTGGATTTCCAATCATCTGTTCTTCTTCAGGTCAGCAGACCCAACAACACCTCATGGGCATATGGTCTTGGTACCGTAATTTCGTTTGATAGGGTTTGTACAAAATTCGGAGGTTTCGAGTCATTATTTTATTAGTTATATGGGGATAGCCTATCTGATCTTCTGTCGTAAGGTTTTACGGACCTAGATCAGACATGGTATCTTTATAAAAGAGCGTTAATGCCAAAACCTAAAAGTTACCGAATTGGGGAACTTTAAATGTATGACGATAACTAAAGATTATCTAATGCATCGTATCTAATCATTGATGCAAATCGTGATTGATATATGACCTCAACCTGGTAGAGTGCACATCTTACTCTATAGCATTGAATTGCTGACCTGTACACCTCTGTGCCTCATACCTTGTAATTACAGATAACGAATGCATAATCACGCGATACAATGGGTATTTGGGCAAAATTCCTTGATACGGGAGTATGTCGTGTGTGTGGGAACCATAGATGAACTAGTTTATAATATGCATAACCGTATCAGTTTAAAACACTGCATAACAGTCTGCATGTGAGCTTATGTGGATAACAATATCAGCAATTGCCAAATCACACATTGTCTTTAATGATAATAAACAATTAAGATCAACGGTGTGATCAGATTTCTCAAAAACTGATACGATCCTCATACCGGAATTCACAAAATGATTACTGCTTTCTGTTTACATTTTTGCATTTTACATTTACTACAAAATTATACAAAAACTCAAGAAGATTTTTGGTGTGTTTTAACAAAAATTTCAGAAAATCCAAAAGATTTTACATTTCTTCTTTATTTTTTGATGACCGATGGTGATTGATGATGATTTTCTGAAGTTTGACAGACCATTTGAGTTTTGTGACATTTAAAAGAAAAATGATGAATGTTTGAAGATCAAGATGTTTGAAAATGATTAAACCGTATTCGATTTTGAGATTTGGTAAAATTTTCAGATTTCCAAATGCTCATTCACTCCTTCGATGGGTCGAAGGTGCATTTGAGTCTACATTTGAACCTATAAATGTGGTCGAATGAGAGTGTTTATTTGAACTCTGTTAATTTGAACCCTTCAGTCTTCATTCGAGCCTTTCACTAGGGTCAAAGGAAGCATAAAGTTTCTCATTCGAACCCCAACAAGGGTCGAATGTGGACACCTATATATACTCAGTTTCCTCATTCAATCACTCATAATTTTTTTCTCAAATATCTGAGATTGGGAGACCATTTTGTTTTTGAAATTCAGGTTATATCATTATGTTCCTTACCATTCACTGATCATTTTCATACCAATATCACAGGTATTGACTGGTTATATGTTGGATCAGTATGCTCTTTAACAGTTTACTTGCCTATGAACACTTATGTGTTTTACAAGTTTTATCAAGTTTGCACAGTGGAATAAGTTATAAAGTTTCACTATCAACAGGAGTTATTACTCCCCTTGGATGTTTGCAAACTAAAGACAAGTTTAATGAGAATCTAAGTATTGAATATATATGACAATAAATAAGCAAATAGATTCTCAGTTAATGAAATGAAATGACAAGTATAAGCTTTGAAGGATTTCAGTTTTCTATTAAAATCAATGTCTAAAATAGAGGGATGAACCCATCTATTTATAGACAAACAAATACATGAACCTTGTTACAAAAGCAAGTCTGCAATAAGTTGCAGTTTTGAACTTGTACAAAATGATAAAGTAATAATAAACAAATAAACTACTGAAACACAAGGGCGGTGGAAAGATTCTATTACAAGTGTTGATGAATGACAAACTACTGATGAGTAGTTTGTCTTCAGTAATTCTTCAGTAGACTTGTCTGGTTTGACTTTAGAATTTATGATCTTCTTCTTCAGTACTTGTTGAATCCTTCTTCAGTACTTGTGTCTTCTTTCTTTAGTAGTTCTATACTTAGGATATTTTGGCAGAAGTATGAATTAGACTAAGGTTGGCAAAAAAGTGGTTTCTTCAATCCTTTCTGTCCTTACAATCTACCCCTGGATTGATGAAGCCAAAACCTTATCTAATTCCTTATTGTCTTCTTCTGTCTTCAATTATCTTCTAGATTTATTTGAACATGGAATTCTTCAGTTGATTAAGTTGTTCATTTGTGAGAGATCCATGTTTAGATTCAAGATGTTGAATTGTAAGCAAGTCTTGTGTAGATAGATTCTTTAGTTCATTCATGGATTTGCAGGCCTTGCTTGAACGATCTCTCCTTGTCACCAATACTGAGTTGGAATCAGTAAAGGACCACTTTATAATCAGAACTTTAGATTTGTCAAAATCTAAAGTATAAGGGACCATGCTAGATCCCTGGGATGTTCCTGAGTGTTGGATGTTTTCCACTTTAGTGACTCTCAGGTGGGATTCTCTTATGTCTTCTGTTTGCACCACATTAGGTATTTCAAATGTAGGTAAGTGATGTTCAGTGATTACCTTTGTGTGCAGTCTATCGGTTATAGTCTTCTAGATTTGGTAAGAAAATGTTGAAGGATCCTTGAACTGTGTTATCAGAGGCTTTTCTTCAATATAAAAGTCTCCTTGTACAACTGTATTGCCTTCCAGCAACACCAACTTGAAGTCAGTCTTTGTATTGTCCTCTGGCTTTCTTTTGGTAGCAGGCCTTGAATATTTAGCACAAGAAGTTCTAACTACTGAAGTTGACACTTCACAAATTTTGTACTTCTCTGGATTTGCAGCCTTGTCAGCCTTGAATTTTTTATATGTGTCAAATAGTTTGTCTTCTCTCCACTTCGGAATTGAGGCTTTTGAACCAAAGTCATTGGCTACCAATTCTTCTATTATCTCAGCTCTCTTTGCTTTTCTGTCTTTTTCAGTTGCAATCTTGTTAGCAACAAGTTGAGCTCTTCTTCTTAGCTCATCTATTGAGAGCCCTGTGAGTGAATAGGCTTTTGTCTTGATGTTCTTTGTAATAAAAGACATCAGTTGTTGTCTTTTGTCTTCTTCAGCAACTCTTTCAATCTCAGCTTGTCTATTCAACTCTTCTTCATAAGCTTGAAGCTTTTCAGTGTAGCTCATATCTTCCCTCGCTTCCAGGCTGTTCTAGATCTCATCTTCCTTAGCCTTTCTTTGTGCTGCAAGTAAACTCTTCTCCAGTAGTTCTTTGGAAATTGAAATGGGAGAAGGGTTTAGTACAGTCACTTGAGTGGTTGTGGGCCTTGGAATAGGAGTTGGTTGTTGTTCAGTTGCCATGGAAGGTTCTTCAGTTTGTAAGTTGGAAGTTTTAACTGCTGAAGTGTTGATAGAAGTATCAACTACTGAAGGATTGTCTTCAGTACTTTCTGAGTCTTCAGAAGTTTCTTCATTATGGCCTTGGGAAGGTTCAGCTTCAACTTCAGTTGTAGAAAGAAGTCTATCTTGATCTTCTTTTTCTTTTTGGGCTTTTTCTATCAGTTGTTATTGTTGTTGTAGAGCCACTCTTGCCTTTATCCTGGCTTTCAGTGACTCTATTGTTTCCCTAATCTTCTCCACCTTTTTGGCTTCATCCACTTCTGGAAGCCTGCCAGGTTGAGAAGTTCTACCAGATAACTTAGCAAGCTGCCTTGTATTATTGTCTATTTTGTTGGATAGCTCACCTAGTTTGTTGTTGATCACCTCAAATTGAGCTTTGGTTTTCAACTCCCAAGAACTTGTGAAAGTTTTGAGGTGATCGGAAATGAGGGTGTTCATCATCTGGTATAAGGGACCATCTGGGCAGCATAGGTGGTTCATGTCTATGCTAGATGACCCAGGGAATTGGGTATGCATTTTTAGTGAGGGGGTGTTTTGGGGTGATCTTCAGAATGTACTGAATATGCCACTTTAGGGGAATCAGGGAATAAGTGAACTTTAACCTGATTTGGTATGACCAGCTCTTTGAGCATAGAGACACCAGATTCATGACCTTCACTAGTAGCCATCAATTCATGCTTTGTGGAATGTGAATCATCATCCAAATTAATGGAATCATCCGAATCGCTGATGAAATCCTCAATGAGGACATTATCAGTTGTACCATGAGCTGGGCCCAACCCAGTTGTCTCATGAACCTCTGTTTCTTGGTTCTGAGGATTTCCTACCTCAGGCATAAAGCCTTCATCAGTAGTTGCCACAAGTGAGGTCTTAGCTATGTTACTTCTGTCCTCAGATCCACCACTGGGTGGTAAATGAGTAGTAGCAGCCTCAAATTTACCCGAGGTCTCTAAGTTTGGGCTTAGAAACCCTGGTTCATCCTCATCTTTTGGGTTAGGGCTAAGGACATCCACATTCATGTCAAAGTCTGAAGGTATGTCCCCTATTTGATGTGGTTGTTGGGGACTGACATGTTCTAATGGGATAGTCTCTTTTAGCCAAGAGAGAAGTTTGGCAATTTCTATGGTTGATGGTTCTGGTTCAGTAGTTTGGGGTAAAGGTTCAACAGTTTCAAAAGAAGGGTCAGTAGTTATTGTTTTCTTGAATTTCTTTCTTTTGAAAAGAACGGTAATTGGTGCTCTTTGGGGGGGTTTGAGATGGATGAGACTGAGAGGATGTTTCAGTCACATCTTTAACAAGTGCAGATTGCACATCAGCAGTTTCAGGCATCTCAACTTCCTGAACCGCCTTTCTTTTAAGGTTGGTGGGTTTAGGTTTTTGTTGTTTGGTTTTCTTGTCCTTTTTGGGTGAGGGTTTGGAAGATGATGGTTCCATGGGGACTGTTTCTGGTTCCCCTTGGTCATCTTCTGGCCAGGCAGCCGGTTTGTTATGACTTGAGTATGCTTGTGAGGTTAATGGGTTTAAAACAGTTGTTTTTTTCCCACAAGCACCTTATCTCCAAGTTCTTTAATTATGCAATGCATGATGAACCTTTGATACAACAAAAACTTCTTTTTAGAATTTAGGTGATGCAACACCAACTCATTAAAGAAAAGTGCTCATGCCCTTAATTTTGTTTCATTCACAATGGAATGAAAAATTGGTTGAAAAGTAGAGGGCATCTGATCATAAGATTCAGTTTTTGGATTCAGACACATGATAATGTAATGAAACAAAAGTTTATATTTTGGTTCAAAATATTTCTTAAAAATTGTTACATGTGAGAGAGTACCTTGGTAACCACACTCTGTCATGGTTAAATGAATTTCAGAGTTGGGAAAATTATCTGGTGCATCCACATCATCCAGACCCAGTCTAATTCCCAGAGTAGCTAGTGTGATTGCCCTTACTTTCCCTTTTATAGTTGATTTGAGGGAAATAACTTGATCATTCACTGTAATCGTCTCGCAATTTGCCCAGAACTCATTAAGAGTTTCAGTATGGATTAGATGATCAATGGTGAGGGCAGTGAAGTATTGGGATTTGATGACTAAATTAAGGATTTCATCGTATTGGGACCAGGCTTCATGTTTCTCAAAGTAGCCTCTTTGATTGTGTCCCTGTTTCAGTATAAGAGCCATGTGGTTTGTGTGTGGGTGGATCGAACAGTGTTTTTTGTTTGCAGGTTAGGTTTAGAGAGTGTTTTTGAGAGAGAAGGGGGAATTTTGCTTTTTGAAAGGATAAGTGATGGAAAAGGTGTTTATCAGAAGTTTACAACCGCCCTAGGTCAAACTTCTAAAGTGGAAAATGTCTGATTTACCCTTAATGACAAAACTGTTGATGAAGAACAACTTCCATTAGTAGTTCTCATTTTCTCTTCAGTAGTTTGTTAACAACTGATGAGAATGTTTATAAACACTTTATTCATAACTTCTGAAGTTTATTTTATCAGAAGTTAATCATTTTTTAGAAAATATTCCCAAACTGATTTTTTGTACATCGGTAGTTTCTCTCTTTTTGTTTTTCAGAAGTTTTGTGATAGACAAATGTAAGTGAAAATAAAAATATGTGCAGAAAAATATAAGAAACACTTACAAATTTAGCATCCCAAGCATGGATACTAACTTCTGAAATGTTGATGTGTAAGGGGTTTTGTGAATATGTTAGCTATTTGATTAGCTGTTGTCACATGTCTCACTTCAATCTTGACTTTTTCATAGCAATCCCTTATGAAATGATACCTGATCTCAATATGTTTAGTTTTTGAGAACTGAACAGGATTTTGAATGATGCTAATGGAAGAAGCAATGGTGTCTTGGTCTCTTTGATTCCATAATCAAGAAGTTGATATTGGAGCCATTGCATCTGTGTTGTACAACTTGCAGCTGCAATGTATTCAGCTTCAGCAATTAAAGTTGCAACAGATGTTTGCTTCTTTGATTGCCAGGACACTAGACAGTTTCCCAAGAATTGACAACCACCAGATGTTGATTTTCTTGACATCTTGCACCCTGCATAGTCACTATCTGAAAAAGCTATTAACTTGGTATTATTGGAAGCAGGATACCAAATTCCAAGTATAGGAGTTCCTTTCAGATATCTGAAGATTCTTTTTATTGCAATGAGGTGTGATTCCCTTGGAGCTGATTGATATCTAGCACATAAACATGTTGAAAACATAATATCTGGTCTAGAAGCAGTTAGATATAAAAGGGAACCTATCATACATCACTACATGGTTTGATCAACCTGTTTTCCTTGATCATCTGGTTCAACTTGTGTGGTTGGTGTCATGGGAGTGGAACATGATTTACAGTCTTGTAAAGAAAAGTTGTTCAATAATCATTTAACATATTTAGATTGATGTATAAAAGTTCCATTTGTTTGTTGTTTAATCTGCATTCCTAATAAGTACTGCAGCTCTCCCATTGTACTCATCTCAAATTTTTATTGCATGAGTTTCTTAAATTCATCACACAGTTTTGTGTTTGTTGAACCAAATATGATATCATCAACATAAATTTGAACAAGTAAGATATGATTTCCAACATGTTTTATGAAAAGATTTTTGTCAATGGAGCCTCTTGTAAAGTTATTTTGAGCAAAATGTTTGAAAGTGTTTCATACCAGGCACTAGGAGCCTGTTTTAGCCCATAAAGAGCTTTGTCAAGTTTGTAAACCCACTCAAGATGAGAAGGATCCTCAAACCCAGGTGGCTGACAAACATACACTTCCTCTTTGATTTTTTCATACAAAAATGCACTTTTAACATCCATTTGAAAAACTTTTATTTTGTCGGAAATTGCATAAGCCAAGAATAACCTGATGGCTTCAAGTCTTGCAACTGGAGCAAAGGTTTCATCATAGTCAATTCCCTCTTCTTGAGAATAACCTTGTACCACCAGTCTTGCCTTGTTCTTGATAATCATACCAGCTTCATCTTGTTTATTCCTGAGAACCCATCTTGTGCCAATTGGTAGCTTGTTTGGTGGTAAGGGACAGATTTCCCAGACCTGTTGCTTCCTGAATTGGAGCAACTCTTCTTGCATAGCTTGCACCCAATTGTTGTCTTTGAGGGCTTCTTGATACTTCTTAGGTTCCAACTGAGAAATGAATGCTGAGAAGAAGCAAAAGTTGGAAAGCTGGTTTCTTGTGAGAACACTTGATGGACTATCACCCATGATTTGATCCAATGGATGATCCTTGTGTTCAATCAGTTGTTGTAAACAACTAACAGGTGTAGGTGGCTCTTTTACTTCTTCAAACAAACCACTCAGGTAAATAATATCTGGATCAACTGTTTGAACATCATCAGTAGTTGTAGGAGCTGAAACAGATGTTCGAGTTTGTACATCAGCAGTTGTTGAATCGGAAGTTTGTGAAACTTCTGATGGTTTGAAGGTTGACTTAATGACTGTATTAGGAGTCCATGGTGCAGGATCCTCATCATCAAACCTTTGATCACCATAATAAGTAGGTTTAGATGAAGTGATAGTCTTTTTAGGTCCGAAATGGAAGCTGTCAAGGTCAAAGAGTTCAGCAGGATGTGCTGGAATGAGAGTGTGTTTTGACTCATTGAACTTGACATTCAGTGTTTCTTCTACTATCTTGGGTCTTGATTTAAAAACCTTGAAGGCTTTTCTAGTAGAAGAGTAACCAAGAAAATAACCTGAATCAACTTTAGCAGCAAACTTTGAAATAGATTCTTTAATGTTAAGAATGAAACATTGACATCCAAAAGCCTTGAAAAAGGAGATAAGGGGCTTAATGCCATGAAGAACTTCATAGGTAGTTTTGGAGTGTCTCTTGTTGACAAGGACTCTATTCTGAACATAACATGCAGTGTTGACTGCTTCAGCCCAGAAATACAATGGTAGGCCTGAATCAGCTAACATGGTTCTTGCTGCTTCAATTAATGTCCTGTTCTTCCTTTCTACCACACCATTTTGTTTAGGAGTTCTGGGAACACTAAATTCTCTAATAATCCCTTTAGGCAAACAGAATTCATCTAGAGTTTTGTTCCTGAACTTTGTCCATTATCACTTCTAATGGCTTTGACAGATAGAGAATATTATTTCTCTACTTGTAGAATGAAGAACTTGATGATTTCAGCTGCCTCATCCTTGTAAAATAAGAAGAATACCCTTGTGAATCTGGAATAGTCATCAATGATGACTAAGCAATATTTCTTCTTACCAAGGCTCATGATTTTGACAGGCCCAAATAAGTCCATATGGAGTAGTTGAAGACATGCAGATGTTTTAGATTCTTCAGTAGACTTATAGGAGGACTTATGTTGCTTTCCCTTTAAATAGGATACACAGTGTTCTTAACACTGGTATACTTTCAAGAGTAGACCTCTGACCAAGCCCATTTTAGTGACATTATTTATGGTTTTAAAGTTCACATGGCCAAGTCTCCTGTGCCAGAGATCAGTCTTTGAAGGTCATGCCTTGAGAAGAAACAGGTAGTGTTGTTCAGTACTTTGTCCTTTTCAATGTCCACTGCATAGACATTGCCACATCTTTTGGCTATCAACAAAGTATGATCTTCAATGATCTTCTCTATCAACTTCTGGCCTTCTGGTGATATGATCTTGCATGCTGTCTTTGTGAAAAAGGAAGAATATCCTTTATCACACATTTGTGACACACTCAGCAAGTTGTACTCAAGGTTTTCAACTAGATTGACCTTGTCAAACTGTATTTGTCTGTAGAGACATTGCCATGTCCTAGCACATATCCCTTGGCATTGTTCCCAAAGGATACAGATCCTTCTTTTTGACTGATAAAATTGTTTATCAGGTATCTGCATCATGTCATGTGCATTGAGCCTCCACTGTCAACATACCAGCCTGTGGAGACCCTCTTCACAAAGTAGCAAATTAGTTAGATTTGGGAACCCAAGCCAATTTGGCTTTGGGTTTGCTCTTGAGAACATTAACAGTTTGTTCTTGACCAGGTTGAGGAATCCATGTCTTTTTGGCAATGGATTTTTCATTAAGAGCAATGGTGGTATCCTTTTGAGGACCACCATCAACCTTAGTCATCAGTAGTTGTACCATATTCATGAGATCTTTAATCTCAGCAGTTTGTGAAACTGCTGATGATTTAGGTCTAACTACTGAAATAGAATTTTGAGAAAAAGACTGTTATTGAGATTTCATCTTTTTCTGAGAAAAGGTGTTGCCTGGTTGTTGTTTCTTGGGAAAGAAAGTTTCTTCAAAATCATTTTTGAGTTGTTTTCCCACAACCAGTTGTGAAATCTTTTTGTTATACTGAATTCCTTTTCTATATGTATAAAATTCTGTTTTGTGGTTAAGCAAACCACAAATTTCACATTCTTTTGCCGTTTCTTTTTCATTTAAAGGCAAATTTCTGACTATCTTGATTTGATTTAGGTCATCAGTAGTTTTCAGGTTCTCAACTCCTGATGTAGACGAAAACTGCTGATGGCTTAAAGTCGGATTTTATCAGTATTTCTGAAGAACTTTCTTTTTCAATTTTTAGAAAGTTTTCATGAAAAGATGTGCATTCTTTCTCTTCAGAAATTTCTTTTTGAACTATTCTTCTCCCATCTTCAGTAGTTTTGGGAGAAAAATCAGTTGGTGTTTCAGTGTGATTGTACCCTATGCCAAACCTAACATTTTATGCACTTTGTTTGTTAAGCAACAGTTGGTACCCTTTACATGACTCAACCCATTTTTCACATTCAACCTTGGTGTCAGTAAGCTCTTTTCTGACATTTCCTAGGTCTTCTATCATGATTTTAAGTTGTGCTTGGGTTTCAATAGCATTGACGGCTGGCATTTATTTTTCCATTTGGCCATTTTTGTGGGACTAATCTAGACCATGAGAAGGGCTGGGGAAAGCTTGAACCCAATTCCTACAGTGATGAATATGAGCGCATTAGAATTTTCTTTTGATTTTGCAGCAAGTTTTCTTTCTAAATCACATTTCATTTGAGTAATTTTTCTCTTAGAGTCATTGGCTTTGCCTTGTAAATGCACATTAGTCTCTCTTATGAGAGGAAAAGATTCTTTACATGAGTTTGAACAAAGTTTTGTTAAAGATTCTTTTGATACCTGAGACAGGGCAGATTTTGAGGTGCAGCCCTCAAATGCCATTAAGGAAAAGTTCTTTCGGCCATTGTCAGGTTCTCCCTAGTTGATGTCAAACATTTAGTTGTCTGCATCAGGATTACACTCTATTGTGTCAAAAGGAAGACTGCTCCAGTCAACATACCCTAAAGTGAAAAGACTTTGTTGTGAGGGTTGCTGAGTTTGTGGAGGTTGTTGAGTAGCTAGAATGGAAGGGATTGATTGTTGGCTCTGCATTTGTTGAGCAGGCATCTGTACATATTTTATTTGTGGCACATATTGGATTTGTGGAGCTTGTGCCTGTACAAAATGTGCACTTCCCTGTGTTCCATTATTCCTATTATAACTAGGGTTAAACTGATTTCTAGACTGTGATTGGTTATAGCTAGAGCTTCTACACTCTCTAGCAAAGTGTCCCAACTTCTGACACTTGTGACATCTATGTTTAGATTTGTCAAAACCAACTTTTGTTGAACTGTTCAGTCCTGGAAATTTCCTTCCTGATCTTTTGTAAAATTTGTTAGTTTTTATACTTAACATGGTCAGTTGGTGTAAAATGTCCATTTCTTCTAAGTCATCACTGCTAAAATTTTTCAAATCAGCCATGATAAAACCCATGTTATCAGCAGTTTGACTATATTCATCATTGTCATAAGCTGGATATGATCTTTCTGATGAGATCCCAGCAGTTATGTCAATATGATCAAAAGATCCAAAATAATTTGAACAAGTAGGTGAGTCTTGTCCCAAAAGTGTTGTACTACCAGGTACATAGTCATCAGTTGTTTTACCAGAACTTTGCAACTTTTTCTTTTGATTAATTTCTCTTTCAAAAGTTAGCAATCTCCCATGTAATTTTGTAAGAGTGAGGAAGTTAAAGTCTGGTGAAGATCTGAGAACTATAGAGTAAGTTTCCCATTTTTCTGGTAAAGACCTTAAAAATCTATGAAGCATAGATACATTTGTGTAGGTCTGACCATTTTATTTTAACTCAGATATTAATGAGGAAAATCTTTCAAACAGTTGTGTCAAAGTTTCCCCATTAATGTGAGTAAATGTTTCATATTGTTGAGCCAGTATTTCTCTGGTGTGGCAATCACCTCTTCAGTTCCTCCAAACTACTCTTTTAGGCAGTCCCAAAGCTCTTTGGCACTTTCACAATGTAAAAGTCCAGATTAGAATTCATTTGGGAGTGCCATTGCCAACATAGAGAAAGCCTTGGCATCAAGCTCAAGTTTTAGGAAATCTTCATCTGTGTAGTCTTTTGGGTCCTTTGGTATTTCAACTTTAGTTTCAAGATTTATGTTTACTGGTTTGTTAGAACCATATATCACAGATTTCCAACAACCAGTGTTGGTCTGAGACAAAGTATGTGCCATTCTTTTCTACCATATGTTATATTCTGAACGAACAAGCATAGCAGGTTTATTGGCAGAACCAGTATTATGAGGATCCATTTTGGAGAGTATTGATTTGTCAAGTTTCTCTCAAAGTGATGGATGTTGAAAAAAGTGAACTTTTATCCTTTATTGAATATCAATAAGAGCCTGTGTCTGATTCTCAATTTGTTAGATTGATATTTGATCAGATAAACCAGTGCTCTAATACCAATTGTTGGATCAGTATGCTCTTTAACAGTTACTTGCCTATAAACACTTATGTGTTTTGCAAGTTTAATCAGTTTTGCACAGCAGAATAAGTTATAAAGTTTCACTATCAACAGGAGTTATTACTCCCCCTAGATGTTTGCAAACTATAGACAAGTTTAATGAGAATCTAAGTATTGAATGTATATGACGATAAATAAGAAAATAGATTCTCAGTTAATGAAATGAAATGACAAGTATAAGCTTTGAAGGATTTCAGTTTTCTATTAAAATCAATGTCTGAAACAGAGGGATGAACCCATCTATTTATAGACAAACAAATACATGAACCTTGTTACAAAAGCAAGTCTACAACAAGTTGCAGTCTTGGAACTTGTACAAAATGATAAAGTAATAATAAACAAATAAACTACTGAAACATAAGGGCGGTGGAAAGATTCTATTACAAGTGCTGAAGAATGACAAACTACTGATGAGTAGTTTGTCTTCAGTAGTTCTTCAGTAGACTTGTCTGGTTTGATTTCAGAACTTCTGATCTTCTTCTTCAGTACTTGTTGAATCCTTCTTTAGTACTTGTGTCTTCTTTCTTCAGTAGTTCTATACTTAGGATAATTTGGAAGAAGTATGAATTAGACTAAGGTTGGCAAAAAAGTGTTTTTTTCAATCCTTCTGTCCTTATAATATCAAATCAAGTTCAGTATCCTTGATTTTGTTCTGGAACCTTAGACACCAAAATGCACATCATAATGACTTGTTTTGGATAAATTGATGATTGATAATCTGTTTTTAGTTTTAGGTGGAGAATATCCTAAAATTTAGGTTTATTACATAATATTAGACTGAGTTGATGATTCAAACCCTTTAAACCCTAGATTTTACTTAAAAACTATCTAAAACGGATTGATCGTTGAAATTGATGGTTAAGCGTTGTTTATCGGCCATGTTAGGACAAAAACAAACCAAAAATTGATGCTAATCATGGTCTGATTGAGTTTTGGTAATTTTAATCAAATTCTGACACAAATCGACCATCTGAAACAGGTCGAATATAGTTTGAAACGGTTGAAGGTGAAGATTTAGGTCGAATGTACTTTTTGATAATATAATTTTCACATTCGAACTTGATTTTTTTACATTCGAACCAACTAAATTCCACATTCGAACTAACGAAGGGGTTGAAGGTAGGAATTTTGACCAAAATTCAAATTTTGTCCGTTTTTGACAAATTTTATGTTTATTGTTTTGCAGATTGTCAATGACTGAACAACAAAATTCGGAGAAACAGGTTGCTGAACAGGAGAAACCAAAAGAAAAGGAGTTATTATTTGAAGTAGATCACAATTTTTGTGCCTTTATCAGAGAGGTAAAGAAACATGAAGCATTTGCTGGGATTGTTGAATTTCTGAGAAGAAGCAAGGTGATCTATGCTATCGCTACTCCAGCATCTATCTATAAAGATCATCAAGTAGAGTTTTGGAAGAGTGCTGTTATTGATTTCTGGGATAACAAAACGGCAATTAGAAGCAAGATTCATGGAGAACTTATGCTTGTTACTGAAGAGGATATTCGAGAAAATTCTTCTACTGATCCTAGGGTACTTTCATGGATTGATCAAAGACTGTGCTTTCTGAGAATGAAGTACAACGGTCCTATCACAGATGGTTTACTGCACAAAGCAAAACTGTGTCCACGGTTTAAGTATCTTGCACATGTGATTCCGCATGTCTTTGGACTAGTTCGTAGCAGTTATGATGTGATGAGGAGTAGTATCAGTTCTTTAATGGTTGCGTTAATTCTAAACAAACCATTGATGATATTTTATCACATGTTAGAGGTGTTGAAAGGTTTGAAGGTTGACAAGTTTTTGATGTACCCAAGATTCTTACAGATGATTTTTGACAAGAAGTATCCAAATATGAAGAAAGATCTGAAGCATATATTAGTTCAGCATCATATGAAACTGAGTACGCTGAGCAGGATGATAGCGTATAAGGGTGTTCCAGAAAATCAAAGACCACCACACAAGAACTTGTTTGGTCATCTGATTAATCCAGGTTACAAGAATCCAGGTGAAAACAAAGCACGACATGTTGGAAGTGATTCTGATACTGATGATCCTTTACAACCAGTTGATCCCGAAGCAAAGAGAAAAAGACAGGTAATCAACAAAGGTGCAAAATCTAGAAAATGTAAAGCTAAAGTTGTTGAAGCTGCACCTAAAAGACAGAAAAGTGTTGCTAAGAAGAAATCAGGAAAAAGCAAGACTTTGCTTATTGATGAGGAGTCGAGTGATTCAGAAGAGACTCAAGATAATAAAGAGTGGGATTTGGGTAACGAAACTGTCAAGACCACTAAGCCCAAGGCCACTGAGGCTGGTGAGATTGAAAGTTTGAACAAAACTATAGAAGAGCAACGTCAGAAGAGTCTGATTGCTGTAGAAGAAGGTGAACTTGATCTTTGACTTGAAGATCAAGACTTTACTGGATCTCCTGTTGTTGGTGATAAGATAAAGAAGCCTAATTTCAAAAGCATGGCTAAGAAGACAAACCCGAAGAAGAAATGAGATAGAGAGATTGAAATACTTGTTGCTGGGAAGAAAGTTCCTGATATTGGAAGCTCAAAAGTTCCCACACCTGTTACATCCCCTGTGGCTAAGTAAAAGAAGACTTCTGTTGAAGAAACTTCAGTGAATCCTCCTACAGATTTTGAAGCTACTCTGGAGAATGTATTGAAGAAGTTTCAAAAGAAGAAATCTCCCGTTGTTGAGGCCTCTACACCTCAGGTTACTGTTTTTGATGATGTGATGGAAGCAGTTAACAAAAAAGATTGCTGATATGATGAAAGCGTTTAACGAGCAATAGCAGGAGATAGAAAAGCTAAAAAAGAATGAAAAGACGATGTTAGAGATTGTTGTATCCTCACAGGAAAGCCAAGATGAGCTGGAAGCTAAGATTAATCAGCTTCAAGAAGAAACCAAGAAATTGTTTGGTCATGAACAAAGGAATACACGTAGAATCAAGTGTGTTCAGCTAGAGAACAAAAAGATTAAATCAACCAATAAGAATCTGAGGAAAATGATTGACGATTTATATGGAAAAGCTCCTCAATTGAAAGATGGATAAGAAGATAAAGAACCAGAAGAAGAACAGGTTGATTTTGAACCATCTGATTCTGAAAACGAAAATGAAGATGAAGATGATGATGATTTATCTGATGATGCTTAAGAATCCAGAGAAGAAGAAAGATGATTATGATGATGGTTCTGATAAAGGTAATGATGATGGTAGTTCTGACGATGACGATGATGATGCTGATAAGTACAGATATGAGAAACGAGAGTCAGATAAGAAAGATGCAAGTGAATCTAGTTCTAAGAAAGCACCTCGTGGAAATACTGATGATGACAGTATTTTCTGGACTAAGAAAATAAGAGCCTTATCAGATGAAGACAAGAATTTATATCGTCAGATGTTGACTCAAAAGATTTGGACGATTGAATTGACTGGAAAATTTCCAGAAATCTTTGAGTCTGATGATTTGAAGTATAACGATAGTGATTTAGAGGATGGAGAAGTTTCTGCAGCTGTTGCTAAAGAGATTCTGGAAGGTTTGGCAAAACAGGTTGGAAAAACTCTTGAGGAATTGATGAATGATAATGAGATTCCTGATATTCCTAAGAAAGAGGCAGGAAATCATTCTAATGATAGAGATACGCCTATGTTTGAGGATATTGAGATTGAGGATATTACAAGCGAAGAATATCCTGAGTACTTTAGAGACAAACATGATGATGTGATTCCTGAATTCATTAAAGAATCTCTGGAACAGGCTGAGAAACTTGCTGAAAAGAAGAGCAAAACATTTGTTGAAGAAGTATTCAAGAATGCTGATAATCAAATACCAAATGTTAAACAATCTGATGACAAGAAGAGTTTGTTGAGAAGGTTAAAAGAGAAAGAGACTAACCAACCCAAAACTGAAGTTCAGGGTGGTTTCTACAAATATCACAATGAGCTATTCAAAGGTAGAGCTCTTGGTTGGAAATACCTCATGCAGTTACGGTGCGTTGATGTGAAGTGGGAGAAGGGAATTCTGTATTTTCACAGATTCCATGATATCAAAACGTTACCATACTGGGCTGTGCGTGATATTTGCAGACATACAATGGGTGGTGCAACTGTTAACAATGATGCAGTTGGAAACTTTTCTTATCAAATGGCTAGAGAAAGCAGAACGAGATGGGATGTGTTCAGGCCACAGTATCCAATCAGCAAAGTTCATCAAGAAATTAATCAAATTACTGGGCTGAACAAGGTTGCCTTGAAGTATAAACCACCAACAGTGTTGAAGTGTATTCCGTTGATGCCTATACAGCAACACTTCAGCAAAGATTTCGTGATGTGGTACTATGACTGGAGAACAGTAGAAGCCGTCATCTTACTGAAAGATAAAAGGGGAGAGTACAAAAAGATTCACATATTTGATCCCATGTGGTTGATTAACTGCTCTTATGAAGACATAATCAAGCTGTATTACAATCCAATCTACTTTGAGGAGAAGGATGGTGAACAAGCGATGAAATACCATCGTGTTGTGTGTTTGTGCTTCGCTTGGGATGTGAATGCAGGTTGTGATTATGATAAGAAGTTGGGAAAGAACGTGAAGGTTAATGAAATGAAGAAAAGATCGAAACCAAAACCTGAGCCGGTGATGACTAAAGAGTAGAAAAAGATTCTCCGTATCAGGTTGATGAACAAAACACTTGATTACCAACGTCAACAATCTAAGCAATAGTCGAGGGGGAGTTTGTAGATGCACATTTTGCGACTAGTTGCTTTGGATTAACAACATAAGTGATTTGTTTGATAACGAGAAATCGAAGGTAGACTTTAGATGGGTCGAAGGAAGATATAAAGGTTCAAAGGGAGAAAACTGAAGACAAAAGATTGGTTCGAGCTGTGATGCAGGTCGAAGGTGCACATTCGACCATGTCGATGGATCGAATGTGCAGTACTATATAAGTTGGAAATTTTGTTTAGATTATAACTTTTTTCCATTTCAGAGTGTGTAATGAGTCTAGGTTTTCTCTCTGGGTCTAGATCATTCTGAAAGTGATTTTTTCATTATAAACCTAAATTGTAATCCAAATTAACAAGTTTATTAATGAAAATGGATGTTGAAAAGGTGATTGATTGTGTCTGATTCATTTCATATCATTTGTAAACATTCTAGGGTTTCCGCACCTGGATTATTTGACTTGTATGATCATATAACCGTTTTAATCATAACCGATCCTCAACAAAATGATCAGGTTTTAAGTTTGAGACTATATATGTTTAGAGGGTCCATAAGCTCCTAGATCGATTTGCATAAAGAAGTAACACTGTTAGCCTCAACTCAGGAGGGGACTTCCTACGTTCAGACTCCGACATGAGAATACGTATGTATTCATCAAGCAGTTGGGGACAATGTAGGTAAGACTGTAAAGGGGAGTAAAAGTGTGTGTGGATGACTTAGCAAGGGATCTCCTTATATAGACAATAAGTTCCCACTCAGGAGCTCCCATAAGGAAGCCATCTTTCTATACATTATAAATCTGTCCGTTCTTTCTTATCCTTGCAAAGAAGCCTTGCCTTTTTGGTATAAAAAAAACCATTTTTGTTCCTTCTTAGGTCAGATTGGAACTGCTTGATGTGAACATCATGGATCAGAGTGAAAGTTGACATAACTTTTAACTTCTCCATAAAGTTACTGCTCACCACTATAACAAAGAGCTACTGTAAGGCAGCCTAAAGCTTCATGAGCTCCCCGGTGTTTACTTCTCGGCTTCGATGGGTCAGGTAGCTTCTGTGCTTTATGATGCTTTGCTTTTATTAATGGGGTAATTATGGGGTTCTAGCACCCACATCATCAGCCCCCAATAATAAACATTTATAATGTTATAAGTGCTTGTGACTTATGAAACTGACAATTCATTGTGATATTGTAAGGCTTTTAAGCTTTCAAGTCTATATGAATTTTGGTTAGCTTCCCCAAAGAAACTATTTCATTTAGTCCCTTATTGGATTTTTTTTTTTTATAATGACGACCCTTTAGTGTTAGGAAACCCTTTTCAGTTTCCCATCTTTCATTGCTTCTTTGGGAGCAAGGAATAGTCCCATCATAGCTGCCGCAGGCTAATTGGTCTTCACGCTGACGCCAGTCATAAGAGGGACAACTGTGTTGTAGTTATTCCCTAGATCTTCGAATTCGTTGGTAACCATCGATTCAAATTTGAATTTTCTTCTATAAATAGAGTTTTTAACTTCCTTTCAATTTTACTTTATCCCATGTTTAGCTAAAAATCTCCATTTTTTTCGATGGCATTTCAATTTTACTTCTTTATAAATGGTAAGCTCCTTCCCCTATTTTCATTGCATATCTGTTATGGGTTCGAAAAGTAATCTGCTTTCCTAGTTTTCTCGTCTCTTCTAGTTGGAGGTTGAACGATTTTGCATTGGTTAGGGTATTCCACTTTCTTTTGACCCAAGTGTCACCAAAGGTATGACTCTTATTACTGTTGTTTCCTGTCACAACCTTAAATTCCATGTGCGGGGTTTTCCTACGTGGCGCATGACACACCAGGATCTATGTCAGTGATCACAATAAACGACCACTATATGATAAGAACACAATGTAATGAAAAGACTTCAATTTAAAATGTTATAACACGGCAGAAGCATCCAACAACCTAACATTATATAAATAACACATGTTTACAATTGTTTTCAAAATGGTAACCAAAACGACTTTAGTGTAAACATGAATGCAGTGCGACCCACAGTGTGTCCTGCTCCTGCTTTGATATTAAGGAGCATAGTTATTGATAGCGAATAGCGGTAAATAGCAACGGGCTACCGATATGCTACGTAGCGATAGCGATGAAATAGCGCCCGCTATTTCATAAATAGCGGTAAGGTATTAAAATATTTAAAAATATTTTTATGTACAAATTTACAAGTATAAGGACCAAATGTTTATATATACAAACTAATTTTATACTTTCTGTTTAAAATTTAGAAGTTTTTAGACTAAATGTAAATAAATAAAAGATAGAGGGGTGAAATTTGTTAATGAATAAAGTTAATAATAATATAATAATAGTAATTAAAAGTCCTTTTACTACTTTTCAGAACTTGGGTTTCCAACCCACTATTTAGTACGTATTATTAATTATTAATAATTAAAAATCTCTTCTCTCTCTTACGATTCATCTTCTCCGTCGAAGACAGTCAAAATCCGGCGCCTGTAAATCAAGACCAGAGACATCGCCGTCAAAATCCGACGCCTATAAATCTACAATAAAAACGATTTCATCTTCTCCGTCATCCTCCTCCTTGTTTCCGGCAGAAATCACAGCGACATCGCCGGAATTCTTAGCCGGACGTCGCCGGACGTCGCTATACACACGCTATTGCCCCGCTAAACACTACATAGCGATGGTCGCTACCATCGCTATTGACAACTATGTTAAGGAGCACAGAAAACATGCTAAAACTTGGCAACATATAATGTTGGTGAGTGGACAGGTTTAGTATTCAAAAGTATTTAGAAAACTGGATTCTCATTCAATACTCATTATATTAAAGTGTCCTACTACTGTTTGGATCACTGTTCGCCTCACTGTTCAACTCTCTGTACGCAATACTGTTTGGTTTACTGTTCACTTTATTGTCCGCACCCTGTTTGCCTCAACTAGGTTGTGACAACAGTCAACGAACCATGTCAACATCCGTACGCTTTTCATTTACTATTGTCATAATATGTGCATCTTTAAACATCTTGCATACACTATACCCCCCCCCCCCCCAAGTCTAGTGAAGCATGACTTATTTAGAAAACTCATCACAGAACACCTGTTTAGTCATACAACACCCAGACAATCACCTAACAAGCATTTCATGAGGTTACCACACCCTAACACATGGTAAATCATCTCTAACACATGTAAGTAATTACAAGGACCACCACGGGTTATTATCTAATAAACAAATGCTCACAAACCCGATATCTATGAAACAAATACATGTTGATATCGTCATTTCACCCTTAACAAGATTTAGTAGGATATTGGTCGACTAAATCCATATTAACTTGAGTTATAAATCAATGAACCTAACCCTTTTGTACTAAAAAGGCCGATCACATTTCATTGGATCACCTAAGACCTTAAACACTTGATTAAGATGCTCTATAGTTCCACCAAGGTCTATCACAATGGTATCCTAACCAATTCACAACACTATCACCAATATATGTGAGTTCATACACGGGACAACTCACACACATAAATATACAATCCTTAGTTGTTTCAACTAAACTAATAGAACCATTCCTTACTCTTAATCATCACCCCTTAGACCTATCCTTATCCCTTGATGTCACCTCTAGTGTCACGACCAAAACCATTTATTTGGACTCAACATGAAGGCACCTCAAGACAAGTAGCAAATCTCCTACCTATTGACAAGAATCGGCCGAAGATAACACCCCCTCAACAATCACCATCACTTGACAACTATAAAGGTTACATCCATTAAGGCCTAAGCTATCCTTACACCTCTTGATACTCCTATGATCACTTACTATAATTGCCACAATCCTACCCATATGCATCGGCCAAATGAAAACAACACTAACACCTCATGGATAATACCATTCTTTGCACTAGAAGGACTACAAGACAAGGATGCTTACACTATGTGTTAAGTATGATCATCTTCCACTTTTGGAGGCAAACAATCAGCCAACATATCTATGAAAAGGACAAGATGAAGCACCTCTCATACATCATTTTCACCATCATTTGGCCTCTTTACCTTGTCTTTTGTGCGGCCGAGTGACATCATGAGTGCAAGCTCATGGAATGTTGGCAAGTTACCTCAAAATGGACAATAAAACACACCTCTAATCCACCCCTTGATGAGTCAACCCTCCTCTTATATCTATGCTCCACAACAATCGGCCAAGATCAAGAAGAAATCAACCTAAAGTCACTATCTTTAATCCTATCATAATTAGATTTCTTAATCAATGCCTCATCCAAGAAGCTTGCCCTTTCCTCAATTGTTCTTGTCCATGCCTTGTCCGAACCTTATATAAAGAGACTTCATTCTACTCTCAAATTCCAAACCAAACACTTCCTTCTATCTCAAAACTTTCGGATACTATCTCTTCCTAGCCGAAGCATTGCAAGCTCTTGGAGAAGACTAGGAAGCTATCCAACATCAATCATCTCTTGGTAAGATCCCTATGCCCCTAAACTTTAATCTTGTCCATTCCACCCGACCTTGTTCGACCTTTGGTTCAATCCAATCGCATGATCACACACATTGCACACATTGTCTTAGTTTATAGTTGTTTTAACTCACTAATGATCACATTGTCCTAACACAACAACGATCGGGCCTTATAATAGCTTTGAGAAATCGAGCCATGCTTTTTGAATCAATACAAAACTAAAAAATCACTTGGCTTATATTCAAAGCTAAGGCTAACAAACATGGTGATCAAACTCGATTTTCTCACAAAACTCACAAACATGTCTTATGATAACTCTGAGAGGCCTTGTCAAGCTCAAAACAATTAAGTTTAGTGTTAGGATCTGAGTTTGATTTTTTATGAATGTTTAATAAATGAAACAGAATGAAGATGAACAATAATAATGGAAAGTGCAGTAGAATAGTAAACTATAAATCATAACAAACAGGATAATTGCTTTTAATTTGTACTTCTCAATAATCAACACAAATTCAGTACAGTACATAATTTATCCCCTCAGCCTGATAACTCACAGTGTTTGTCTTGAGAGAATGTTTGGAGTGATAAATAGAACAGTACATGCACTACTCTATTTATAGACAAACCTAAACTCTGATGACCTATGGCTGACATCACCAAAGACAGTGACAACTAACAGATATAACAACATAAAACATCTGATAAATACAAACACTGTTGCATTGGTAAACACTGATGACTAAACAGCTGATGGGGTAAAACTCTGATGGCTTGAATCATCTGTTGGATCCTAAGTGTCGTTGGCTCCAGAAGACCTTGTGTCTTCAACAGTCTTTGGCTCAACAGTTGTTTCTTCAATCATTCCTTTGAGATCAACAATTTTACAGTAGATGTTAGGAGAATAGCAGTTGTTAGAGTCAACAGTCTTTTGGGAGAATCATCATGAAAACTATTGTTTTATTCAGGATCATATATATAGTATGTTTTGGCTTTTCATATCATCTATTCTTCTTCGGTTTCAGCAGACCCAACAATCTCCCCCTAGAACAGATGATGCCAAAACTCAACCTTTATTGCCGATCTATATTCCTCATCAGACTTTCTCTAATTTGGCCCTTGAATTGTAATTCAAAATGAAAAGAGAACAAGTCTTCAGCATCGATTTCCAGTTCTAACTTCAGAAGGTCTTGGAGATCATCTGCACACACACACCATATGCATCATCCATTCTTAACTTTTGAGCTTCTCCATCAGATCTGAGCAGAGTCAATTCGTGGGTGTCTTTATTAACTTCCACTTTAGAATTTTTTTAATCTAAGGATTTCTTGAGTTGCAGTTTTATTTGAGATGAGTTTGGTGATGGAGGCCTTCCAATGATTCTTCTTAATTCTTAACTGATGGGATTAGAGAAGTAGTGGACTTGGTTAAAAATCCCTTCTTTCACAAAAGTTTCAGCAAACTCTTTTTCATCTTCCTTAGACATCAGCTTGTGCCTTTTGTACTGTTTCTTGGTAGCTATGGAGAGATCAGATGTTGAGAGTAAGCTATCAAGTGAAAAAGTCCGTTGAGATTTTCTAACCACTTGTGCATCAGGGTAGATTGGTTTTCTTGGAAGTGTAGGATCAGTTTTTCTATTCTCTTCATGTTTCTTGTATGTTTCAACCAAGTTCAGCTCAGCCCATCTTGTGACAAACCTCATTTCTTCATACTTGGCAGCAACTATTTCTTCCCTCATTCTTTTGAATTTTAAGGCTGTGACAGGGTCTTTGCCTTTTCTGAAATCAGGAGCAAAAACACTTGAGTTGGATGTTTGGTCATTTATTCAATCATGTATAAGTCCTCTTGAAGGGCATGAGTAGTCCAGCCTGCAAATTGTTTTCTATTTGCTTTGTACGGTTTTGCTGCCATGATTTGATCAAGAATAGATTCCCTTACTACTTTCTCCAATTCACCACTGATAGGCTGGATGGACATGGAATTGCTCAGTGTCTTAGCAAAATCTCCAATCCTTCTCAATTTTCTAGGCTCTGCTGAATGAATGCCCTGAGCTGTCATGTCATCCTTGCCTTTACATTTATCCTTGATTATCAAATATGTCTACACTGCTTTCATTTTCAGGTATTCATCAATGTTTTTGGGTTTAGGCAGATTTGGGAGAGATTGGAAAGTTCTTTGAGATGGGTCCTCAGTATTATAGAAGGCTTGAATTTCCCCCTTGAGTAGATCAAGCTCAAGAGGATACTGAGCAGCCAATGGTGTGATGGTTGGTGGTGGTCTATGGGATGAAAATTTGGAAGTGTGTGGTGAAAAAGATGATAATGGAATGGCTGGAAAGGGTGCAGATTGTGGTGATGAAATGGGAGTTGGTGTGGTTTCTATATTCTCATCCTGTACCACAAAGGTTGATTTTCTCTTCCTTTTGTACAGGATCAGAAGAGATGATGGTTTTTGTGAAGCAGTGGATGTGTTAACATCTGTTAGCACTTATGTAGGACCAACATATGTTTAGGGTTGAGAAGGTGATGTGGGTGGCATAGATATGGGTGGTGTAGTGGTGGTGGTTGTTGTGATGATGGGTACAGTGGTTGTAGTTGTGGTAGGTTCATTGGTTGTAGCAGTGGTTGTAGTGGTGGTAGTAGCAGTGGTTGTAGTGGTGGTAGTTGTAGTGGTAGTAGTAGATTTGGGAACAGAGGTTTTGGATGGTAGTTGCCTAACATGTTTTGCAGGCATTCTCTTCCTGTTAGAGTAGCCAACATCTTCAATTTCCTACTGTTGTTCTTGTTTCTTGTGTACTAGAAACTCTGCTTTAACATTCAAAGTCTCAGACCTTTTCAACTTAGCTTCAGCAGCCTTTTCATCCATGACATTAGCAGATTCATCAATCTTCTTTACCTTTTCAGCTTTGGCAAGTTCAGAAGTGGTTTGAGCAGTGGATTGTTGTGGAGCTGAAGTAGACCCTGGTTTGTCAGTAGGCTTTTGTGATTGACCTTTTTGTGAAGGTGGAATTCCAAAGGGATCTAACTTGGCAATCTATCTCTGCCACTCTCCCCCTTTTTGGCATCATCAGTAGTGAACTCATCATCGTTTCCATCTCTTAAAATAGTTGTGGGGGCAGAGGTAGTGGTATTCAGCAGATGATCTTTTATTGCTTTGATATCTGCTTGGGTTTCTGTGTACCTAGAATTCACCATGGTTCTGATTTGAGCCATATAGGTTTCATGGGATTTGTTGTGGGTGAAAATCCTCAGGATGATTTTACCTCACATCCCTAATGTGTCATCCCCAGGATGCTGATTAACTTCAGGATGTGACAGTGTTTTAGCATATGCACATCATGAGAATGAACTAACAAGTTGACTCTCCTATGTATGACTGCAGGTACAAACAAGTTACAATATGGATTTATATGCTCGACAACGTCCATATTATTATCCTCAATTGAAGAATTCAAGGATATAAGTATAACTCATGGTCAGGATGGAAGATATGGTCAAGATGGAAGACATAGTCACAGATGTAACCGATATACATTTATTATCGGCGACAAAAGAGGAAACAGCTGAAACATTAAACTAGCTAAGGAAAAACCATTGCTACAATGTTCACTTGAGATGAAACAACCACAACGGTCATAAGAAGACTTCAAAGAACTTAACAACTTAGTGAGTTTCATGGGATCGTTTGTTTATTTCATGTACTATATAAATGAGGGTATTGGACGAGTATATGACACATTGCTCACACTATAGCTGCACACATATACTTAGTTGATCACAAACACTTGCACAATCTTTCTAATCATAGTACACTCGTCCAAATACCCATCAAAAGTGGTATCTTTTTACCACATTAATATTAACAAACAAGGCAGGGGCCTAGACTCCTCCCGAGGTTTTATGCCGGCGATCTACAACTCATCAACGACTTTCCTCATAGATCGTGTGTTGTTCTTGTTGTTTATCACTTTATTTGTTCATTCATAGCAGTTCCATCCTGAGGATAATACTGTCCATCCCTACAATAACCTAAGCCATCCTGATCATAGTTGTCATATTTTTGCTTCTTTAACATCTTGATACACCAACTTCAGAATACTACTGATTTACAAACATATCTCTACACATTTAGCACTCTACCTCACATAAAACTAATTTGGAATTCAAAGTTATTTTTATTAGATATTTTTTGACCAAAACAATTTGGCGCCCACCGTGGGGCAAGTGGTGCTATTTTAACAAAAAAACTTTGTTAAAACTCTCTTTTATTTAATTCCTATTTACAAAATTTGACAATTATGGCTTCTACACAAAAATTTGTGTCAACATCCATGCCATCTACAACCTCTGCCAGAAATACTGCCTTACCACCTCCACCTGCACTTCCAAGAAGTTCCACTTCCCAAATCCCACCTAGACCATCTAGATCTACTCCTCCGGTTTTTGTATCGAATGATGAGTTAGTATCTATGTTTGCACTAATGAAGGATTCGATACATCAACAACAAGACACAAACCGGATGTTGATAAGAGAAATACAAGCTCTTAAATCATCCTCAAGAAAGCCAAGTGAAGACATAGGGACACCATTGCAACCCAAGGCATTAGATTTTAATTCTAGCATCTCTAGAGGGGTGCATCAAGGAGATTTCATCCCCATGAGTATTAGGTTCTCTGCTCCAGAAATAGTTACTGCTCCTAGGATGGCAACCACTAGGGATACAGGATATACACCTGTGCCATCCCAAGGATATAACGTTAACGGTAACAATTTAAGTTTTAGTACTTTTACTACTAATGATGTTGCTTCTTTGCAGGATACAGGAATAAGTCCTCAGCTAGCAAGGGAGCTTCAGAAGATTAAGGATATGGTATCAAGTGTTCCAGGGATAGTACAACCCATCCATGAAGTATCCTCAGCATGCCATAGAGTGTCAAGATTTGCATCTCCCATGTGCGATGCAGAAATTCCAAAACAGTTTCAAACTCCAAGCATGAAGCTCTATGATGGATCTACAGATCCTGAAGAGCATGTGGCTCAATATAGGGAAAGGATGGAAATAAATCCAATCCCTGCCAATCTGAAATAAGCATGTTTATGCAAGGGATTTGGCTCAACTCTCACCGCTCCAGCCCTGAAATGGCTCCTAAGTGTTCCACCCTATTCTATTACTTCTTTTGCACATTTAATTAACATGTTCAATAATCAGTTTTCTTTGTAGTCGAACGTTCGAACGTTTGACAAGTGATCTATATAGGGTGACTCAACCGCAGGGGGAATCACTGAGGGGATACATTACCAGGTTTGGAAAGGAAGCACTTGACATCCCGAAACTGGATGTCATAATAGTAGTACAGGCATTCAAGATGGGGCTGCAAAGAGATTCACCATTCTACCAAGAATTGGTGATGAATCCATGCAGGAACTTGGATGAAGTTAGGATAAGAGCTCTAAGATTCATCCGACTTGAGGATGATAAGAAAATTCAACCGAGGATAGAATCATCCTCAAAATATAACCATCCCAATCGAAAATCCACTCCCACATACGAACCATATAAGCATAAACCATATGCTAGGCCTGATAACAAAAAGGTCAATGTGGTAGAGGACGACGATGAGGATGAGTGCCCTAAATTATCAGATTATTGTTTTTCTATGGATGTAACAGGATTGATGTATGCCATGAAAGATCTAGGGACAAAGCAAAATGGCCGAGGAAAGAGAATAAGGCAGGATGGAAGGATAAATCCAAATGGTGTGCCTGTCACGAAGATTTCGGCCATATTACTGAAGACTGTATTGCCTTAAAAAGGAGATAGCCTATCTCTTGAGCAAAGGTCACCTTAAAGAACTCCTGGGCAAAAAGAAATCAAGAGCTCAGGATGGCAGCAACATCCCGGAAAGAGCAGCATCCCCACCTAAGGATGATGGTATCATGAACTTCATTTCAGGAGGATCAGACATTTGTGGAACCTCATACTCAGCTGCCAAAAGACATGCGAGGGAGACAAAGTCTGAAAAAGGAAAAAGACCAACAAAGACGACCATCCTGACGACCTCCAAAGTGATCAGCTTCGAGGAGGAGGACCGAGAAAACATTCTTGATCCTCGTCATGACGGTTTGGTTATTACTTTGTATATTGCTAACCACTTTATTCGTAGGATTCTCGTAGATGGAGGAAGTTCAGTGAACATCATCTAGCTTGAAGCTCTTAAAAGAATGAATATCCCAGAATCTGAAATGGGTTCCAGATCATTAGTCTTAGTGGGCTTTAGTGGAGAAACTAAGAGCACAATGGGAGACATAAAGCTACCAGTGTATGTGGAAGGGGTGAACTCTATCCAGAGATTTTGTGTGATAGATTCCCTATCCTGCTACAATGTCATCCTGGGGAGACCCTGGATACATGATATGAAGGCAGTCCCTTCAACATACCACCAACGTATAAAGTTACCCACACCTTGGAGAGTCGTCAAAGTAAATAGTGATCAACAAGAAGCCAAGGACTGTTATACAACATCAATGAAGGCTTCATCACGTCAAGCATAGCAACTACAGAAGGATGCATAGGGTGATACTCAAGATGTCAAGGCACATCCTGAGCAGGATGTAAACGCTGTTTGCCTTGACAACGACAACAAGGATATCACTGTGCTAATTGGTAAGAATATCCCTAATAACATTGAACAATCACTAATCTCGTTTCTTAAATGCAGGATGTCTACTTTTGCATGGAAGCATGAAGATATGACTGGCATTTCTAAAGATTTCATCACTCATAAACTCGGGATTGATAAGAACTTCAAACCCATCCAGCAAAAGAGAAGGAAGTTTGCTCCAGAATGAAATGTCATCATACAAGAACAAGTGGATAGACTCCTTAAATCCAAGATGATATGAGAAGTGAAATTTCCAAGATGGCTTGCCAACGTGGTGGTGGTTCAAAAGAAGAATGGGAAATGAAGAGTATGTGTAGACTACACAGACCTCAATAAAGCCTGTCCTAAAGACCCATTCCCATTACTACACATAGATTCAATGGTGGATGCTACAGCAGGACATGAAATGTTGACATTCATGGATGCATCCTCAGGATTCCAACAAATTCAAATGGAACCAGAGGATCAAGAAGACATAGCATTCATGACCCCATCAGGTATATATTGTTATATAGCTATGCCTTTTGGATTAAAAAATGCAGGTTTAACTTACCAAAGGCTAGTCAATATGATGTTTAAAGAAAAGATTGGGGACACGATGGAGGTGTACATTGATGACATGGTGGTCAAGTCCAAGAAGGCAGAGAATCATCTTCAAGATCTTAATGAAGCATTTGACATCCTGGACACCTATAACATGAAGTTGAACCCATCTAAATGTCATTTTGGAGTCGGTGCTGGAAAGTTTCTAGGATATCTAGTTACTAAAAGAGGGATAGAGGCCAGCCCTGAACAAATAAAGGCCATCCTTGATAACAAATCCCAAAAAAATATCAAGGATGTACAAAGGCTGTCAGTCAGGATAGCAGCCTTAAACAGATTCATTTCGAAATCCTCGGATAAATGCAAAGAATTCTATGATATCCTGAGGAAGAATAGCAAATTCGACTGGGGACAGAAACACGAGGAAGCATTGAAGAAACTGAAAGAATATCTAGCAGCAGCTCCACTCCTGATGAAGCCTGAGGATGGAGAACCACTGAAGTTATATCTTGCAGTTTCTGGGAATGCTATAAGTGCAGTCTTGGTAAGAGACTTCGAGGGGGAACAGCATCCTGTATACTATGTAAGTAAAACCCTACTAGATGCTGAGACCTGGTATTCTCATCTCGAAAAACTTGTTTTAGCCTTGATAATGGCATCTACTAAGTTAAGGCATTACTTTGAAACACATAGGATACATGTACAAACTAACTATCCCATTAAAAATGTACTTAGAAAACCAAAAATGTCAGGTAGAATGGCTAAGTGGTCAGTAAAATTGAGTGCCTTTGACTTAGTGTTCCAGCCTAGAAATGCAATTAAATCTCAGGCTCTAATAGATTTTGTGGCTGATTTCAGTAGTGACATCCTGAGTGAAGTAGAATCTGAAGTACAACAATTAAACGAAAACTTAGGAAAATGGATGTTGTATACTGATGGTGCTTCAAATGCAAGAGGAATAGGCTTAGGAATACTACTAAAATTGCCACAAGGGGACAAAATACCCCATGCTATTAAATGTGCATTTCAGAAAACCAATAATGAGGCAAAATATGAAGCTCTCATTGCTGGTTTACAACTTGCTAAAGACATGCATATTGTTAATATAGAAGTATTTGTTGATTCTTTGTTGATTACTAATCATTTCAATGGATCTTATGCAGTAAAAGGACAAAAATTAGCTCTTTATCTTGAAAAAGTTAAAAATTTATCAACTTCTTTTGTAGAATTTTCACTAACACTGGTACCTAGGGAAGAAAATGCTGAAGCTGATGCCTTAGCAAATCTGGGATCCTCTCTTAATCTACCAATAGGGTCCAGGATTCCTATCATTCACATTTTGAAACAAGCAATTGAAGAGTGGCATCATGAGGATGAAACAGTCCATCCCGAAGATAAAACAGTCCATCCCGAGGGTATCACTATTTTAGCCACTCAGGCACAAGATGATTCATCATGGATGACTCCTATAATAAAATATTTACAAGAGGATGTCATTCCTGATGAAGAAAATCGAAAGGCTTTCAAGATAAAGGTATCTAAATTCACAATTATAGACAATATTTTGTATAGAAAATCTCTTGCAGGTCCATATCAAAGATGCCTCAACAAGGATGAAGCAAATGAAGTGCTCAAAGACATCCACGAAGGAGATTGTGGAAATCATACAGCAGGAAGATCTCTTTACTCGAAGACTCTGAGGACAGGATACTATTGGCCTACTATAAAGAAAGATGCCATGCTATATTCCCAAAAGTGTGATCCATGCCAAAGACATAGCAACATCCTTCACCAACCTGCTGAACCATTACACCCTGTTATTTCACCATGGCCCTTCATGAAGTAGGGGATGGATATAGTAGGAAAGCTACCCAAAGCCCCTGGAGGAAAGGTATTTATGCTGGTAATGACAGACTACTTCTCAAAAGGGGATGGATATAGTAGGAAAGCTACCCAAAGCCCCTGGAGGAAAGGTATTTATGCTGGTAATGACAGACTACTTCTCAAAATGGATTGAAGCTAAAGCATTTGTACAAGTTAGAGACAAGGAAGTGGTCTCATTCATTAAAAGGAATATGCTAACAAGATTTGGAGTACCATCTGAGATTATTTGTGAAAATGGTTCTCAATTCATAAGCAAAAGAACAACTGACTTTTGTGAGAGTTGGGGAATCAAGATGGTGACTTCAACGCCAGTCCATCCTCAAGCTAATGGATAAGCAGAATCTTCAAACAAAATCATCGTCAACAACTTGAAGAAGAAGCTTAGGGAAAAGAAAGGGAAATGAGTAGAAGAACTTCCATTCGTACTCTGGGCAGATAGGACTACTTCCAAGAATGCTACTGGTCAAACACCTTTCTCCTTAGTCTTTGGAACGGAGGCCATGCTGCCAACAGAGATGGTCATGCCTACAGCAAGGAAACATCTTCAGGATGCAAGTACCAATTCAGAAGCATTACTTCAGGTTTTGGAAACTGTGGATGAGCTCAGGGATGCTGCTAAAGTAAGGATGGCAGCATATCAACAGAGGATCGCTAAAGCTTACAACAAGAATATCAGGATAAGAAGATTTCAGGAAGGAGACTTGGTACTGAGAATAGCCTTTCAAAATACAACAAAACCAAGTGATGGAAAGTTAGCTCCCAAGTGGGAAGGTCCATATTTGACCGATTTCGAAGCTGGTAAAGGAGCATATTGGTTATCAACGATGGAAGGAGAGATTCTACCAAGGGCTTAGAATGCAATTCACTTAAGATATTACCATGTTTAGGGATGCGTGTGACTGATCTCTCTGGAAAAGAAACCATGGTCCGAATCACAGGTGGGATGAAGGTAAAGGATGATAGAGATGAATCATCTCCATAGGTAAGTACTTATCCTTTATCTATTTTGATCGATTATATTTTCACTAAACATGGTCTAGAAATAGTCCATCCTGAGAATTTTGTAGTACCATCCTGAAGATGGAATGCTTAGAAGACTAGGGGTTGGCCACCCTCTCCTACGTTAAGGTGTCCACCACCTTCCTAAGGTTTAAAGGTATTCACCTTTCACATTGGTTTAGCAACCCTCGCCTGGAGCGCATGATACCCATGTATATTCTCGGGATGGTGGGACCAGTTCATGTAAAAGTGGCTAACAATTTCATTATCTTTGAGATATACGATGGAGCTCTTAAGGTTTAGACATTTTTCAATGTCTCTTTCTCGAATTTGGTCTAAGTCACCAGGGCCTTGTCGCTAGTTATTCTAAGGGCCTTGTCGCTAGTTATTCCCAAGGCCTTGTCGCCAGTTATTCCCAAGGCCTTGTCGCCAGTTATTTCAAAAAGGGTTTTTTTTATCCCAAAGGCCTTGTCGCCAGGATAATAACAAAAGTTTTCCTTTACAGGACATTATTAAGATTCAAATTCTCCCTAAAGATTATAGACTTGAAGTCTATGCTCAAGATATTACGATGGGGACATCCTCAGGATGTAAGACCATTCCAAGGATGAAGAAAAAACTGGGGACATCCTCAGGATATTGAAGACCATTCTGAGGATGACAAAGACTTATGAAGAATGTGGCAAGATCAGGAGAATTACTCAATGAAAGGTATTATTTTTTATCATCCTTTTTATATCTTAAGTATTTACTAATGGTTGCAGAATATCGAAGAACACAAAGCTGATAGCGTCAAAAGATTGTTACCATTATATTATTAATGCATCATGATCAAAATTTGATGTCAACCCTGGCTTCATCCAAAACTAGGACCCATCCACCAGGGCTCAACATCGATGGTCAGGGTCAAATAAAAGATTTGGGGCTTCGTCTTGAAACCAAGATCCCTCCACCCCAAATATCCTAGATTATTACATGCCAAAATAAATTTTCTGAAATTGTTCTACCAACCACTACCACAAAGTTCAAATAAAAAGTGGGCTCCAGCCTATTCAATGCATCCTTCATCGCCCACTGGAAGGTCCTTCACCACCACGACAATCTTAGCTTTAGCTGCCTTCGCTTTTGCATCCTCAGGATCTTCGGCCACATCCTCGGGATGAGCAACAGGAACAGGCTCATAAACCACCTCTTTTCCACCCAGGCTCTTGATTTTTGTAACATTACGCATTTATAACTTGTATGTTACGATCACCATGAATAAAAACGTCAAGTTTTAGTATTATTGTTCGCATTTAATTATTATTGTGGCATTTTGGGAACCCTAATACTATAATAATTATACATAATATACATATATATATATATATAAATTAAATGTAAAAAAATGCATTGCTTGGGCGGGACTCGAACCCGCGCCCCAAGCCGGTCCATATACACAACACACACATAACCATCTGATCTACACGAACTTCTTGTTTCATTTCCAGCTTATAATTAATTTATCACGACTTTGGTTTCTTCACAGTTGACTAGAGAAGTCAACTGTGACAGCAATCTTCCATATTTAACCATCTTGAACGCGTAATTGATCATGGATTGGCATGTTATCGTGATTACCGGTCCATTACGAGTCAACACACGTACAATTATCATTTAATTCGTAGCAATTATACCCGTATATGCGATACCCATTCAATTCGAGGTCAAACATACCAATTTGATGTTCCAGACCACATCACTATAAATTGGACATCACAATTCATTCACAACTCGCCGATAATTCTCTCACAACCTCTTATTTCTGTTATTAAACATTCAATCGAAGTGTTCTTGCTCGTGTTGACTTTCTCTGTTGACTGGGCAATCCGTAATCAATCGGGTTTGTAAGTCTGTTATTTTTGATGGGTTTTTATGTTCGGCATACACACAACAATAACCCTAAGGTTAATTGGGTTATTGTTGTGTGATTTGTTCGATTGGAAAATCTAGGGCTCGAACATCATAATTTGGGGAAGAACACGATTTAAAACATGTGTTATATTTTATTTAAACTGGAATCAAACACAACCCCTGATCTAGATCAGGTGGTTGTGTCTGATGTTGGTTTGCGAGCACACGCGGGTTCGAGTCCCTTCCAAACCGGTTTTATTCTTTTTCTTTTAATTGAAAATAAAATTGATTTTCCTTATTGTATATAATTATAATAATCAGAGATTAAACGTTCTCAGGGTCCAGACCAGTTGGTCTGGGTTTGTGATTTAAAACACACGAACCGGCCAAGGGCCCGGGTTCGAACCACGGCATCAACAAAATTTTTTTTTATTAAACATATATATATATATATATATATATATTCATTTTAAAATATATATATATATATAAACATATATATATATATATATATATATATATATTCCTTTATATTTTTAAAAATTCATTTTAAAATACTTAAACTCTTTTAAAAATTCTACAAAAAGTATTTTATGTTTATCTAGTGAAAAAAGTTTAACATACACTTTTTAGTTTTCAAAAATTTATTTATTTAATATATATAATAAATAAATCAAATTTATTCTATTTTATTTATAAAATTCTATAAAGATATCAAAACAATTTTATTAATTTCCACAAAAATTATTCTGAGTTTTTATAACAATAAACTTTTCTGAAATGATTTTTATTTCTGAAAAATCATTTATTTAATATTTTTAATCAATTTTTGTTCGTTTTAATCATAAATAAATCATAATAAATTCATTTTTCAATATTTTTGCACCAAAATTTTATATAAATTATTTCTGATTATTAGGAACAGAAATATAATTTTTAATTTAATAATTCTTTAATTTCGGTATTTTTAAATATTAAAGTTAAATTTTGGCAAATTGAAATAAATAGATTTAATATTCTATTTTTAAGGAAATAATTTTATAAAAATTATTTTCATACATTAAACTTGTTACTGTGACCATCTTTAATTTAAAATTTACAAAAAGACTTTTGTTTATTTATTTATCAAATTTCTCTCAATTATCAAACATTTTAATTATTAATCAAACAAGCACTTATCCCCAATTCGAAGCCCTAGAATATATATTTGTAGACTAGATAGACTTAGACATATTTATTACCTTAATTATAGGGTAATACTTGGCATTGTTGGGCAACACACTATTCTATTTTTCAAGAGATATAACATTTTGCTAAGGTGAGTTTTACATAGCCCCTTTTCTATTTATCACCGTTTTTGGGGTGAAACTTGTTACAACATTCTATATGCAATTCAATCATCAAAGTGTCTATGTGTTTTTCTATGTTGCATTATGTCTTGAACATGACTAGGGTAAGCACAATTCTAGCATAATCATTAACATTGATCAGCCGACGGTATACAATGATAGATCTATTGGACTGACAATCCCACCCGGATACGTACCTCCTACAAAGGTAGCGTGGGTGATTGTTATCGCATAACATATTCGAGTGAACCATGAGCGTATGGGATGTACCACATTATAACAGTCACAAGGGTTGATTATGCACTCGATTTACTTCTAGTATGTTTTCACATATGGACTAGACTTGCCATGAAACTTGAATTGTACAAGTTTTATTCGATTATCAAAACCTATGTAATTCTCACCAACTTTTGTTGACCCAAAATATTTTCAAACTTAACATGTTTCAGGTTATAACATGCTCGAAGATTAGAGTTAATGCTTGAAGATGCGTAGCTTGTATTTTTCATTTTGATGTACAAATTCATAGAACAATTGTATGTAATTTATTTAAATTATTTATTGAAACTTATTATTTACCATGAGCTACTGAACAATCATCAATACGTGACATCCCGATGTTTCCGCCATCGATTGGGGTGTTACAATTTTCTCCTTCCAGACTTCAACATCCTAGATATTCTGATCAAAACCTGGATCTTTGGCCTAGAGAGCCATCTTCACCCTAGCCTAAAAGACAGCAATCCTAGCAGACTTGATAAGCCCATTCCTGTGATCCAATGCCTCCTTCTCTTGATCTAGTATGGCTTTAGCATACTCAGCCTTTACTCTCTTCTACTCTGCTTCAGTCTCTTCCAGTTTGCTCTCAAGATACTTGCCTTTATCATGAGAAATCTTCTGAACATCTTCAAGCTTAGTCTGTGCCAAATGACGTTCCTGAACAACAATATCCAGAGACTTTGACACATTCTCATGGCCCTAACAAGGAAAAGAAAAGGTAAGTATTCTTAAATTTTTCTTATTAACACAATAGTACAATTTTCAGTATAAGATCATACCTAGAGAGTGAATTGGGAAACCTTGCTCAGAATTTCTTGACAACTCAAACCCTCGAAGGGAATGACTTCCTGAGCAATGATAGCAGCGGTATTCCCCTTCCTTTTCTTTGAAGCAATAGCAACCCAAGACTTAGGAGGGTTAGTAGAAGGGGTAGTCATCTTGGAGCTTGAGGGAGAAGGAGAGGCAACTTTGACTGCCTTGACATCCATGCTGTCAATGTCATCCAGATCAAAAGAAGCAGCTTTCTTGGCTGAGGCTAATATAATAATAGGGTTAGTGAATAAAATAATAAACATTCCCGGGATGTAACATAACGTACTCACCAGACATCTTAGAAGCTTGGCTGGTGGTATGACTATCTTCCACTCCAAAAGTCCTTTCTGGTTCAGGTAACTTGAAAATAACTTCACAACGGAGAGAAGCCTCATTTAAAGGAGTAGCAAACTTGGCAAAGGAAGCACCTGTCAAAACAAAAAAAAAAAAAAAATTCAAGATGTTAGCATCTTCGGGATGTAACTAAAAAAAGTTTTCATAAAAAAACTAAGAAAAATTTTACCACTCTTTAACCAATAAAGAGGAATCTCATCCCCTTGGGGAATAGAACTCCTCTTAACAAAGAAAAACTTAGTTTTCCAGTTTTTCTCAGATTTTATCACATTAAAGAGAAAGGATGGATCTTTTTCTATAACTTGAAGGATATAACGGTGGGAACCGTGTGTCCTCAATTTATAAATATGAGCCAGGTCTCCCACTTCCAGATGGACACCATGATCCTCAACGAGCTTACTGCACACCATCAGAATCTTCCATAGTTCAGGCATGGCTTGAGAATAAGCCATCCTAGTCATATCAAAGAAATATTTGATAAACTTGGGAAAGGGATACCATAACCCTAGAAAGAATGGTAAGTACAAGAAGCAGACCCAGGTAGAAGATGCAAAATCTGATCTTGCATGAGGATCGTAAGGACGAAACTCTGCAGAACTTGGGAAGATTTTCATGTCTTTTAGGGCTCGAATCTCTTTGTCATCAAAAGAACAGGTCTCCTGTTCTGGATGACTTAAGAGATTTTGGGGAATGAAATCACTAGAAGTTCCCACATTCGCAGAAGTTCTTGTGGATCTTTTTGCCATCTTTGGAATATTGTTAATTTTTTTTGCAGGTATGAAGAGAAAAATAGAAGAGAGAAGAGAGAAATTACCTTCTCAAAAAATCAGATGTGATTATAAAGGAAGGGATAAGCTCTAGATATAAGGGGTAGAAGATGATGCTTGTAACGGTCATCACGTATTTATCGCCGAGAAAGTAGCCGTTGTCATCTTGACAAGACATCCCATCAGTCATCAGAAGAGATATTTAGATTAAAAAATATTTTTACCTCAAAAGATATTAACTGTAACATATTTTGGGGGACAATTGTTGTGGGTGAAAATCCTCAGGATGATTTTACCTCACATCCCTGATGTGCCATCCCAGGATGCTGAAGGACTTAATTAACTTTAGGATGTGACAGTGTTTTAGCATATGCACATCCTGAGAATGAACTAACAAGTTGACTCTCCTATGTATGACTACAGGTACAAACAAGTTATAATATTGATTTATATGCTCGACAACGTCCATATTATTATCCTCAATTGAAGAATTCAATGATAGAAGTATAACTCGCGGTCAGGATGGAAGATATTGTCAAGATGGAAGAAATAGTCAAAGATGTAACCTAAATACATTTAATATCGGCGACAAAAGAGGAAACAGCTGAAACATTAAACTAGCTAAGGAAAAACCGTTGCTACAACGTTCACTTGAGATGAAACAACCACAACGGTCATAAGAAGACTTCAAAGAACTTAACTACTTAGCGAGTTTCATGGGATCGTTTGTTTATTTCATGTACTATATTAATGAGGGTATTGGACGAGTATAGGACTCATTGCTCACACTATAGCTACACACATATACTTAGTTGATCACAAACACTTGCGCAATCATTGTAATCATAGTACACTCGTCCAAATACTCATCCAAAGTTGTATCTTTTTACCACATTAATATTAACAAACATGGCAGGGGCCTAGACTCCTCCCGAGGTTTTATGCCGGCGATCTACAACTGATCAAGGGCTTTCCTCGTAGATCGTGTGTTGTTCTTGTTGTTTATCACTTTATTTGTTCATTCTTAACAGTTCCATCCTGAGGATAATACTATCCATGTAACACCCCAAAACCATTCGTTCGCCTAACTACGCCATTAGGCGTGATTAACAATATAATAACATGAGACTTAGAGGATAATAATATGGGTTATATTCTAACATGGAAATAACCTAGTTAATAATATTATGTTTATAAATTAATAAAAGGTGTTTGAAACTAGCTTATGAGTTAGTTTTTATACAAAAATGACAGTGGGATAACTTGAGGGACCATTGTTGCCAAATGACAAAGTGAGTTTTATTAATAATAATAAAACAATAAAAACACACACTTGATGTGTGTGTGTCGTGAGTTATGATCAGGAGATCACATCTCCTTCAAGACTCAAACCCTAAACACAAGAACATGCTTGAATCCAAGCCAAATCAAGGGGCTTTTTATTGCATTAGCAAGATACGGGTTATCTAAGGCCAATAGAACATCAAGGTACCTTTTATTTGGTAGAAATTGATGTTATATTCATTTTTGATTCTTATGAAAATTTAGGGTTTTGATAAAAACGTAGAATTGATGGTTAATATAGGTTACCCTAGTCTTGGGGAGCCTTAAACATGTATAATCCGGTTACAAATCACACTAATATGTGTATTTGATTTTGATCATATGCTTATGTATATGTGTAGAATTTTGGGGTTTAACCTCTAGGTTGAATCAACTTATATCTAGTAATCTTTGTGACTCTTAGGAGTTGTTAATATGAGAAATTTAGGCAAAGTGGTTTAAATAATGTAATATGATGATGATTAGACAAATGGTTATGCTTTGGCTAATCTTGAGCTTTGAAACTAAACAAATTGGTGGGTGCACACCACGTGTTTGATTAAATGCCAATTTGGTAAACACTAGTGAAACTAAGAAGTTAGAATCATGTAAGAGCTATCAATCGTATATGATATTGGTTTGTAATAAAGCCAAGTTAATTGCATATTCTATGTATGAAAATGGCTATGGATTTAGCTATAATTGGGTAATGAATACATGATTTATGGATAATGAACTAATTCCATGTTATGTATTCTAATAATCAAGTTTGACATGTTCCTAAGTTAGGTACAAGAACTAGGGATGCAAACGGGTCAAACGAATGCAAGTCGGATACTTATGGAAAGAAGAACGGATGCGAGGTAAGTTTACTTACACTACTATACTATGAACATGGGTCAAGTGTTGTATACCTTGGTTTTAAATTTTGATATAGGAAGAAGGTATGACCCCCAAGGGGTGAAACCTATTAAATGGGCGATTTATGCGTATACATGTTAAAACAAGATTTATGGTAATAAACGAATCAAAGTGTGTTGATCAAATGATGGAAATCATCAATTGGGTCAATAGACAAAACTATGTGGTAATCAAGAATCTAAACTCAAGTTTTGATAAGGAAAACAATCGAGTGAATAAGGAAGATATGCAATATGGGTAAATGGGTCAAGTGGGGTTGCCACTTGCCTATAGTTAAAGTTGGATTATCATAGGATTATGAACCGCAAGACTTAATGTCAAATGGTGAATGATCACCATTGAGTCCCGAGAGACTAACGGGTCAATCTAGGATGGGCACTCGATGCCTAAGAAATCATAATGGGTGCAAGTCATGGGTCAATGCCACCCGGTAAGTCCGTAGTTAAATAAACACCTTTGGGCGAAGCAATTTGGGTGCTAAAGCAACCCACATAAAGTGTGAGTGCCAATTAGGTAAGTTATTTTCAAAACTATGTCTAATGCGCGCTAATGCGCTTAGAATTGATCAAATTGAGAACAATCATATGAAACAGTGAAAATCTAAGTCCGTAAGGACTTAGAAGTTTTTAAACAGGTCATTAAATAAAAAACAATGGATTTCAATCAAGAAGTGTCGCCACGAATGGCTAAATCGAAAGATTTGGCTAGGAGGGGCATTTTGGGAATTTATAAAGATTTACTAAAGGATAAATCTAATAATCGGAATCATAATGAA
This sequence comes from Ambrosia x helenae, assembly GCA_030844895.1. Lineage (NCBI taxonomy): Eukaryota > Viridiplantae > Streptophyta > Magnoliopsida > Asterales > Asteraceae > Ambrosia > Ambrosia x helenae. The sequence continues at coordinate 38,174,067 of CM061233.1, read as the reverse complement.
TAAATCGGACAAACACTTTAGTTGATCAAGTGTATAATGCAGTTGCGATATGATTCCCATGCTTAAAAATTACCAAACAAGCAACAGAAGCAATGACCGGCCGGTCGGGCTGAGTGACCGGCCGCGCGGCCGTCACAGAGGGCTCAGAAATGTCAGCGTCGAAGCGACCGGCCGCTCGGTTTGAGCGACCGGCCGCGCGGATTGACAGCCTGACAACCTGATTTTCAAAATTTCATATAAAATCGTAGAAAAATCGTTAGGAGACGTTCTTTATATGCTTGGAAAGCTCTCGGAGCGTAGAACAATTCTTATTTGAAAGTCGAAGTCAGATTTCGGGTTTTAGAAGGGGTAAAAGCGATCCGAACAGCTGCCGCGCAAAAGACGCAGCAGTTTGTTCCCCTGAATAAAGGCCGTTCGGCCTGGTTCGTTCCGTTTAGACGTGTAACGTCTCTCATACTAGTTTAATTGCATTATTGACAACCCACTAACCATTCTTTGTGTGGTGGTGCTAGATAAACATTTGGTGGACGTCCCGGAGCAAGGATCAAGTCACGAGAAGAACCGAACACGCCCGAACACTCATCAAGCTTCCGCAATAGAATTCAAGAGTCTCCCGTGAAATTGCGAAATCTCATCATATGTTGTAATAGTTAAAGTGTAGAAATCAAAAAGTATTTATCACGATAATTTAAGTTTTCTTAAATGTCTAAGTTTTAAATCGGGAGTGTTTTAAGTAAGGTCAAAACCCGTAAGATTAGACGTTAATCACGTGATTACGGATTAGGGTCTTACAAGTGGTATCAGAGCCGTAGGTTTGAGGGATCCGAGTTGTGACACCCCGCATTTTCAGGTTAATAATTTCACTGAACTCTAGTTAACTTACATGATATATTTTAGTTAACTTACGTTGTGCATGGGTAGATACTTAACTAGGGTTATTTAAGTAGGCCTAACACATGTTAGAGGTTATTAACATATGTGTTAATAGGATAAGTATTGTTTAACACACACATGAGTCCTGTATCCCGAACGTTGGTGAATTATGTGACATGTATAATCATAATATGTGCAATTAAATGGTGAAGGATGCGAAGTGCCTGCTTGTATGAATTACGTGAATTATGTGAATTATAACTTGACTGACGATTAATATGTAGACCATGCAAGTTACGTACACATCATGACTAATATCTTACATAATAATAAAAACAATGTTTTTATACAATTTAGAGGGATTAATATTATTGATTCCGGTATTGGGCTAGTATAGTCTTAACGGGTCAAGATATTGTGCAAGAGGGGCCCTAATACCCTATAATTATAGTTCAAAAAAAAATAAAAAAAACCCTAACCCACCCCCTCTCTTGCGCCGTGGACATCCCCCAACCCCACACCCTTCAACTCTCAATCAATCAACTAATCTCACATCTAATCAAGCTAGTCGGGTTTAATCTCAAGGCTTTAAGGAGTCTTAGAGCTACGAGGTATGCGTTTATATGTTCTTTGAAAGATTATGTTAATCGAAAAACTTTAAAAACTCTAAAAATCATATACATACAATCGCATATATATATATGTATGAGTTCTTGATTGTTCTTGATGATTTAATGTTGATGATTGTTGCTAGTTGCCATGATTAGGGTTTTTGCATGATAATATATGTGTTTAATCATGAGAGTATGGATTGTGCATGTGTTAGAGATTTTTGAGCATGATTAGGGTTTGTAAATAACTTGGGATGCAAGTTTTAAATTCTGGCAGATTCGTTTGTATGTTTTGTAGGGGCTGTAACGGGTTGGTAAATTGATAGTCTTGATGATTTCTTTGCATGATTGTGTTGTGTATAGTCTTAGCTTTTCATAATGGGCAAAACCATCGATTTTGGACACCGTATGATTCGTTTTTGAAATTTTAATTGATTAGGGGTCATATCAGATTTTCGGATTTATAAATTGGGCTAACTTTAAATGGTCATAACTTGAGATTTACAAGGAGTTAGGTTATGAAATTTTTACAGTAGGTCAATACTGGAAAAATAGAGCTTTTCCAAGAGGATTCATCTCGTTTGGATGAATACACAATTTTTAAGAATTTTCCTACTAAACTGACCTGTTGAGGAAATTTTCTGGACACTGCTGTGTTGTACGAAGTTTTATAATTTTTGTGTTTGGAATTAAGACAAAACAAAAATAGGTATTGTAGAGTAAATCCGAAATAAAATTCAGTAAAAATTTGGGACTCTAATTCATTCGTTAAGTATTTTAAATAAATTGTTTTTCACAGCGCACAATCTGTCCTAAAAACACAGATTGTGTACGGGGTCTTTAAGTGGCTATTTGGAGTTCTATGTGGTGTGTAATTGACATGTACTTGTGTGGAAACTTGTATGAGATGTGTTTGATGCGTTAAACTTATAATAGTCACCACGATCACCAGCTGGATACGTAGGACATACTTGTGCATGTAGAGTCACTAGGTGTCACTACACGATTTTGAAACTTTTAAGAATCGAATAAACGTGCTATGTGGTATATTGGTTATGCAAGTGTACTCACATAGTGACACATATAATAGGGAGTCGGTAGCGAGTCTCTATTACGTTGAAGTTTGGATATTCTTGCTTGCAACCTAAGGTGAGTTTCACTACTTTTTCTCAAAGCATGCGTCTCGGGTTGAGACTACATTGGTAACGTTTTCTAGTCTGTCTTGAGACAACTTTCTTTTACACATCCCGGGTTTGGGGTGCATGGTTCACGGGGTGATTCTATCTTTACTAATTCATATTTATGTCCTTGATGAACTAAACCAAACACATCTTTTAAGTCCTTCAAAATACCGAATCAATTGCCGGTTGGGCAAGCGGGTTAATTAGTTGATAGCGCTATTAGGTCTAACAAACCTCACATCGTGCTGGGAGCACGGATGTGAACTATTAGCTTTAAACATAATGCCATTGTCGATGGACAATGATGCAAGGCATCCTTATCCCGGTTATGGGAACTTGTTCATTAGTAGTTCGGTATTCGCCGGTTTTAGTTATCATGAGTGGGCTAGCTACCCCTGACATTTGAAATAGCTATTGTTTATAGGGTCTGAGAGGCCAACGTTGTACACTTGACTTTTGGGGTTTTGAGAACCTACACTTTTATTTACATCGCTTACTTATATTGTGAACTCACCGACTTTATGTTGACACATTTTAGCATGCTTTGCAGGTCCTTAGGAACGGAGCACGTTTTAGGGCATGCATCATTTGTGTCTTGGGTTATGAATATTTATTATTTCGTACTTTTAAACTTTGGTTTTGGGCGCGTTGTCTTGCGCAGACTTTTGCAATTGTTTTACTTTGTTTACGCTTCCGCATTACTTTAAATTGCTTGGTTAAACTTTGAAACTTTTTCTTAAAAACGAACTAAATGGTTTGGGCATTTAGAGTCGTTCATGATACTTATGGCTATGGGTCCTGGTTTGTCATGCGCCTCGCGGTAAAACTCCGCAGTGGAAATTTGAGGGTGTGACAGATTGGTATCAGAGCCATTGGTTATAGTGAACTAGGAATTGCATTGCATTCTAGTCTATAATCATTATAGCATAAGTATTAGTACACTCACCGTCTTCAGTGCACGCTTATTATTCTCGACTTCGAACACTAACCTAACATATTGCAGGTAACTATGGTTAACCCTGCTCACCGAAATTACTCTTACCGTGCTCATGATGGGCGACGACGTCCTATGTATGACCCTTATGAGGCCCCATCTTCGTCACTCGAGCCATGTGAAGCCACTAATCGTTGGCTTTGGTTCACGGACATCTTGCACTCGTGGGTCGTGAGTTATGGGGTGCCAGCTAGAGTACCTCCCATTGTTGACTCGTGGGAGAGGTCACTTGCAGGAATGGTGAGGCATGTACACACTGAGTTGGATAATGCTTACACTGGTATTAAGGAGTTTCAGTTCTGGAGAAGAAATGCTGACGAGACATTGACACATGTGGCGGGACAGATTGACTACTTACTCAGCGAACTAAGGAAAGTAAAGAAAGAGGCTGAGGAAGCAAAACAGGATGCTACTGCTACCAAACAAGAGTTGGCGCGTACTCGAGAGGAGTTAGCTACGGTTCGCAACCGGCTTATGGAAGCTTTGGAACCAATTGGGGAAGAGAACCCCGAGGAGGAACCCATGGAGGATGGGTTTGATGCTCTGGGAGCGGCACTCGATGCAGCTCTTATAGAAGAGGAAGAGGAGGAAGAACCTGAGGAGTTACAGAGGAAAGTGAGGATGAAGGATCAGTCATCTCTACAGATGACGATTGATTTTATTTATTATTATTTATTTAGTTATTTATTTTGTTCCTAGTATGTTATGACTTTTATTTTATCTCGTGAGACTGGATGATCTTTTGGATTGTTTTAGAACGTTGGTATTTTATTATTGATTGAACTTTTATTTTATTATTTATACGTGCGTGACTTACTAGTACACTGTGATGTGCAAACGATTGTATTCTCATGGGTATAGTATATTTGTAGAACTACTATGGCGGGAAGAGGTCATGGACGAGGAAACATCAACCTAACACAAGCTGAGCTGACTGCACTTGTCAACGACAGGGTGGTTGCAGCCCTCGCAGCTATCCAAGCTGGTAACACTAATTCGCCTTATTTACTCCTTCTACGAACTCCAGCGTTAAACTCTATTACTCATATGACTCCCGTGTTTGCACGTAGGTCAACCTCCACACCACCCTCCAGCCTGCACCTACAAGACCTTCATGGACTGCAAGCCTCAAAACTTTGGGGGATCTGAAGGTGCAGTTGGACTACTTAGGTGGTTCGAAAGGGTGGAGTCATTCTTTGCTATGTGCAACTGTCCACCAGCTGACCGGGTCAAATATGCCGCTGGTACACTTGAGAACGCGGCGTTATCCTGGTGGAACTCTCAGAAACAAATACTGGGTGTGGATGTGGCAAATGCTACGCCTTGGGATGCTTTCAAGGAGATGATGAGGGAGGAGTACTGCCCTCGGGATGAATTCCAGAAGCTGGAAACGGAGTACCTGAGTCTGAAAATGGTGGGGTCGGATATTGAAGCCTACACCACTAGGTCACATGAGCTAGCAACTATGTGCCCTAACTACTCAACCCCGCTCTACAAGCGGATTGAACTGTACATCAAGGGTTTGGTGCCGCAGATCAAGGGCATGGTTACTGCTGCAAACTTCAACAATCTTCAGCAGGTGATTCGTATGGCACACCAGCTGACTGACCAGAAAGTAGAGGAGGGACTACTGCCCCCTCGAGGTGCTTCATCCTCTGGTACTAATGATAACAAGAGGAAGTGGGAGAATGCGTCTGGCAAACCCCCAGGTAATGGTAATCAACAGCAGCAGCACCCGAACAAGAAACACGACAACCACAACAACAACAACAACAACCGTACTCAGACTCAAGGTGGTTATCACGGAAATCGGCCCAAGTGCGCTAAGTGCAACTATCACCACTCTGGGCCATGTAACAGGATTAGATGCGATCGTTGTGGTAAGCTGGGGCATGTGCAGAAAGACTGTAGAGTCAACCTTCAGGGTAACCCACCCCCGCAGGGTCAGCAACAGAAGGGTGGAAAAGCGTGTTACCAGTGTGGTAGCGAGAACCATTATAGAAAGAATTGTCCCCAGCTGAACGGTAATGGAAACAATGGGGGTAATAACAACAACACCAACACTGGTAATAACAACAACAACAACGGAAACAACTATGGGGCGCGTGGTAGAGCATTCGTGATTGGCTCTGGGGAAGCGAGGAATGATAACAACGTCGTGACGGGTACGTGTTCCTTGAACGACACTCTCGCTTCTGTTTTATATGATACTGGTGCAGACTATAGTTTTGTGTCATCAAAACTTAGCAGACAACTAGGGATAGTTCCTACATTACTCGAGACCCCGTACTCTATAGAACTAGCTGATGGGAAGCCTGTTGAGGTAACCCACATTCTTCGTGACTGTGGGCTCGAACTAGATGGACAGTTGTTTGCCATCGACCTTTTACCTATCACCCTAGGAAGCTTTGATCTTGTGGTTGGCATGGACTGGTTGTCCAAGCACCACGCCGAAATTCTCTGCAAGGAGAAAGTTGTTCGTATCCCTCTCCCCAGTGGAGAACTCTTATCTGTCCAGGGTGATCGCGGTGGTGCCATGGTGGGAATCATCTCTTACTTGAAGGCCCAGAAGTGCATACGGAAGGGCTATCCAGCCATATTGGCTAACATTTCTGACACTCGAGCTGAAGTCGAAACAAAAATCGAGGACATCCCAGTGGTCCGAGATTTTCCAGATGTTTTCCCAGAGGAACTGCCAGGACTCCCACCGTTCGCCAAGTGGAGTTCCAAATTGACCTTGCACCAGGCGCCGCCCCAGTTGCGCGTGCACCATACCGCCTTGCACCAGGCGAACTTCAAGAACTATCTACCCAACTCCAAGAACTATTGGACAGGGGTTTCATCAGACCTAGTTCTTCACCATGGGGAGCCCCAGTCTTATTTGTGAAGAAGAAGGATGGGAGTTTCCGTATGTGCATCGATTACCGGGAATTGAATAAGGTGACAATTAAAAACCGCTACCCTTTACCTCGTATTGATGATCTATTCGACCAGCTTCAGGGGTCGAGTTTCTATTCCAAGATTGACTTAAGGTCGGGGTATCACCAACTGAGAGTCCGAGAGGAGGATGTGCCAAAGACAGCCTTTCGAACTCGTTATGGGCACTATGAATTTTTGGTAATGCCCTTCGGGCTGACCAATGCACCAGCTGTGTTCATGGACCTCATGAAACCGTGTGTGCAAACCCTATCTAGACAAATTTGTCATAGTGTTCATAGACGACATTCTGATCTATTCCAAGAGTAGGGAAGAGCACGAGCAACACCTACGACTGATCTTGGAACTTCTGAAAAGTGAGCAGTTATATGCAAAATTCTCCAAGTGCGACTTCTGGATTCGTGAGGTCCAATTCTTGGGTCATGTGGTGAACGAGGCAGGAATACAGGTCGATCCCGCTAAGATTGATGCGATTAAAAGATGGGAGGCCCCTAAGACTCCCACGGAGGTCCGACAATTCCTTGGCCTTGCAGGTTATTATCGCAGATTCATTCAGGGATTCTCAAAAATCGCTCAACCCCTCACTGCTTTGACACAGAAGGGGATTACCTACAAGTGGGGAGATGCCAAGAAACTGCTTTTCAATTACTAAAGACTAAACTTTGCAGTGCTCCAATATTATCACTACCGGAGGGTACGGAGGACTTTGTGGTGTACTGTGATGCATCTATCCAAGGTCTAGGGTGTTTTTTGATGCAACGCGAGAAGGTGATCGCTTATGCTTCACGACAACTAAAAGTTCACGAGAAGAATTATCCCACTCACGACTTGGAACTGGGAGCGGTTGTCTTCGCTCTCAAAATTTGGAGGCACTACCTCTACGGAACAAAGTGCACAATCTTCACAGATCATAAGAGTCTTCAGCACATATTTGATCAGAAGGTCCTAAACATACGGCAGCGACGATGGGTCGAACTCTTGAATGATTATGACTGTGCTATCAAGTACCATCCAGGGAAAGCTAACGTAGTAGCTGATGCCCTGAGCCGTAAAGAAACGAAACCCAAACGTGTGCGAGCCTTACAACTCACCATACACTCTAATCTGCCTGATAAAATACGTGAAGCCCAAGGCGAGGCCTTGAAAAAGGAAAACATCGGGTTGGAAACATTGCATGGTGCTGGCAAGCACCTAGAACTGAAGTCGGATGGGCTTCAGTACTTTATGGATCGAGTCTGGATTCCACGTTCAGGGGATCTTAGACAACTAGTGCTCGATGAGGCTCACACATCTCGTTATTCGGTACATCCCGGTTCGGACAAAATGTACCAGGACCTCAAAACTCTCTACTGGTGGCCAAACATGAAAGCAGAGATAGCCACTTATGTTAGTAAGTGCTTGACCTGTGCCAAGGTTAAGATTGAGTATCAAAAACCTTCGGGCTTACTTCAGCAACCAGAAATCCTTATGTGGAAATGGGACGGAATCTCTATGGATTTCATTACAAAACTCCCTAAAATGCCAAGTGGGCATGACAAGATTTGGGTCATAGTTGATCGGTTGACCAAATCGGCACACTTCCTTGCCATCAAGGACACTGATAAACTGGAGAAGCTGGCCAATCTTTATATCAAAGAGGTTGTTTCTAGGCACGGGGTGCCTACTTCCATCATATCTGATCGCGACGCGCGATTTACATCCCATTTCTGGAAAACTCTCCACGATGCTTTGGGGACTTGTTTAGACATGAGCACAGCCTACCACCCTCAGACGGATGGACAGAGCGAACGTACCATCCAAACATTAGAAGATCTGCTACGAGCATGCGTGGTGGACTTTGGAAACAATTGGGACAAGCACTTGCCACTGATTGAATTTTCTTATAACAATAGTTACCACACTTCGATTCAGTGTGCGCCCTTTGAGGCACTTTATGGGCGCAAGTGTAGGTCTCCCATCTGTTGGACGGAAGTTGGGGATAGCCAACTGACAGGTCCCGAACTAGTGCATGAAACTTCTGAAAAGATAGTGCAAATCAGAAACAGGATGGCTGCTGCTCGTGATCGACAGAAAAGCTACGCTGATAAGCGTAGGAAACCATTGGAATTCCAGGTAGGGGACAGGGTGTTACTGAAGGTGTCACCATGGAAGGGTGTGATACGCTTCGGCAAACGGGGAAAACTGAACCCACGATACGTTGGGCCATTTGAGATTGTCAAAAGGGTTGGTCCAGTAGCTTATGAATTAAATCTGCCCGAGGAACTCAATGGAGTACACAATGTATTTCATGTATCGAATCTGAAGAAGTGTCTGTCAGATTCGACATTAGCAGTGCCACTGGAGGAGATCCAGGTGGACGAACAACTTCGGTTCGTGGAAGAACCCGTGGAAATTCTTGGGCAGGGCGCCAAGAAACTCAGAAAAAGCACCATACCTATTGTGAAGGTGCGGTGGAATTCCCGTCTTGGACCGGAATACACGTGGGAACGCAGGGATCAGATGCGACTCAAATACCCACATCTCTTTACCGAACCTGAAATCGTACATAGATCGAACGCGGAACATAAAGCAGCTCTTTCAAAGTGAATCTCGGGGCGAAATTCCTTTCAACTTGGGGAAGATGTGACATCCGGGAACCAAGCACACCTTTTATAGCTGGCTTTATTGTTTACTTGCTGAATTTCGGGACGAAATTCTTTTCAACTTGGGGATGATGTGACACCCCGCATTTTCAGGTTAATACTTTCACTGAACTCTAGTTAACTTACATGATATATTTTAGTTAACTTACGTTGTGCATGGGTAGATACTTAACTAGGGTTAGTTAAGTAGGCCTAACACATGTTAGAGGTTATTAACATATGTGTTAATAGGATAAGTATTGTTTAACACACACATGAGTCCTGTATCCCGAACGTTGGTGAATTATGTGACATGTATAATCATAATATGTGCAATTAAATGGTGATCGATGCGAAGTGCCTGCTTGTATGAATTACGTGAATTATGTGAATTATAACTTGACTGACGATTAATATGTAGACCATGCAAGTTACGTACACATCATGACTAATATCTTACATAATAATAAAAACAATGTTTTTATACAATTTAGAGGGATTAATATTATTGAGTCCGGTATTGGGCTAGTATAGTCTTAACGGGTCAAGATATTGTGCAAGAGGGGCCCTAATACCCAACTACTTGGGGAACAAGAAACATTATCCTATAATTATAGTTAAAAAAAAAAAAAAAAAAACCCTAACCCACCCCCTCTCTTGCGCCGTGGACATCCCCCAACCCCACACCCTTCAACTCTCAATCAATCAACTAATCTCACATCTAATCAAGCTAGTTGGGTTTAATCTCAAGGCTTTAAGGAGTCTTAGCGCTACGAGGTATGCGTTTATATGTTCTTTGAAAGATTATGTTAATCGAAAAACTTTAAAAACTCTAAAAATCATATACATACAATCGCATATATATATATGTATGAGTTCTTGATTGTTCCTGCTGTTTTAATGTTGATGATTGTTGCTAGTTGCCATGATTAGGGTTTTTGCATGATAATATATGTGTTTAATCATGAGAGTATGGATTGTGCATGTGTTAGAGATTTTTGAGCATGATTAGGGTTTGTAAATAACTTGGGATGCAAGTTTTAAATTCTGGCAGATTCGTTTGTATGTTTTGTAGGGGCTGTAACGGGTTGGTAAATTGATAGTCTTGATGATTTCTTTGCATGATTGTGTTGTGTATAGTCTTAGCTTTTCATAATGGGCAAAACCATCGATTTTGGACACCGTATGATTCGTTTTTGAAATTTTAATTGATTAGGGGTCATATCAGATTTTCGGATTTATAAATTGGGCTAACTTTAAATGGTCATAACTTGAGATTTACATGGAGTTAGGTTATGAAATTTTTACAGTAGGTCAATACTGGAAAAATAGAGCTTTTCCAAGAGGATTCATCTCGTTTGGATGAATACACATTTTTTAAGAATTTTCCTACTAAACTGACCTGTTGAGGAAATTTTCTGGACACTGCTGTGTTGTACGAAGTTTTATAATTTTTGTGTTTGGAATTAAGACAAAAAAAATAGGTATTGTAGATTAAATCCGAAATAAAATTCAGTAAAAATTTGGGACTCTAATTCATTCGTTAAGTATTTTAAATAAATTGTTTTTCACAGCGCACAATCTGTCCTAAAAACACAGATTGTGTACGGGGTCTTTAAGTGGCTATTTGGAGTTCTATGTGGTGTGTAATTGACATGTACTTGTGTGGAAACTTGTATGAGATGTGTTTGATGCGTTAAACTTATAATAGTCACCACGATCACCAACGGGATACGTAGGACATACTTGTGCATGTAGAGTCACTAGGTGTCACTACACGATTTTGAAACTTTTAAGAATCGAATAAACGTGCTATGTGGTATATTGGTTATGCAAGTGTACTCACATAGTGACACATATAATAGGGAGTCGGTAGCGAGTCTCTATTACGTTGAAGTTTGGATATTCTTGCTTGCAACCTAAGGTGAGTTTCACTACTTTTTCTCAAAGCATGCGTCTCGGGTTGAGACTACATTGGTAACGTTTTCTAGTCTGTCTTGAGACAACTTTCTTTTACACATCCCGGGTTTGGGTTGCATGGTTCACGGGGTGATTCTATCTTTACTAATTCATATTTATGTCCTTGATGAACTAAACCAAACACATCTTTTAAGTCCTTCAAAATACCGAATCAATTGCCGGTTGGGCAAGCGGGTTAATTAGTTGATAGCGCTATTAGGTCTAACAAACCTCACATCGTGCTGGGAGCACGGATGTGAACTATTAGCTTTAAACATAATGTCATTGTCGATGGACAATGATGCAAGGCATCCTTATCCCGGTTATGGGAACTTGTTCATTAGTAGTTCGGTATTCGCCGGTTTTAGTTATCATGAGTGGGCTAGCTACCCCTGACATTTGAATTAGCTATTGTTTACAGGGTCTGAGAGGCCAACGTTGTACACTTGACTTTTGGGATTTTGAGAACCTACACTTTTATTTACATCGCTTACTTATATTGTGAACTCACCGACTTTATGTTGACACATTTTAGCATGCTTTGCAGGTCCTTAGGAACGGAGCACGTTTTAGGGCATGCATCATTTGTGTCTTGGGTTATGAATATTTATTATTTCATACTTTTAAACTTTGGTTTTGGGCGCGTTGTCTTGCGCAGACTTTTGCAATTGTTTTACTTTGTTTACGCTTCCGCATTACTTTAAATTGCTTGGTTAAACTTTGAAACTTTTTCTTAAAAACGAACTAAATGGTTTGGGCATTTAGAGTCGTTCATGATACTTATGGCTATGGGTCCTGGTTTGTCATGCGCCTCGCGGTAAAACTCCGCAGTGGAAATTTGAGGGTGTGACACGAGTGTCGGGAATGATACTTGGACTCAAATCGTGCGCTCAAAGTGTTGAAGGGTGTTCGGTTTGAGACTTGATCGAGGAATCCGGTAAGTAATACCTATAATAAACACCCGTTTTGATCGGAAATTATTATAGGTAATCAATAGTGATATCGTGTAGATACACGCTATCTCAAAATCTTGATAAGGAAATGGTTAGGTACTCATGGGGCCTATCCAAAAGATTGATTCGGGCAACGAAAATCTCGTATAACAAGAATTCTAACATCACTATTGCAGTGATGCATACTAATACTGAAATGTCATGTTACTAATTAATTGAAATTATAAATGTGACAGGGATGATAACATCTTATTTGATCAAGAGAGGATCAAATGATTCACCAAACGAGGTTGTAGATGTTTCGGGAGCACGGCTGATAGCATGCTCACTAAGGACCAAGTCAAGTAACGACTCGAGCTAATGGATCAGTAACGAAAGGGAACACGGGAGCAAGTATCAAACAGGTACATGCTCAAAATCATAGTAGGTGCATTAGTATGCAATTATCACCTGAAGAGTGGTAATTGCATATGCAAGCAATAAGCAAAATGTGAAAGGTGCATAGTTCACGATAATGAACGATCAATGCACAAGCTTAACTTGAACATCGAGACCGGGTTGGGGTTAATCATCCCAAACTAATGTTTAGAAAGGCGTTGTGATCATACCAATGAGTGTGATCACACAAAGCTTATTAAATTGAAAACACATCGCTTTTTGTTAATGAATAAAGGTAAAAACCTAACATTAAATAATTTATCAAGGAAAGGTTTTACCAAATAAAACAAGGGACACAAGCATGAACTGAAGCTTTGCTTACATAGGATGTGATGTACTAATTATAACAAGTCCATATGTACCATATGCGGATTGCTTACCCTGGCCAGGTAACTGTTAAACATATGATACCATGGGTTTCTTACAATTGATACATATACAACCAATGTAACAAAGGCTTAGTAAGTGTGAGGTTCCGGGGGATTTTGGATGTAGTCCACTGTCTAACACGGCAGGGATGCGAACCATGCATGACCTTAAGCGAGGCACCAGCTAGAATACGCTGGGCTAGCAAATAGGACAACAAACTGGAGCGTTTGTACGTAGTCCACTGTCTAACATGGCAGGGATGCGAACCATGCAAGACCTTGAGCGAGGCACCAGCTAGAATACACTGGGCTAGCAAAGAGGACAACAAACTGGAGCGTTTGGACGTAGTCCACTGTCTAACACGGCAGGGATGCGAACCATGCAAGACCTTGAGCGAGGCACCAACTTATACGTTGGGCTAGCAAAACGAGCAATATACAATACGAGTTATCCTGGGTTGATACAAAGTTTGAATTGAACCTTAATCAAGGTTTAGTCATAAATAGATTCAGTTCTGAAATAAACTTGAACCTTAATCAAGGTTAAGTCATAATTAAACTCAAACTTTTATAGAAGGTTAAATTCGTAAAGAGGAACTTGAACCTTAATCAAGGGTTGAGTCATAATCACATTCGGGTAAGTCCTGAATCTTGGGATTAATGACCTAAAGCAGCGGATTGGGGCCGTGATAAATCAGTAAATCTTTTAACCCACGGGTTAAGGATGAAAAAGTGTAAACTGCAATAACATTAGATTGTATCGTTGGTACAATTTAAAGCAAATTATGATAACAGTTGGATTGTGTAGTTATTACAATCTGATGCAAACCGTGATAATAAGAGATTAGTCGATACAATACGTTGTAATGACGAATCAACAACAGGTTTTATGAAAAGAAAACTAACCTAGATTTATATTGAGATCGGCAATCAGAAAGAGGACTTTTAGAAACTAAGCGTTCTAAATATATATAAACGATTTGAAATCTAAAACTCAAAAGTCTTTAAACGGGTCGGTTGGGGCAATGACCACCAATCGAGTTAGCAAAACGGGAACTTGGGTAAACCAAATAAATGGCAAATTTTTAAAATAAGGATTAGCCAAAGAAAGGAAAATGTTAGTGTAAAGCAAGGTTTGTTTATAACATTATAGCAAACCAAGAAGAAACGAGGGTTGGATTCGGGGATGAATCCAAGAAACTAGAAAATGACTATGTAAAAAAGCCGGGTTAGTCTTGGAAACCAAGACAAATTACTTGTTAGAAATAGACGCATAGACATGTATGCATATGCATGCTACAATCGAGTATTGCAGCAGATACCCTAAGGTGCATGATAGTATGGCCCCTTAAACATTACATCATTCGGGATAATAGTAGACAGGGATAGTCTACGGATCTAGAGAAGACCTATGAGAACATAAGTAGCTAAGATGTTAGGTAGGGGGGTAAGTATGTAGATATTGCCCCTTGTTAACCGAAATAATAGAATGACTCAAGTCATATTATGAAAGCTAAGGCTTCCATATAATAAAAGTTAGAAAGCCGACTAAAGGGATACAAACACTAAATATATAGTACTACTCGTTAGACTATAGAATGTCAAGGGATTGAGCGGTGCTCAAAATTGATGAGAGACACTAAGGTTCTTTGGTGTAACCAAAGCACCAACACAAGAAAGGTTTCGAGGACGAAACCTCCTTAAGGGGGGTAGACTTGTAACAGCCCAAAACCATTCGTTCGCCTAACTACGCCATTAGGCGTGATTAACAATATAATAACACGAGACTTAGAGGATAATAATATGGGTTATATTCTAACATGGAAATAACCTAGTTAATAATATTATGTTTATAAATTAATAAAAGGTGTTTGAAACTAGCTTATGAGTTAGTTTTTATACAAAAATGACAGTGGGATAACTTGAGGGACCATTGTTGCCAAATGACAAAGTGAGTTTTATTAATAATAATAAAACAATAAAAACACACACTTGGTGTGTGTGTGTGTCGTGAGTTATGATCAGGAGATCACATCTCCTTCAAGACTCAAACCCTAAACACAAGAACATGCTTGAATCCAAGCCAAATCAAGGGGCTTTTTAGTGCATTAGCAAGATACGGGTTATCTAAGGCCAATAGAACATCAAGGTACCTTTTATTTGGTAGAAATTGATGTTATATTCGTTTTTGATTCTTATGAAAATTTAGGGTTTTGATAAAAACGTGGAATTGATGGTTAATATAGGTTACCCTAGTCTTGGGGAGCCTTAAACATGTATAATCCGGTTACAAATCACACTAATATGTGTATTTGATTTTGATCATATGATTATGTATATGTGTAGAATTTTGGGGTTTAACCTCTAGGTTGAATCAACTTATATCTAGTAATCTTTGTGACTCTTAGGAGTTGTTAATATGAGAAATTTAGGCAAAGTGGTTTAAATAATGTAATATGATGATGATTAGACAAATGGTTATGCTTTGGCTAATCTTGAGCTTTGAAACTAAACAAATTGGTGGGTGCACACCACGTGTTTGATTAAATGCCAATTTGGTAAACACTAGTAAAACTAAGAAGTTAGAATCATGTAAGAACTATCAATCGTATATGATATTGGTTTGTAATAAGCAAGTTAATTGCATATTCTATGTAAGAAAATGGCTATGGATTTAGCTATAATTGGGTAATGAATACATGATTTATGGATAGTGAACTAATTCCATGTTATGTATTCTTATAATCAAGTTTGACATGTTCCTAAGTTAGGTACAAGAACTAGGGATGCAAACGGGTCAAACGAATGCAAGTCGGATACTTATGGAAACAAGAACGGATGCGAGGTAAGTTTACTTACACTACTATAATTTCAGTCAAACAAAGGTTTATTTAGTCGGCAAGTCATTACTTAGGCTTAGGGAATCATCAAATGCAATTGCGATATGATTCCCATGCTTAAAAATTACCAAACAAGCAACAGAAGTAATGACCGGCCGGTCGGGCTGAGTGACCGGCCACGTGGCCTTCACAGAGGGCTCAGAAATGTCAGCGTCGAAGCGACCGGCCGCTCGGTTTGAGCGACCGGCCGCGCGGATTGACAGCCTGACAACCTGATTTTCAAAATTTCATATAAAATAGTAGAAAACTCGTTAGGAGACGTTCTTTATATGCCTGGAAAGCTCTCGGAGTGTAGAACAATTCTTATTTGAAAGTCGAAGTTGGATTTTGGGTTTTAGAAGGGGTAAAAGCGATCCGAACAGCTGCTGCGCAAAAGTCGCAGCAGTTTGTTCCCCTGAATAAGGGCCGTTCGGCCTGGTTCGTTCCGTTTAGACGTGTAACGTCTCTCATACTAGTTTAATTGCATTATTGACAACCCACTAACCATTCTTTGTGTGGTGGTGCTAGGTAAACATTTGGTGGACGTCCCGGAGCAAGGATCAAGTCACGAGAAGAACCGAACACGCCCGAACACTCATCAAGCTTCCGCAATAGAATTCAAGAGTCTCCCGTGAAATTGCGAAATCTCATCATATGTTGTAATAGTTAAAGTGTAGAAATCAAAAAGTATTTATCACGATAATTTAAGTTTTCTTAAATGTCTAAGTTTTAAATCGGGAGTGGTTTAAGTAAGGTCAAAACCCGTAAGATTAGACGTTAATCACGTGATTACGGATTAGGGTCTTACAATCCATCCCTAAAATAACCTAAGCCATCCTGATCATGGTTGTCATATTTTTGCTTCTTTAACATCTTGATACACCATCTTCAGAATACTACTGATTTACAAACATATCTCTACACATTTAGCACTCTACCTCACATAAACTTATTTGGAATACAAGGTTATTTTTATTAGATAATTTTTGACCAAAACAGGTTTGATCTTCTAGTTTTCTATGAGCTATGATGATTGGGCTAACAGACTTCATAGCTCACTAGCAATGTCTTGTGTGGATGGTTAACTCTTGGTGAGGGTAGCCAAAGTTTGCATCATTGTCTTGATATTAGTCTTATTTTCATTGACTAATGACTCAATGGTTGTAACTCACTCCGTCAATTCCTGGTATCTTAATTCATCACCTAATTTAATAGGATTATCTGAATTCCTACCAGAAGTGCTAGTTGTAACTAGTTCAGTTCTAGAAGGTGAGTCCATAGAATAGAAAGCAGATGCCCATTTGTCTTGGTTCTGGGGACTTCCAACTGGTTTTGGGGTCACTATAGTGGCCTCATCAATTGTTGCCCTCAAGTAAGTCTTGGAGATGAAACCACTGTCTCTACAATAGTAGTGGCTGCTTCCCTAAAAAACCACCTTGAGTTACATGAAAGCAAGAGGTGTGGCCTCCTCTGTTCGTGGGCTAGCCACTTGATTTTTCTCAGACCCAGTCACTTATGGAAGTATGCTCTCAGTAATAGGTGATAGAGAGGAACTGGGATTATCCTGAGTTTTATCAATGGCTTCGAACAATGGTTGAATAGTGGGAGGAACATGTGATGGTGATGGTTGTGGAGTGAAAAGGGAAGCAGCCCGGGAGAAGGACTTTTGAACATATGGTCAAGTGACTCAAATGCTTCTAGATGTGTTTCCCCTTGGCTTACAACATGATCCTTTTTTGAGGATTCATGAGGAGTTTGGATGGGTAGAGATAAATCCATCTATTGAGAGGAAGTTTCAACAGTGATTGTTTGTTGCATTTGTGTTACAATAGGGTTTTCCTCTTGTATCTCATCTTCTAGAGTTACCCTTTTTTGTTGCTTTTTGGGGGGTTTAGTGGATGGAAGTTTCTTTTTGGAAGTGGCTAGTGTGGGTTTCACAGCACTGGATGTAGTGCCATGATCACCAGGAGCAGTGGGCTCAGCAACAGAGGTTTGGATAACAGTTATTGTCTTAGCACCCTTTGCTTGTGTTTTGGAAACTTTTGCTTTTGATACTTTTTCTTGGGTGTTTTGACCCAGCATTTTTGTAAAAGTTTCTTGGGAGAGGCTCTTCATTTGATGAGATTCTCCCCTTTTAAAATCCTTTTCAAGTAAAACACTTTGTAGGAAAAAACTAAAAAGTCTTGGGTATAAGAGAAAAGCATTGTTTGACCCAGACTTGACTCCCTTCACATTTGCTACTAAATCTAGAAACAGTGCCTGGGATAGATTGTAGTCAGATTCTGACAACATTGCATATCCCAAGTACTGAACTTTCAATAGGATTTCATTGAAAGCAGTAGTTTTAGCAGAGAGACGGATAAGGAGTTTATGAAAGAAAATTTTCATGACTGTTGGAAAATATTTTTTGTAAATTGTTGCTCCAGTCATTTGTGCATCATAACCCCTTTCTAAAAACTCCGTGTGAAGTTCAGCCTTAGGAAAAGAATCCATACCTACCAAGTTGTTGAGAGTGAAGGTTGTAGATATGGTTTGGGGGGTTATGGTGACATGTGTATCTCCAATTTTTGAAATAATGGTTGTTGGCTTTTTGTCTTGAAGTAAAGTCCCAGCATTTAACCAGAATTCTTGAAAAGTGTCAATGTAAATGGGAGAATCAGCGGTAAGGAAAGGCAAGTATTTGGATTTAAGGATGACGTCAATAATGGAGTGGAATGGAATGTTTTCATCTGTTTTAGCCAGATATGGTAGGTAATTGTGAGGGGCTTTTGCTTGAAGATCCATGTTCTGGATTTCGAGTAGGATGATTAATGGAATTAGGTTGAGGGTTGGAGGTTGAAGAATGTGGTTTCAGTATTTTGAAAACAATGAGACAGTGTAACAACTGTTGGGGCAAAACAGGGTTTTTATAGTCTCAGGCGTAACCGCTGATGTGGCCAAAGCACTGCTTTTGAGAGCAGACGTGGCAAACAGCTGTTGAGGTGGTAAACAGCTGTTGAGGTTTGCCAAAGCACTGATGGAATTTTATATATATGAAGACAATTGTTTTATTTGATCAGATGTTTGAAACAGATTTTTCAACCAAGCAGTGGTTGTTTTATCTGATCAGCTATTTGAAATAGATTTTTCAACCAACAGATGATAAAATGTATGAAACAGTGGTTGTTTTATCTTAGCAGATTTTTCAACCAAAAGCTATTTTTAAGGATGAATTTTGATTTTCTGAAAACATTTTAATGTTTTATTTATGAAAACATTTTTGTTGTTAATCCATATTTAGCATACCAATCCGAGAGATCAGATTTTCAAAAGTAGATGTGTCTAAAGCTTTTGTCAACACATCTGCCAACTGATCCTCTGTTGGAACATGGTGCAGAGAAATCAAACATTTTTCATAGCTATCTCTCACAAAGTGGTGTCTGATGTCAATGTGCTTTGTGGTTGAATGGGAGACTGGATTTTTGATGATATTTTCAGCTGATTGACTGTCCAACATGAGTGGAGTCCATAGAGCAGTTATACCAAAATCCAGTAAATGATTTTGAAGCCACATGAGTTGGGCTGTACAGCTTGCAGCAACAATGTATTCAGCCTCTACTATTGATGTTGAAACAACTGCTTGCTTTTTGCTTTGCCAAGAAACTAAGGCATTCCCTACAAATTGGCACCCTCCTGATGTGGACTTTTTTGTGGTTTGGCAGCCAACAAAATCACTATCTGAATATCCTGAAAGCTTAATATTTCCATTAGCAGGATACCAGATACCAAGTGTGGGAGCACCTTTTAGGTATCTGAATATCCTTTTCACATCAATAAGGTTTGACTTTCTAGGTGATGCCTGGGATCTTGCACAGACACAAGTGGCAAACATAATGTCGGGCCTGGATGCAGTGAGGTACAATAAAGACCCAATCATGCATCTATAATGTGTCTGATCAACCAGTTCATCTTTGTCATCAATAGTGAGTAGCTTGGTAGTGCTCATCGATGTACTACATGGCTTACAGTCATTCATCTCAAATTTTGTAAGTAAGTTTTTAACTTACTTATTTTGGTGAATGAATGTTCCATTTTGCAGCTGCGCTGTCATGAGTTCCCTAAACTCTTCACACATTTTGTTACATGTGGACCCAAATATGATGTCATCCACATATATTTGAACAATCATTTAATGTTTCCCATTCCATTTTAAAAATAAGGTTTTATCAATTTTACCTGTTGTGAAACCAATGGATAAGAGAAAGGTGGAAAGAGTTTCATACCAGGCCCTTGGTGATTGTTTCAAGCCATAAAAATCTTTGTTGAGCTTATAGACATGATCAGGATGGAATGTGTCTACAAAACCAGGTGGTTGACACACATAGACCTCCTCCTGAATTTTGCCATAAAGGAATGCACATTTGATGTCCATCTGATACACCTTGATGTTGTGGTTGACAACAAAGGCTAGGAAGAGTCTGTAGCTTCTAGCCTAGCTACAGGAGCAAAGGTTTCATCATAGTCTATACCCTCTTCTTGTCTGAAGTCTTGAACCACAAGCCTGGCTTTGTTCTTGACAACAATACTCCTTTCATCAGTTTTGTTTTTAAAGACCCACTTTGTACCAATTGGACACACATCCTTTGGCAGTGGCACAAGTTCCCATTCTTGTTGTCTTTTAAACTGAAGGAGCTTTTCTTGCATAGCTTCTACCCAATTGTTGTCTTTCAGTGCCTCTTAGTACTTGACAGGTTGTGTGAGGAATAGAAAGCCTGCAAAAAGATAGATATTTGAGGATTGGATCCTTGTGAGCACTCCCTCTCTGATGTTGCTAATGATTTGGTCTAGTGGATGAGCTGCAAGGTAGATTAAATCTCCCTGATATGGTATGATGGCATTTTGAGGTGAGGGACAAAGGTTTGGAGCCTCTGTTGTTGTAACATATATTTGCACTTATGTAGTGCCAACAGAGGTTTGAAATGGAAGTGGGGGAATGGGTCTAAGTGGTGTAAAGTTGGACTGACTTTTGTCAACAGAGGTTGGACTTTTGTCAACAAATGTTTGTGCAATGGTTGAGCTGGACAAGGCAGTGGTTCGAGGGTAAGACTGGTCAACAGTGGTTGACACAGCTATGGCAGAGTTTTGACAAGTGTTTTGAACATCTGCTTCCCCTGATGCAGAAGTTAATTTGTAGTGAGATGGAATCTCGACATCAAATCTATAATCCTGTTGTGGAGACTGTGGTATACCTACACTGTTAGTTTTAAGAGTAATATCTTCAAATTTGAATTTATCTAAATCAAATAGTTTGGCAGGATTTGCTGGGATTTTTAAGGATGAAAGTTTATTGAACTTTACATTCAGAGTTTCTTATATTGTCCTAGTCCTTGTCTTAAACACTTTGTAGGCCTTCGCAGTAGAAGAATATCCCGGAAAATACCCACAATCTACTTGGGCTACAAATTTTGAAATGGAATCTTTAAGATTTAAAATGAAACATGGGCAACCAAAGATTTTGAAAAATTATATCAGTGGTTTGATTTTGAACAAGATTTCATAAGTAGTCTTTTGATGTCTAGGGTTAATTAAAACTCTATTCTGAACATAGCAAGCAGTGTTTACAGCTTCTACCCAAAGGGACAATGGTAAACCAGAATCTGCTAGCATAGTCCTTGCAGCTTCAATAAGAGTTCTGTTTTTCCTTTCAACCACCCTATTTTGTTCTGGTATTCCTGGAATGCTGAATTGCCTCACAATTGCTTTTGACACACAGAAGTCATCCAACTCCTTATTTTAGAACTATGTTCCATTATCACTTCTAAAGACTTTTACTGGAAAGTCATATTGTTTTTCAACTTTGCTGACAAAGTCCTTCAAAATACCTGTAGTCTCATCCTTAAAGTGTAAAAAGTAAGTCCATGTAAACCTAGAAAAATCATCAACTATGAAAAGACAAAATCTGTTTTTTCCTTAGACTCATGATTATAACTGGGCCAAACAAGTCCATGTGCATCAATTGAAGACATTTACTTGTTTTGGACTCATCAATGGATTTGTAAGAGCTTTTATGTTGTTTTCCTTTTAGGCAGGAAACACAATGCTAATCACATTTAAATTCTTTTGACGGAAGACCTCTCACAAGGCATTATTTTGAGAGTGAGTTGATAGTTTAAGGTTGGTTTGACCCAACCTCCTATGCCACAATTCTATCTCTTTTGTTGAGGCAGCAGAAAACAGCCAGACATTTGCCATATGGTTATCCTTTAACATATCAACCACATACACATTTCCACTCCTATG
This sequence comes from Ambrosia x helenae, assembly GCA_030844895.1. NCBI lineage: Eukaryota > Viridiplantae > Streptophyta > Magnoliopsida > Asterales > Asteraceae > Ambrosia > Ambrosia x helenae. The sequence goes on along the minus strand of CM061233.1, from coordinate 38,151,974 downwards.
AATAACAAGTTGTGCTTTGCTCTCAACTATGATGGTGTCTATCTTTTTAACCACTTCTGGCCCAATAATCTTACAAGTTTTCTTAGTGAAGAATGACCCATAGCCTTTATCACTCATTTGTGAGACACTAAGAAGATTAAATTTAAGATTATAAATAAGATTGACATTTTCAAACTTGAGTCTCCCAGCCTAAACACTGAACCCAACACGTTACCTTTAGAATCATTACCAAAAGATATATCACCCCCTCCATGAACTAAGAAGTCTAGAAGTGGGGCTCTACATCCTGTCATGTGCCTGGAGCCTCCATTATCTACATACCATATACTATCTAAGCAAGCAGAAGCTCCCTACACATTAGTAATAAATTAGTTTTGGTGAGTGTCCAAAGCCAAGTTGGCTTTGGATGGGTTCCCAGACTTTACAGCCTCAAGTTTAGGAGAATGATTAGTGGTTTGAACAAGGTTTTGAAACAAGTTCAACAACTGTTGTTGACCATTTGCCAGTTTTTGAATGTCCACACTTGGTGCAACAGATGTTTAACCATTTCCTGACGGATCATAGTAACCATAAGGATGCTTGTTCACTCTTGGTTTTGAAGGCCTTTTGGGCTCTTCATAAACATGTGGCAGACTATGACAAGGTGGTTGTCCATGTCCACTTGGATACTTGTTTGAGGGTGGAGTATATGTTACTTGGACAACTTTGGGAGCAGAGGTTTCAAGATTCTTAGTAACAGATGTTTGGACTGGTGTAAAAGTCTGTTTGGTCTTTCCTTTTGGGGTACTAACCACTTGACTTACTTGAGTTTTAGCTTTATACTCTTGTATTTTGACATCAAAATTTTTGAGATAAAGACACTCTTTGGTTTTATGATTCTTTTTACCACATATTGAACATGTTGTTTTAGAATCACACACAATTTTTCCTTTGTTGATATCATATGCTTTTAGAAGAAAACAATTTTTGGTAACATGGTTCTTCTTTTCACAGAAATCACAAAACAAGTGTACACCCTTTTCTTTCTTCTTCCCTTTTTCAATCTTCTTTTCAACAGATGTTTGAGCATCTGCTTGAAGATATTTTAAAGGAATGATTTTTGCCTGTGGTGCCTTTTTACCAGCAGGGGTTTCAAAATCAATTGGTTTGAAGTTTTCAAGAACATCACACTCATCTGACCAAGTTGGTTTAAACTGATATTTTTCAATTTCAGTAAATGATGAGGAACCCTCAAGTTTTTCAAGAACAATTTTCTTACAATTAGGTTCAGTGATTTTAATTTCTCGACCCTCCAAAATACTTGGAACAACCTCAACTAACTTTGGTTCCCTTTTGTCAGTGTTTTGAGAAATTTCATCAGTGGTTTCACAACCAATGCCAAATTTCACATGACTTTTGCTTTGTTTGTTGATGAGCATCTCAAAACCTTTACATGATTCCACCCATTTTTCACACTCAACTTGGGTGGACTCAAGCTCCTGTTTACAACTCTGATGTTTAGTTATCATAGTTTGGAGCTGGTCTTTGGTTATATTTGCTTCATGTTTTAAACTGGCGATTTCATATTCTTTTTCAGTTAATTTTGATTTTAACTCTTTTGAGAGTTTTTCAAATTGAACTTCATCATCTAAAATTTTCTTTCTATGGTTTTCATTCACCTCTTTTGTAACACCCCAACCGATGGCGGAAACATCGGGATGTCACGTATTGATGATTGTTCAGTAGCTCATGGTAAATAATAAATTTCAATAAATGATTTAAATAAATTACATACAATTGTTCTAAGAATTTTGTACATCAAAATGAAAAATACTAGCTACGCATCTTCAAGCAATAACTCTAATCTTCAAGCAAGCTATAACCTGAAACATGTTAAGTTTGAAAATATTTTGGGTCAACAAAATTTGGTGAGAATTACATAGGTTTTGATAATTGAATAAAATTGTTGTGCAATTCATGTGTCATGGCAATCTAGTCCATATGTGAAAACATACTAGAACTAAATCGTGTGCATAATCAACCATTGTGACTGTTGTATTGTGGTACATCCCATACGCTCATGGTTCACTCGTTTATATTGCAGTAACAAACACCCACGCAACCTTTGTAGGAGGCACGTATCCGGGTGGGATTGTCAGTCCAATAGATCTATCAATGTATACCCTTTGGCTGATGAATGTTTATGCTAGAATTGTGCTTACCCTAGTCATGTTCAAGACATAATGCAACATAGAAATACACATAGACACATTGATGATTGAATTGCATAAATAATGTTGTAACATGTTTCACCCCAAAAATGGTGATAAATAGAAAAGGGGCTATGTAAAACTCACCTTAGCAAAATGTTATGTCTCGTGAAAAAAATAGAATAATGTGTTGTGAATGTATGCGAGGCGAATCCCAAAGACTCAACAACGTAGCTAGTCCAAATTGAAGAAAACGAAAAAGAAAGAATATCAAGCTTCCAATTCGCCAATTACAAGAGCTTATAATCAAAGCTTCAATTGTAGAAGTAATAGACTATAGAAGAAAGGTATGAGGGAAAGTTTAATCGGATTGAAACAATCGATTTAGAGGTGCAAAGTATAATGGGTCATAGGTGGGTTTTTATACTAGTTTTGGATTCAATTAGCCATTAAAATTGGTCAACACCATAAAGTAAGGTTTTATGATGAATTGACTATTTGACTAAGACTTTGACTAGGACTTTGACTATTTGACTAAGACTTTGACTAGGACTTTGACTATTTGACTCAAGGCTTTATTTAAAAAAAAAATCTTGTATGTGAAAAAAAAAATTTAGAATCATATTATTATTATTATTTATATACATTTATGTATGTATATATAAGTTGTGAGTTAGGATAAATAAAGACTTAGGCACATTTGTATAATATTAATGATAAAGGTGTAATAAATAAAATATATATATATATAAGGGCTTTTTAAGTATTAAAATTTTGGGGAAAATTTTGCGATGTTACAGTCTCCCCTACTTTTGGAAACTTCGTCCCGAAGTTTATTGAAAACACGAGGTTGAAAGTGGTTGGGTAAAAAATAGGACAAGTGTGGTCTGAAAAATTTCGTGTTATGACATGAATAGAATAATCTGTCTCGAATAATGTGGATAGGCGGCGTGTTACGTGTGAGTTGATTGACTAAGTGAACTACTAGATACCTAGAGTTTGCTTATCTACCGAAAACCTTGATAGAATTTCACACTACCTTAACGTACCTGTAAATTCATGATTACGTTCCGGACCGCAATCACCAATTTACCTTACATTAAGGTTTTGTGTCATTCTATGACTCTACCGATTGTTGAGCAGGTTCGATAGCCTTCACCAGTCGCTGAGCAGGTTGTAGGGCCTCTCCCGACTGTTGAAAGACATGATGACCTCTTGCAATCGTTGAGTAGGTTATTTGGTAGCTAACTAACTGTTGTACAAGTAAGCATGTATAATGAGTATGATTTAAATATAGATATAGCAATTAGTTCACATTTAAAACAAGCATGCACCCTGGTGTTATGATAATACTAAAATTTATTACTTGAATCAAATAGCGTCAATACATAGAATTAAAAGCAAACAACATTCAAATGGTGGGACTTGCTGTTAAGTAGCTGGGGGCCTTGATCTCGGTTTAGTTTAGGGCATCGGTTACGGTAGTGATTTGGGTTTCCACATTTATAGCATTGACCATAGTTGTAATTACCAGGACGATTAGGATTAGTAACCTGGGCAGGGTTGTGAATAATCGCAGCCAGTTGGGCATCAACACCTTTGTTGTTTTTGTTGTTGTGGTTGGTGTTGTGGTTGTTGTTACTTTCCTCTTGGTTTTCACCACTGTTATTACGAGTGCTGCGACGTGGAGAGATGATCTGTAAGGGACACAATGAAGGTTCAATGTGGCATGAAATGAATGAGGTGATATAAGGAATGTAATCATTTATTCATTAATTAAAACGAATAAATGAAAACGTTGACTTATCAAAGATTCCAGATTTTAATAACATATGAAGACATGCTTTAGCCTATAAGTGAACACTCATCCCGAGAATTCCCAGGTAGGCATCCGGGTCCCTCGTCTGATTGGGATATATGCGCAATGCCAGCCTAGACAAAAGACTCAGAATACAGGCGTTCACCCTTCCAGATTTCACGTGTTCGTTATTAAAATCTAGAACTTTGACGAGATCTCAAGGTGGTTCAGGTTAAACCTGAGGAATTTGTCTTATTAGTCTAAGAGTAGATCCTGTGATGGAGAGCAACCTTCTTGTAAGGATGAAAGTAGGGATAAGAAGTATGAGGGAGATAGAGAATAGCAAGTAAAAGAAGCAAGTACTGGTTAAATCCTATGGTTATAGACTAGATTATTTTTCTAATAACCTAATTCCCTATAACCATGGCTCTGATACCAATCTGTAACACCCCAACCGATGGCGGAAACATCGGGATGTCACGTATTGATGATTGTTCAGTAGCTCATGGTAAATAATAAATTTCAATAAATGATTTAAATAAATTACATACAATTGTTCTAAGAATTTTGTACATCAAAATGAAAAATACTAGCTACGCATCTTCAAGCAATAACTCTAATCTTCAAGCAAGCTATAACCTGAAACATGTTAAGTTTGAAAATATTTTGGGTCAACAAAATTTGGTGAGAATTACATAGGTTTTGATAATTGAATAAAATTGTTGTGCAATTCGTGTGTCATGGCAATCTAGTCCATATGTGAAAACATACTAGAACTAAATCGTGTGCATAATCAACCATTGTGACTGTTGTATTGTGGTACATCCCATACGCTCATGGTTCACTCGTTTATATTGCAGTAACAAACACCCACGCAACCTTTGTAGGAGGCACGTATCCGGGTGGGATTGTCAGTCCAATAGATCTATCAATGTATACCCTTTGGCTGATGAATGTTTATGCTAGAATTGTGCTTACCCTAGTCATGTTCAAGACATAATGCAACATAGAAATACACATAGACACATTGATGATTGAATTGCATAAATAATGTTGTAACATGTTTCACCCCAAAAATGGTGATAAATAGAAAAGGGGCTATGTAAAACTCACCTTAGCAAAATGTTATGTCTCGTGAAAAAAATAGAATAATGTGTTGTGAATGTATGCGAGGCGAATCCCAAAGACTCAACAACGTAGCTAGTCCAAATTGAAGAAAACGAAAAAGAAAGAATATCAAGCTTCCAATTCGCCAATTACAAGAGCTTATAATCAAAGCTTCAATTGTAGAAGTAATAGACTATAGAAGAAAGGTATGAGGGAAAGTTTAATCGGATTGAAACAATCGATTTAGAGGTGCAAAGTATAATGGGTCATAGGTGGGTTTTTATACTAGTTTTGGATTCAATTAGCCATTAAAATTGGTCAACACCATAAAGTAAGGTTTTATGATGAATTGACTATTTGACTAAGACTTTGACTAGGACTTTGACTATTTGACTAAGACTTTGACTAGGACTTTGACTATTTGACTCAAGGCTTTATTTAAAAAAAAAAAATCTTGTATGTGAAAAAAAAAAATTTAGAATCATATTATTATTATTATTTATATACATTTATGTATGTATATATAAGTTGTGAGTTAGGATAAATAAAGACTTAGGCACATTTGTATAATATTAATGATAAAGGTGTAATAAATAAAAAATATATATATATATATAAGGGCTTTTTATGTATTAAAATTTTGGGGAAAATTTTGCGATGTTACATCTTTAATGTTTGCAAATGCTATTACACATTTGTTTGAACACAAATCATTTAAGAGTTGAGGAGATACCTTAGCAGCAGCCATCAATGCACAATCACACTTGCACTCACAATCATTAGCACCCCATGGATCTGAGAGATTCACAACCTCTTCTTCAGACTTTTCATCTGGAACAACTATATCAACAACATCATTAGTCACATTTTCAGACTCAGAAACCACATACTCAGATTCAACCTCTTCTAATGTGTCCAAAGCCATGAAACAAAAGTTTTCTGGTTCATTTTTAGATTTGGCAAAAAGAGCAAAGTTCCCATATGTTAGCTCATCTAGTAAACTGCTCTAATCTACAAAGCCTTGTGTGAAAAAACATTGTTGACTGGTCTCTGCAGGGACAGAGGGTGGAGTAGCAGTTAATGGCATTTGAGCTGAGCAACGGGGGTTTGAACATAGTGAATATGAGGAACAGTGGTTTGGACATAGTAGACAGGAACAGTGGATGAGGACTGTGCAAAGTGTGCAGTGTTTTGCACATTTGGTCCAGGGGTATTATGGGAAACCTGATAAGTGTTTGTCTGAGGCCTTTTATTTGGATTGGTTATCATAGGTGTTCCATTTTGACTCCTACATTCCCTAGCAAAATGACCCAGTCTATGACATTTGTAACACTTAATTTTAGATTTATCCAACCCCACCTTTAACCCACCATGTAAACCTAGATATCTTCTGCCAGTTTTCTTATAGAAGTTATTGGTTCTAATACTGAGCAGAGCCAGTTGGTTCAAAATGTCCATTTCTTCCAAGTCCACAGGGTCAAAATATTGAAGGTCATTATACTCAAAGGATATGTTGTCAGATTCCTGGATATCACCACTTGCTGCAAAAGCCTAGTTAGGTGAAAGAGAATCAGAGTTAAAACCAGAGTTAAAACCTGAAGTTATGTCAATAAAATGATCATAACCCTAATCCTTACTATTACCAGACACCTTATCCTGACTCAAAAGTGATGTACTACCAAACACATAGTCATTAGACACTTTTCCATAATCCTGAAGCTTCTTTATCTGGTTAAGCTCTCTCTCATATGCCAAGAACTTACCATGAAGCTGGGTCAGAGATAAGTCCATAAAACCAATTGAGTTTCTCATAACAATTGAAATAGTGTCCCATCTATCTGGTAGTGATCTTAAAAACCTATGGTTCAATGTTGAGTTAGGATAAGTTAGACCCACCAGTTTTAGTTCACTAATTAAACAATTGAACCTCTCAAATTGTTGAGTTAATGACTCTCCCTTCACAAGACTGAATGTTTCATATTGTTGGTTAAGTATTTCCCGGTTGTTTTCAATAACCTCCTTAGTCCCACTGAATTGTTCTTTCAAAGCATCCCACAACTCCTTTCCACTGTTACAGTGTAACAGCCCAGCATAGATATCATTTGGTAGAGCCATGGCCACAATACTGAAGGCCTTAGCATCAAACTCCATTTTCTTAAAATCTTGCTCGGAGTAGTTTTCAATTTTCTTCGGCACTTGGGCCTTGGGATCTTCGGTACTCGGCACCATCAGAACATGTGGTCCATAGATAACCGACTTCTAACACCCAGTGTTCTTTTCAGCTAGAACATGGCTTATCCGACGTTGCCAGTTATTGTATTCAGATCTGACAAGCATCGGTGGCTTGTGCTCGTGCCAGTGCTGTGTGGATTGTCATTGATTGAAGCCATTCTCTGATTGTTTGTAAAAAAAGTGTGTTTAAAAAACTTTAAACGTAATTAAACTTTTACTCAGTTTTCAATCCGACAAACAAGACGTATCAATAATTGTGAGCTGATCTGTTTATATTAAATTGATTGGTTAGATAGAATTTAATTGACCAAGCTCTAATACCAATTTTTAGGATTTGATTTTGATTTGTTATGAATGTTTAATAAATGAAACACAATGAAGATGAACAATAATAATGGATGGTGCAACGGAATAGTAAACTATAAATCATAACAAATGGGATAATTGCTTTTAACTTGTACTTCTCATTAATCAACACAGATTCAATAAAGTACACAATTTCTCCCCCTCAGCCTGATCACTCACATTGTTTTTCTAAAGAGAATGTTTGGAGTGATGAATAGAACAGTACAGGCACTATTCTTTTTATAGACAAACCTAAACTCTGATGACCTATGGCTGACATCACCTAAGATAGTGACATATAACAACATAAAACATCTGATAAATACAAACATGGTTACATTGGTAAACACTGATGACTAAAAAGCTGATGGGGTAAAACTCTGATAGCTTGAATCATTTGTTGGAGCCTAAGTATTGTTGGCTCCAACAGACCCTGTGTCTTCAACAGTCTTTGGCTCATAAGTTGATTCTTCAATCAGTCCTTTGAGATCAGCACTTGTACAGCAGATGTTAGGAGAACAACAGTTGTTAGAGTCAATAGTCTTTTGGGAGGATCAGCATGTAAATTACTGTTTTATTCAGGATCATATATATAGTATGTTTTGGCTTTTCATATCATCTGTTCTTCTTCAGTTTCAGCAGACCCAACATTTAGTCCATTAAATAATCGGCTTAAAGACTTATGAAATGTGTCATAACCGGCTACCACATACTAACATACGTTAAGTGAAGCTAGAACATTTGTTAGCATTGACTTGAAAGGAATGATAGTCTAAACACATGCTAAGGTACTTATTTTATCACAAATCAATCACACACGATGGATTGAGAACTACTTGAACCCCTGACTACTTGAAAAGGGTCCATTTTATCACTATCAATGTTTCCAAACAATTTACAAGCACACTAAGGGTCTTCACAAGTACAAAGTTATGGCCCATATACATAATAACCGGGTCTACAAATATCCGGTGAACAACTTGTATGATAAACAATGAGAACTCGTGAATTTACCATGCTCCTAATAAATCATAGGGCAAACAGTAGCGGGACGGTAGCTATCTCACAGTTACAGCTTCACTAGACCACACACGACTCTATCAGGTGAGTTTTACGGCCCCATTTTACTATTTTACATTTCGAGGGATAAACATGCTTCAATACTAGTGTTATTCACAAGTGTGTGTGCATTCTATCGTGACTTCCATGTGGAACATGAGACATTTTGGTTCATGAGCTCATTAGTCCTCGTACAACGTTTACTATAACCATTAGCTATCAAAAGCCATGGAACACTTTAATAGATCTATTGGGTTGACACCCCCACTCTTGGTTAGTCGCTCTAACCGGTTACATACAAAAGAGTGTTATATTCTACTATACATACATTGTCTTAACTGTACAATGCGCGAGGCACCACTGTTAAGAGGTTTGGTTACAAGACTCATGGTTCGCACAGAAATCATTCGCTTAGCTAGCTTATGATTGGTCATACATGAATTACACGATTGTTTTACTTGTCGTCTTCAAACCTATGAACTCACCCACATTTTTGTTGACAAATCTTTTATGCATGTTTTTCAAGTAACTAATGGAGGGCAGCGGGAATTTAAGAGAGGGGTTCAAGAAGGCACTAGGTGGTATCATCATGGGTTGGATTTTTACCATTCCGTAATATTGTGGTTTAAGGTTGTTCAGACAGTGCACTAGTTTCTAGACAATGTCTCTTAACTTTTAATAAGTTTTATGATAATAAATCATCCTATGGTAATACCTTTTGAATACAATTATGTGTGTTGCTTGCACCTTGTGCTTGAAAACCTTTTGAGGTCGCATTCCCGTGTTTCCGCCTTGGCGGGGTGTGACATAGGTTGTTCAATACGCAAGTAATTAATAGTACAATGCAATCCTCATATTTTAGTAAATCGTTGCATGTTTCTCACCCAATGGAAAACATAGTAAAAAGGGGTTGTGGAACTCACCTTAGTTTGCGTCTTTAAATGAGTAATAAAACCAGATGTAAGGTAATAGTTCCAATTACTGAAAACCTATCATAAGACGTCTATAAGTGTGTTGACTAATAACGTGGTGGTTTAATAACCCTTGGTTGTCCAAATCATGACTTCGTATGTTTGCATAAGTGTTTTGACTTTGACATGACCACACAAGATTTGACATCTCGTTGGTGACCCGTTATATCTGTTTATCAGTCACGTATAAGTTTTAGATAATCAATCACGTAGAAACATGTAATTGCACATAATCATATGATAGCAGGTTTGTTTCATGCGAATGAGACTTATCAAGCAGTCATTCGCATGAATATTTACAAGAATGAGTCAAGAATCATGTCATTTGTTGTAACATGCTGGAACTTTGTAGCAAATGAGTCATTATAGGCGAATGAGGACTTGTCCCCTCTCATTCGTTAGAACGGCCTAGCGAATAAGATTCATTCGCCCTGCACGGGTTGATTAATAATTATGACGAATACAACCCTTTAAATCAGATCAAAAACTTATCGAATCATAACCAAACGATGCAGTAACTTATATCTATCCTATAAACATGTTATTACATTTGATTGAGTCATCAATTGCTTTATTTTTCACATAAAATCACGTATTTCCCAAAATCGCAAATTATAGAGATGCCACCTCAATTGCATGAAAAGTTTACCCAAAGTGGAAAATATTGAAATCAACCTAAAAACATCATTTTCCAGATTATCCAACATAGATTCAACCATCCTAATATGTTTATAGCATGTTATCATTACCATATAGCATAACAAACCCTAGATCAACAAAAAACCCCAAATGGGTCCAAACTCATAAAAATCCATAACACATCACACATCATTTTAACTTGGTTCTAACACTCACACAATCCCCAAATCAGCAATATAGCATCATACATCATCCATATAATACAAAACCCCAAATTCCGGTCACTAATGCAATACCTAAGTTTCTTGTGAAAACCATTTTTAGTGTTCAGATCTAGTTAGGAAATGTTTAAAAATGGGTTTTTATTTAAGAAAACATAATAATATCAGATCTGGACACTTCAGGTTTATAAAACTTTGATAAAATAAATGAAAAACGGTTTTAATGGATTACACACCTTGAACCTGTTAGAAAATAAAAAAGGGTCAAAGTCAACATCCTTAACAATCTCGACAGCTAGCAAGTTCACATTATGGACCGTTGGTCCTTAATCATAGTGGTTCCCCATTATTTAGTTTCCCCATCTAGCTCCTGTATCTATCTATTTATTTAGATGCTTTTTCTCTTATTTGTAACAAAAAGGGAATATCAATACAATACAATATTCAATTTCAATTCTCTCAAAGCTTACATGGTATCAGAGCAGTGTCGATTTTGACCTGCTCATCATTTACCAAACCATGTTTTTTTCATCATTTGTCTGAATTTTGCGGAACTCAAAATGGGTGACAAAAATAAGAACGATAACTTTGCCCTACAAATCACAAACCTACTCAAAACCAGCCTCAATAACAATAGTCAAACTCAAAAACAGAGCCTTTCGGACAGTTTAAAGATTAGTCTAAAACTCAACAGTCAGAATTATGCCTTATGGGCACGAATGATTCGGGTGGCGATCGGAGGAAAATTTTAAAAGCTCTTCTGGGTCACTTGTCCGGAAACCCGACACCACCAAAACCAACTGATGAAGAATACGAAAACTGGGAACAAGATGATTTAATCGTATTCTAATGGTTGATCCAAAACATCGAACCCGCTCTTGCAAGTAACCTAACGGAATTTCCCGTAGCGAAAACGTTATGGGATGCATTAGCGGTCACTTACAGCAGCGGGAAAGACAAGTTACAAACCTTCGAACTTCACTTACAACATCAAAATAGTGCATCATCATCCTAGATTGACAAAACCAAGATAAAGTGTAGCCACTATGGTATGATGAAACATACGAAAGAACAATGCTTCCAACTCGTGGGTTACCCCGAATGGTGGACAGATGGGCACAAGAAGGGCAACAAAGAAAGGGGGCAGGCCGCAACCGCCATTGGAGGCACCACGGAGGAGCACATTGGCAGTGGGAATGGTGGCTTCGGAGGCATCAACTTCGCTGCCGCAGAAGAAGGCTACAGTGTTGGAGGTACCAGGTTTGGGGATAATTCCTCAGAACCCTCTTTTCTTTCTTTTTTTTATAAACCCATCATCAATACCTTTAATAGATTTAGGGTTCTCACCCAAACAACCATCCATGATATAGGACAAGGAGAGGTAGAGAACAAAATAAATAGAAAATATTGGTAGTTAAACGGAAAAAGAGAGTAGCTGAAAAACTCATCAACAAAAGACTGTTTTAATAACAATCACAACAACCAAGGCATCCTCTTTCTTGATGATAATTGGGGCACCCAAGATGATCCCTCTTTTTTTAAAGCAAACGATCAATAGCGAAAGAATCTAGACTCAATTTTTTATGTGATAAACTAACAAATCCATTTATAAAGAATCATAATTTATCTTGTTTTTTTTTTTTTTGCCGATCAAAAAATAAAATAAAGAATCACAATAGTATACAAAATTCGGGTATTAAAATTCATGCATTTAAAAATCATAATACACAAAACTTTTTTATAACGAAAAAATTCTTTAAAAAAAAAGAAAAAAGGGAAAAATGAGTCATATGGCCCAAACCTCTAATAATGTAGGAACGTCTTGGATTTTTTATTGTGGTTCAACTGGAACCGTGACATTTGACCCATCCGATATTATCTCAAAAACTAAACCTAGACACAACTATATAAAAACTGCCAACGGGGACGGCGTGTCCGTTGAAGGGGGAGGAACTGTCTCCTACCCTTAGATTGTCAAACTGTCTGTATGTTCCATCATTATCACAAAAATTATTGTCCATTAGTCATGTAACAAAGGAATTAAATTGCATAGTTCTAATGCATCCAACTTTTTGTATCCTTCAAGATATCAGAACGGGAGCGATCATTGGGTGTGGCACTGAATGCTAGGGATTCTACTATGTGGATGAGGTGACTCAATAAGGTACTGCGATGCTTGCTCACGAAACTACAAACTGGGAAGCTTGGTTATGGCATAGGAGACTAGGGCACCCATCCATCAGTTATTTGCGTTTTTTATTTCCTAAGTTATTCCCCTACAATAAAACTTTCAATTGCGAGTCTTGTGCTTTGGCATAGCACAAAGGTTGATTCACCTTTCGCTCTCGTCCACCCTAATGTTTGGGGTTCGGCAGAAATCACTGGTGGAGAAAACTTTCGTTTTTTTGTACTTTTTGTGGATGGTTGCACGCGAATGACGTGGATTTATTTTCTAAAACACAAATCTGAAGTTTTTGATAAATTTACTATATTTTATACGATAATACAAACTCAATTTAAAACCAACATACAAATCCTTAGAACGGACAATGGAGGAGAATTTATAAATGAATCTATGAAACTCTTTTGTCAAAATAAAGGAATCATCCATCAAACAATGTGTGCCCACACTCCTGAACAAAACGGCACTGTTGAACGAAAAAATCGCATTCTTTTAGAAATAACTCGTGCCTCCCTCATTGAGTCTCGTGTCCCTAAATCTTTTTGGCCCAAAGCTGTTGCTACCGCTACATATTTAATAAATAGACTCCTTACTAAAGCCCTTAACCTTAAAACTCCTCTTCAAGCTGTTTCTGAGTTTGCTAAAATCCCCCCGCCTCTCACTCTTACACCTCGTGTTTTTGGATGCTCCGTCTTTGTCCATATACCAAAAACCGATCGTGGGAAACTTGGACCGTGTGCTTAAAAATGTGTTTTCGTTGGCTATGGCATTGAAAAAAAAGGGGTACCGGTGTTATAACCCTAAAACTCGAGATATGCATACAACATTCAATTGTACCTTCCTTGAAACCGAATTTTTCTATACTACCCAACACAATAGTGAGTGGGAGAAGGAATATGCTGACACACTAAGTTGGCTAAAATGGTTTCCATCATCAGTAAAGAATGATCACAGTGCTCAAAATGAATCACCACATGCTTCCACACAATCCAAGGACAATGCGATTAGCCATGATCCTCCTAGTCCAATCTTCGAGGCAAGTAATTCTCAAATTAATGACCAATTTAATCCTGAAACAAATGATGTTCAATATGACGAATCCTATACTAACACTTCTGACAATCATGAGTGTTCTATAGAACCTAGTGTGCAGGAAGAACCAATTATGAAGGGAGAAAAACTATGCAAGAGGAACCAATACAGGAGAAAACGAGCAACAGGTATGAACTTCCACCTAGAACCAACAGAGGAGTTCCTCCGAAACGTTATTCCCCAGGAAAGGAAACAAGGTCCTCTTGATATCCCATGGCAAATGTTGCCAACGGGAATTTATCCACAGAAGCCAAAGCCTTCACTTCGGCCCTTTATAATGAAGAACTTCCAAACTCTGTAGAACAAGCCTTAAAATCGAAAGACTGGAAGGATGCAATGGAAACAGAAATGGAAGCCCTTGAAAAAAAATACATGGGAAAGATGTGTTCTTCCACAGGGAAGAAATCCCTCGGTTGTCGTTGGGTCTTTACTATCAAATACAAACCCAATGGTACTATTGAAAAATATAAAGCTCGATTGGTTGCAAAGGGATATACTCAAACTTATGGTATTGACTACTCAGAGACCTTTTCTCCAGTAGGCAATATCGACACTATTTGTATCGTGTTTTCTGTTTCCACCAATAAAGGATGGCCTCTTCACCAATTCGATGTGAAGAATGTCTTCCTCCATGGCAAGTTAAAGGAAGAACTTTACATGGATGCGCCCCCAGGATTCGGAAGAGACTTAAAAAATCAGGAAGTATGTCGGTTAAAGAAAAGCCTTTATGGACTTATACAATCTCCTCGTGTATGGTTTGGCATATTTACCTTGGCTATGAAAGGATGTGGCTTTCAACAAAGCAACTCCGACCACACATTATTTCTCAAAAGAAGAGGTAAACTTATAACGTGTTTAATTATATATGTTGATGACATGATCATTTCAGGAAATGATGAGGAAGAAGTAAAACAATTAAAGGCAAATTTGTTCAAAGAACTTGAAATGAAAGACCTTGGAAGACTCAAATACTTTCTTGGTATTGAGGTTTTAAGATCCAAGCAGCGAATCTTTATATGTCAAAAGAAATATATCCTCGATCTCTTGGCCGAAGTAGGAATGGTCAACTGCAAGCCTACCGATGCTCCAATGATTCCTAACCAAAAACTCTACATAGAAAAAGAAGCAGAATCAGCCGATAAAGAATGATATCAATAGTTGGTGGGCAAACGGATTTATCTCTCACATACCCGCCCGGATATTGCCTATTCAGTCGGGGTAGTTAGTCAGTTTATGCACCAACCCCAAGTCGCTCACATGGACGCAGTATGGAGTTTTATAAGATATCTCAATGGGAATGCAGGACATGGGGTCCTCTTCAAATCCAACGGACACCTAAAAATTCAAGCTTTCACTGATGCAGACTCGGCTGGAGATAAAGGGGATCAAAGATCCACCTGAGGGTACTTTACCTTGGTTGGAGGAAACCTTGTCATATGGAGAAGCAAAAGGTTGTTGCCCTATCCAACGCAGAAGCAGTATTTCAAGGGATCACACGGGGACTAGCAGAAGTTCTATGGATACGCAAGCTCTTGACTGAAATTGGGTTTCCTCAAATTGAAGCCATCACCATCATGTGTGATAACAAAGATGCTATACAAATCTCAGAAAATCCTGTTCAACACGACCGTACAAAGTATGTGGAAATAGACAGACACTGCATCAAAGAAAAACTTGAAACAAAGATGATAAAGCTCCCCTTCATTCATTCAAAGGACCAATTAGCAGATATATTAACAAAGGTCGTCAACGCGGAGATATTCAATCATTGTCTTAGCAAGTTAAGTATTGGAAATCCCACTACTCAACTTGAGGGGGAGTGTTAGAAAATAAAAAAGGGTCAAAGTCAACATCTTTAACAATCTCGACAGCTAGCATGTTCACTGATGTATTGTAAAATACATATATTTCCAGTGTATAGTTTGTACAGTTTTTGAGTCGTTTAGATAGTATTTTTATTAGTTTTAGGCTTGTACCGGTCTATTTTATTTAGTATACGTTTTTATAGATTTTTATTAGTTTTAGTTTTTTTTTAGTATTTATCTATTTTATTTTTATTTTGTAGGTGTTCATGGACGTTAGAGCGTAAACGAGCAACATTGGTCAAGTCAAAAAAACACCTAATACAAAAGCATAAAGTTATAATAGAATGTGATATGTGAAAAGAAAATAATACAATGGACTAAAGTCCATCACGTGATGTAGGTTAAAGAAAAATAATGAAACATCAAGTAAGTCAACAAAGAAAGAAGTGGTCATTGGCCCAAAGCCCAAAAATTAAAGGAGGCACATATATGTGATAGGACGGAGCGATATTATTTTTCCGGGGGGAGCAAAAAGGGACAATATATTCTAAAGGTGAGCCGCCATATATTATTGGAGGGGAGCAGAAGATGATATAATTCGAACAATTGCAATTCATTCATTAATTATCATTCATTCACAGAATTGCAATTCTTTAAATCGCACAGCAAAAGACAAATTGCACCGGCCATAAGCGGTGACGAGCGAAAGGGTCTGGAAGGAGAAAAGGCCACGGGCACATTAAAGATCAATAGCCAACGAGCCTTGGGTTAGGTTTAGTTTTCGTTTATTATTTTTATAGACATGGTTAAAACTATTTTTATTTATTTTGTGATGTTTATAAAGATTATAAGCTAAACCTTTTATTGGTTGCTTAGGTTTATGAACTAGACACGTTATTTGCAGTATTTAATGGTTTTGGTTTTTAATTTTGATGTGTAGGATTACATGACTTTAATTTTATTGTTGGATTTGATATATGTGTGTTGGTGTTAATTTTATTTGAAGTTTGTTTTTTGGTTTTGTGGAGCTAGGCATGTAGAGATACCCCCTAGGTCTTGAAATCAATCTAGTTCGTCAACTTAGGTTAGCGTGCTAGTATTTGGAGTTGGAGTACGACACAAGTATAACAAACTAATATAATAAATTAACTAAGGCGTGCAGTCCATTCTTGAGGGTGAGAAATCTAACTCGAGTTTGCTAGGTAACTAACTAGGCATTGTTCGGTAGTTGGCAAGCGCTAGGGCGGGAGTCGCTACTTGTCCGTGTTTAGAGTGTTCCTAGGTTTTCATCAGTAGAGTTTAAGTCTGCTTCATAGTTTGAGGGTTTTAATCCAGGAGAGGTTTTAATCTGATTTCTGTGGGATTTTGGTACGCTAGGGCGATCCGGATCCATCTTAGCATTTCTACACTTGTCCCGCCTTGAGTCTAGTGAGCTATCCTTGACAGGAGGTTTATTAGATAAGAATAGGGTCTCAAGTTAATTACCAGATTCAGGATTTATTGCTAGTGTCTAGGGATTTTACCTAAGTAACCAGCATCCTTCCTACCTAATTTCTCTAGTTCCTTAAGTTCCCATTAGTTGTCAAGTTAAGTTAAGTTTAATCTATTTTAATTAAGTTTGTAATTAATAGTTTAAATACCCCCATTTAAGTATATATTTATTAGACTAGTATTTCGGTATAGGTTGTGATCCAGAGTTGCATTCGCGTCTTTGGGTTCGATACTCGGTCTTATCTGTTTACTACTTTGCGACCGGTACACTTGCCGTGCGTGTGTAGTTTTTAGGTGAGTCGTTTTAATTAAAGCTTGTGTTATTTTTATATATACATTTACACACATCAAGTTTTTGGCGCCGTTGCCGGGGATTGGACTAGAGTTTTTGGAGCTTACGCATTAATTAACCAGCTAAGTCATTTCCAATTTGCCCTCGTTTTTTTTTATTTTTGTATTCGGAATTTATTCTTTTTTTTATTTTGAGTCGTTCTCTATTCCTACATTGAGGGCAATGTAGGGTTTAAGTGTGGGGATGGGAAACTGTCGTTTAGTCTGTATATAAAGTCATTTTAAGTCAAAAAAAGAAAAAAAAAACTGAAAAAAAAGTCCCTGATTTTGAAGTTTGCATTATATAAAATATGGAAAATGATAGGTAAAGTTAGGTGTCCGGTTTTCAAATAGTATGTATAATAAGAGATTAAAATTGATTGAAAACGTGTCTGATTTGGGATATGTGGGTAGGCTCGGCCGGTAGAAAGGTTTCCTTTGAAAAGTAATAAATTAATTATGTTAGGCTATTTTGTGGGTTCTTATCTAGGAGAAACGGGGAGACCGAAACCGCCAAAAATAGTATAAGAAGCACCGTTATAAGTAGAAAACTGTTAGAATTTCTAATCAATTAAAAAAAATTAGTAATCAAAGCAAAAATGCTGAAGCTTAAGGTGCCTGGCCACTGGGATAGCGACTTGGATTGGTCACACCCTCTGAGTTAAGTATGCTGAGATGAAAAAAAAAAAATGCTGAAGCTTAAGGTGCCTGGCCACTGGGATAGCGATTTGGATTGGTCACACCCTCTGAGTTAAGTATGCAAAAAAAAAAAAAAAAAAAAAGATTTTAAATTCTCTTGGTTTTCTACATAAGACGGTTGGGAAATGGTCAATTGGTCGTTCCTTTAGCTTCATAAGCTTGAGGCGGGATTAGGAGGAACTGTGGCTTCCTTCGAGTGAGATCCTAGATAGACTAATCAACATGAACTTAACATAAATAAAAAGGGGCTTGGAAACCGGTGTGGGTTTAAGAGGATCAATATACCTGCAATCGCAATCAACACGTTAGTAGATTATTAATTAAGTAACCTATGTTTTGAAACTGGATGTAAACCTAACTGTGATTCCATAGCATAATTCTTTTTCAGGGACGAAAAAGGGATAAGTGTGGGGATATTTGATGTATTGTAAAATACATATATTTCCAGTGTATAGTTTGTACAGTTTTTGAGTCGTTTAGATAGTATTTTTATTAGTTTTAGGCTTGTACCGGTCTATTTTATTTAGTATACGTTTTTATAGATTTTTATTAGTTTTAGTTTTTTTTAGTATTTATCTATTTTATTTTTATTTTGTAGGTGTTCATGGACGTTGGAGCGTAAACGAGCAACATTGGTCAAGTCAAAAAAACACCTAATACAAAAGCATAAAGTTATAATAGAATGTGATATGTGAAAAGAAAATAATACAATGGACTAAAGTCCATCACGTGATGTAGGTTAAAGAAAAATAATGAAACATCAAGTAAGTCAACAAAGAAAGAAGTGGTCATTGGCCCAAAGCCCAAAAATTAAAGGAGGCACATATATGTGATAGGACGGAGCGATATTATTTTTCCGGGGGGAGCAAAAAGGGACAATATATTCTAAAGAAAAATAATAAAGGTGAGCCGCCATATATTATTGGAGGGGAGCAGAAGATGATATAATTCGAACAATTGCAATTCATTCATTAATTATCATTCATTCATAGAATTGCAATTCTTTAAATCGCACAGCAAAAGACAAATTGCACCGGCCATAAGCGGTGACGAGCGAAAGGGTCCGGAAGGAGAAAAGGCCACGGACACATTAAAGATCAATAGCCAACGAGCCTTGGGTTAGGTTTAGTTTTCGTTTATTATTTTTATAGACATGGTTAAAACTATTTTTATTTATTTTGTGATGTTTATAAAGATTATAAGCTAAACCTTTTATTGGTTGCTTAGGTTTATGAACTAGACACGTTATTTGCAGTATTTAATGGTTTTGGTTTTTAATTTTGATGTGTAGGATTACATGACTTTAATTTTATTGTTGGATTTGATATATGTGTGTTGGTGTTAATTTTATTTGAAGTTTGTTTTTTGGTTTTGTGGAGCTAGGCATGTAGAGATACCCCCTAGGTCTTGAAATCAATCTAGTTCGTCAACTTAGGTTAGCGTGCTAGTATTTGGAGTTGGAGTACGACACAAGTATAACAAACTAATATAATAAATTAATTAAGGCGTGCAGTCCATTCTTGAGGGTGAGAAATCTAACTCGAGTTTGCTAGGTAACTAACTAGGCATTGTTCGGTAGTTGGCAAGCGCTAGGGCGGGAGTCGCTACTTGTCCGTGTTTAGAGTTTTCCTAGGTTTT
The DNA here is from genome assembly GCA_030844895.1 of Ambrosia x helenae. Classification (NCBI taxonomy): domain Eukaryota; kingdom Viridiplantae; phylum Streptophyta; class Magnoliopsida; order Asterales; family Asteraceae; genus Ambrosia; species Ambrosia x helenae. The sequence goes on along the minus strand of CM061233.1, from coordinate 38,132,176 downwards.
CATCAGTAGAGTTTAAGTCTGCTTCATAGTTTGAGGGTTTTAATCCAGGAGAGGTTTTAATCTGATTTCTGTGGGATTTTGGTACGCTAGGGCGATCCGGATCCATCTTAGCATTTCTACACTTGTCCCGCCTTGAGTCTAGTGAGCTATCCTTGACAGGAGGTTTATTAGATAAGAATAGGGTCTCAAGTTAATTACCAGATTCAGGATTTATTGCTAGTGTCTAGGGATTTTACCTAAGTAACCAGCCTCCTTCCTACCTAATTTCTCTAGTTCCTTAAGTTCCCATTAGTTGTCAAGTTAAGTTAAGTTTAATCTATTTTAATTAAGTTTGTAATTAATAGTTTAAATACCCCCCATTTAAGTATATATTTATTAGACTAGTATTTCGGTATAGGTTGTGATCCAGAGTTGCATTCGCGTCTTTGGGTTCGATACTCGGTCTTATCTGTTTACTACTTTGCGACCGGTACACTTGCCGTGCGTGTGTAGTTTTTAGGTGAGTCGTTTTAATTAAAGCTTGTGTTATTTTTATATATATACATTTACACACATCATTCACATTATGGACCGTTGGTCCTTGATCATAGTGATTCCCTATTATTTAGTTTCCCCATTTAGCTCCTGTAGCTATCTATTTATTTAGATGATTTTTCTCTTCTTTGTAACAAAAAACGAATATCAATACAATACAATATTCAATTTCAATTCTCTCAAAGCTTACGGAATCCTCTCTTGATATGGATACTAAACGTGATTTGGCTCAAGGATCTAAGAAATGATGGCAAAAAATCGTTTCTACATATTGGGGTTTGTAATAGAGCACTTATAGGCGAGTTAGGGTTTTGAAAATGGTGAGAATGAGTGAAGGAAAGTACTTATAGGCTGCACTCATTCGCGTAGTCGTTCATGCGAATGAGGTTCGTTCTCTAGAACTTTCATGCGAATGAGAGGTCTGAGTGATTCATTCTATATAACTTTGTATCAAATGAGAGGTTTGGTGACTCATTCTCTATAACTTTGTAGAGAATCAGAGATTTGCTGACTCATTCTCTATAACTTTGTGGAGAATGAGAGATTTTTCAAGTTTTTCATGTTTAACTTTCTAGCCCGATATATCTAATGTCGGTTACGAACCCGATAACACATATTATTATATAATCATGTAAATGCATACAAAACACATATATATCATATAATTTCACATATAAATATCCCAAGAATACCCATACTGCATTGTTGGTTCACCTTCTTTACCTTTTTTCTAAATAATTTCTGAATGTTCTTTGGTATCATCAACTATCCTTGGGTTAGTTGTCTCCTCTGGTTGTTGCTCAAATCATACATTTTGAAATAGTTTGTTGTTGTTTGAGTTATGAGCCCACTTTGCCTATGTACCATTGTTTCATTCGGTTAGCAAAATAATGGGAATTGGTTCACTATTGAGAAGATTCAATGTGAACCTGCGTAGGCCGAAAGGAAGTTACATGAGAATTGGATGGATAAAGATGTAAGGCAGCCTAAAGCTTCTCGAGCTCCCCGGTGTTACCTTTTCAGCTCTAATGGGCCAGGTAGCTTCAGTGCTTTATGTTGCTTTATGTTTCTTTGGTTTTGTTAATGGAGTAATTGTGGGGTTCTAGCACGCACGTCATCAGTTAGTTAGTTTTCTTAATTATGCTTTATTAATAGCTAGGTCTCCAGTATAGATTCAAATGAATAAATTAAGTAATTATTCTCCAAATTTTGCATGGTATCGGAACAAAGCAACATTAATTTAAACTAAAAAATACAAAAAATATGAGAAACATAAATTAAAAATAAAACACTCATTGTCTTTGTTTTCCCAATGACAGTCCCAACCATGTTTCGCGGCTATTTCACGTTGTTGTTGTAAATATAATTCCAAAGTTTTAACTGTGACGTTGTTGTGCAGTTTCGAAAACATGTTCACGTTTTGGTCATATTGCCTTTGCCTCACTGCTTTGTGATGTTCTTCCAACATGGCTATAGTTTTTTCTTCTTGTTGTATTTGTATTTGTACTAACTTGTTCAACTTGTCTTCTTTTTTTATTGTACGCCCCAAATTCGTCAACTAAAGAGGTTTTTCTTGAAGACTCGGAGGGTTTCTTATTATTCCGGTGTGGTCTTATTGGTGCATTATCTTCGTTGAGATTTGACAACTTGCTAGTGTAGGTGATGTCCAGTGTACAAGACACATGATAGTTTCCGTCTTACGATGACTTTTGTCTCCTGTCATAATGATTATCTGATGCTTCTTCACCCATCATCGGTTGTTAGGCTCATTTTTCGTGTTTTTTTATAATCTCCAATGCGAGAATATTAACGCAACGTGCTAGTCATCAAATTAAGGTTGTTACATCCACTACCTTGTACATGGCCTTATATACAATAAATGTAAGTATAAGAGAGAACAAATTTTAACTAAAAAATAATCTAGTTAAAAATAATACTGCTTGAATTCAATATCCATTGAATTCATTCAATTTTGGGTTCGTGGGGTTCCATTTTGAAGTTACTTCATCGGTGAATCCATCCCTTCCGCCCAATAATAAGTTGTAATGATTAAGCACCACCTTCAAAAATCTCCTTTTGGTTTGTTGATTACTTTTTTCCTAGTTTTCGAAGCATTAACATTAAGCTTTTGCCAAAGCAACCTCTTTCTTAGTCATCCATAATGTACCATTCGCACCGTTTTTGTTTTTGAAACACGTTTCTCTGAATTGAAAAGTTATCACATAGTAAGTTTCCATACCAAGGTTCAATCCAATTAAGTCTGTAACGTCTACCAATTCGCTCATTCGGCGAATTTTTTCCTTGTTTTCGTTGAGTTGGTTGAATTGCATATCTTTCATCTTCATATTCATCTTCATTAACTTGCATTTCTTCAATATCTTCATTCAAATTATATCCTTCATCATGTCCCTCATATGTGTCTCTAGCACAATTTCGCCATCTTCAATGTCTTCGTAGATCGGGAGGGGTCGCCAAGTCTGTTCACGTAAGTAACAAAGATTTGGACTCCTTATTGTTAACGCATCAAAGTCATCCATATTGTATTGTACCTTAAGTTGTGGTTGTGTAACAAAATGTGGTTATAACGAAAAATGTATCTTGTGGGTATTGATAATATTGTGGTTATAGGAGTGGTTTTGTTTGTGTTTATGGTGGGGGGAAATCCATCACCAGCCTATGCACTTCTTCCACGCTTGAACCCGTCGTGCTGCCCCTTGAACCCGCTCATATACCCCATGAACCCACTCCTTTACTACTTAAACCTACTTATCTTGATTTAGTTGATTCTTTGTTTACATCCCCCTTAAATTTTCTAGGATCCATTGACAATAAAAAATGGTTGAAAGTGTTGGATTTGTGAATGAAAGTATTTGAGTTAGTTGAGATGAAGTGCTTGAATCGGATATGATAAGGTGTTAGAACTGGGTGAAAGATGTGTTGTATATATAATAATTAAAGGATTTTTTAAAATAATCCAATGGTCAAATAGTGAGCCATTGGAGTGTAAATGTTGTTGAGTACAAGCTGTGAATCATTCCTGAGCCCCACTACAAAGGACACCAGCGACGGTGTTCCTAATTGGGTAGTGAGGTACCCATGATCAATTTGGGTTGCGCTCCGAGTCGTCTTATACAGGTTAACCCGACTTTCGAAAGGGGTTGTTATGACAACTTATTTATTAATTAGCCAATTTGGGTTTTAACGGTTTAACAAACGAATTATATTGGTAATGAAACTTAAATGCTTATTGTTTTCATGTTTTTTTTTTGAACGGCAATTCACTTTAAATATAAATATAAAGAGCTAGCAAGGGGCTGAGAACCAAAAAAGAGCAAAAACGCCCAACACCAAAACAAACAACACAAACAAGACCCCAATTACAAGCAGATCACTACATCAAAATTTAACCAATTTTCCCAAGATGGACAAGGAATTTTGGCTCTGTGCTGAATCCACATAAAAGCATCCTCTTTAATTTGCTCGACTGATCTCTTCGGAGGAATGAATCTGTTTTCAAAGACCTTAATGTTCCTGGCTTCCCAAATCCTCCAAATGGTTGCGCAAACGACCATATTAACTATTTTCTTCCATCTATTTGAACCGGGGCTATTAGAAAAGATGTGCAGTAGATCCGCAAATGTAGTAACATCAGCAGGAAACGGATTTTCATCCAAACGAACAGCTTCCACCATATACATCTGGCCATTAAACATCCAACAAAAACATGATTGGAGTCTTCGGAATCCAGACAGCATTGATCACAGACCTGATTAGCAATAGGGATCCCTCTCGAGACGAGATGGGCCTTCGCCGCAACTTTACACAGTAACGCACGCAACAGGAGCACATTGCATTTAGGAGGGACCCGAGAGTTCCAATGCAGCCCTTCACTCTCCGGATGAGCGCCCAAAGTCGCAACGATTTCCATTCTAATAGTTTTGACCAAGAACCTAACTCCCAAATTATTTTCCCACTGCCAAACATCACTGCCAGCATCCCTTGAAGCCTGACCCAGAAGAACTTGCAGATCCTGATACTACTGCCAAGCAGCAGCACTCCACGGCCCACCCACCCAGTCCCACCCCCAAACAGTTGAATCACCAGCTTTTGACCAGTAGGACGCCACCACACAATCCTTGTTCGAGACCAATTTGTATAGTTCGGGAAGGCTTCCTGAAGAGGCACATTCGATAGCCATATATCCTTCAAAAACCTAGTACCATCCCCACTTTTAATCTTCACTATAATTTTATATTGGATGTGAATCCCAATTTTAAACAATTTCTCCTCCACCCCACAAATATCCTTCCACAACCCCGGAACGGTTTTCTTCAAAGGCACCATATTTATTAGATTCAACCCGGTGAATAGCCGCAACCACCTTTGCCCATAGCTGAAACGGGTCATCCTTAAACCTCCACCACCACTTAGTCATCATGGCTAAGTTGAAATCCTCGATACCGCCCAATCCAAAACCCCCAAGTTTCTTGTGCTTAACCATCCTATCCCATCGAATCCATCTCACCTTATTCGTAGTGGTCGTTTTTCCCCACACAAAATCTCTTCTAAGAGCCTCCAACTTCCTTATAATACACTTAGGAGCCGCAAAGAGAGATACATAGTAGGACGGGTGGTTGCCCAAAACCGCTTTGGCAAGCGAGGCTCTACCCGCAAGCGACAAGTGCTTCGCCTTCCCTTCCGTATTGTTTTCATGTTAAGTTAGGTATTGGGAATTCCGGTCTACAGGTAAATGTCATCAAATATTAAATGGATACCTTCATTTTGAAGGTACATCACAACAACAAACAAAAAAGAAAAGGATGAAGACGCTGTAGATCCATTTAGCTACTTCACATTGATTTTTACTAGGATTTAACAAAAACCGAATAACAACTGCGTTAACTATATGGGCCTTGTACAAAGCATTGCGTACAAAGGTTCCATATGGACCTCTATCTTTCTCTTTTAAAATCTATCCAACCATTAGCTTAAAGAAAATCAACCGGTTTAGCTTTATTTATTTTTAACCTACAGGGCATCAAATGGATATGTATTACTATTGTGGCATATTTAACTTGCTGAATACTCTTAACTTATATTATATATTTGTCAATCATTTTTTTTTTTTTTTTGCTAGCACAAAGTTCTTTTATCGCAAAAGAAATTTTCACTATTCTTGTCAATGTGGTGAAATAATTTAAAAGTATGTTTACAAGAAAACCCGGCCAGTAATCGGGGTGGGGTTGGACTCAATTGGCGAAACGTAACATTGGAGTTATGGTGTGGCTCACTTTGAGATCAAGGGTACTAGCCCTGTTAAAAGCGGATTGAGTTTAATTTAGACTGTAAAAATAAATAAATAAAACACGGTACTCATTTTATGCCAATACTTTGATGCTTACTCATGGATTAACATATATTTTGCAATAAAGTTCTTGCCGACTCATGACTACCTCGAGCTTTTTATTCCACTATTTTGCGGCTTACTATATTAAAAAAATGTTAGATGTATATTAATTGAACTATTCTATCATTTAGCAATTTTAGTAATGTTGAATCAACTGCTTAATTGACGGTTCGTACGTTATAGAACTCCATAGAATTTTAGATACTTTATTTCTTTTTCCAACCAAATTCTAGCTAATTAATTTCCAAACACAATATTAAAACATTGAAGCAACAAAGCAATTATTATATCTCTTTGTTTAAAAGAACATACAAATATCAAAGATAAGGATAGTTCTAGTACGCACTAGTTCATACAACCATACAAGAGTAGGTTTTGTATCAAATATGGGAGAGTGCTCGAATGTTAATCGGCGAAATATCATTAATTTCTCCATCCAGAATACGTTTTGCTATGATAAGATTTGTCGCTTCAGTAACATGAAACCAGTCCCAAAAAACGTACTTTGATCTATCTTCACAAACCTTTGCAAGTTGCGTACATGGAACCATACCACCATGTATGCCAAGCATGCGGCAACATGCTCGATCCGCGATTTCAAAATCTACAATAACAAAAAAAAAAACACTATGTAAGCAAACAATGTCCGTAGATTGGGGTTCATATTGTGTACAGTCGGTAAAAGTAGTTTCGAGTTGGGATGTAAATGAGCTCAAAGCTTAGCTAAGTTTGAGCTTGGCTTGCTTAACTTACAAAAGCCCATACTTAAGCTCAGATGTTATTAGTAATTCTAGCTCGAACTTGGCTCGTTTATTAATATTTTAATCATCCTATTACATTATTGTTATTTACGATTATAATTATTATATAAAACTATTTCTTAATGTAATTTGCTAGTTTATAAATGAAAAAAACATCTCATTGTTTAAAAAAACATGTATATATCATTTTTTTTATCATAACTTTATATATAATAATAACAATAATAATAATAACTATTTGGTAAATATATATTTAAAATATCAAATAAAATTATATAAATAATAACTTGTTTAGGCTAGTGAGCTTATTCGAACTAGATACACACGAAGCTCTAGTTCTAGCTCTGGCTCATTTATTAGATAAGCACATCATTAGACTCGAGCTTAGTTCAAGCATGTTTAATCTTGGCTCGATTAGAGTTTTTATCAAGCATATTTCGAGTAGGATGATCAACTCAGCTTACTTTCACATCTAAAAGATAGCTACGCTACCCTTTTTTTGGTATAAAAATTACTCACTGTATGATTTGTAGTTGTTAACTATATCACCAACGATACGATACACATCTGCATAAATGAATGTCGATCCTTTTAGCGTTGTTGTAAGCTCTCTAAGAAGTTGCTTCAAGTGATTATTGTATTGTTGTGCTAGGTTGTTTGGAGAAGCAGGACATGCATGTCCTGAAAATGGGTTATGGTCCCTTTCATATGGGCAACATCCAATTGGGGGAATATTTGTTACCACAATCTTCCGAGCACCCATGTAATACAGACTCTGTGGAATAATGAATAAGTCAAAAATAAAAATTTTGTTAAAATGATTTCATATATTAACACGCATAAGTGATTTTTCTTTTGACACTACTGGGTTTGCCCACACGTTGTATATGTTACTTTCTATTTTTGAAGGGTCTATTTTATTGCATATGGCTTCCGAATTCCAATTACCGGTCCAAAATCTAGGCACCGACCCTATTAATATAATTTATAATATTAAAAACAAAACATATAATTGGCCGCACCCCAGACCAAATATGAGAACTATTACAAAAATACGAAAGTGCTGGTTGAAGTAAGTTTACCGTAAGTTGCTTTCTAAATGTAGAAATCATGGTTCCAATGAAAGTTTCTGCTGGTAGCAGTGTTGAAAGCCCTGGTTGTAAGTAGTTATTGATGAAGTCGTTTGAACCCGTTGTTATCGTGAAGAGAGCAGTAGCAAACAATTTAGCTGAAGCAGGAACACCTATGCTTGATATTATTTCGTCCCTTGTCTTTGCAAAGTTTTTTATTTGTGCGTCCATAGCGATTCTACCAATCTATAGTAAATAAATAAATAAATAAGCTTAGCAAATGTACAAACGCGAATTAAGTCAACTAATTGAAAGCTATCAGCTGTTATGATTTCACAAATTTAAGGGTATTTGTTTTGATTACAAATTTTAAGGGGATCTGTTAGTACTCGGTATGGAATTGGCTTGGGTCTCGATTTGTTTTAGTCTTGGCTTGGAATAGGTTGATAATATTATTTTTTCCACCTGCTAAATTGTTCGGGTTGTTTGGTTTCATCTTTTTGCAAAAGTGTAAAGATGACTAAGATTTAGGAGAGGATTTTTATGTAGATTTTGAAACGTTAATACCATTTAGATTAGAGCAAATGCATGCTCTTAAAAACAAACGAAAATTAAGTTTTTTTTTTTTTTTTTTGTTATTTATTGTTTTGTAAGGCCTATTTTTGAAAAAGAATGTTTTAAAGTGCCCACGGGAGGAGGATAGAAAGCGTGGCAGAATCATGCGAGTGATTCACTTGCATGGACAACTAATCACTGACACGGCAATAAGTGGCCAAGTAGCCATGTCATACGATGTGTGCTCGCGTGCCCATCCTAAGGAAAACAGTTTAAGGGATAGCTATTTAAAAGTTGGTAAATTTGAATATCTAGTGTACAGTTATTAAGTTTTTAGTTAAGTGTTTACTCAAATACTGAAACTTACATAGTTTGCTCCTGTTTTTTTAAGGATTCCACTAGCTCCAGATGCGTAGTTCACACCTTGCAGAACCGCTGCACCATGGGTGCTTGGAGCCATGTACGGTGGCTGGAAACTTTTGAAGCCCAATGTTTGTCCTAGAGAAATAAAAAAAAAAAAAAAATTAGTTTATGCAGTCCTCATAGTTCTCAATTTTTAAATGACGTAACCAAAATAGGGCAATAAAAAAAATTAAGTTAGACGAAAAGAGTTGCCTAAAATGTCGGCAACAGTTCTTCCATTTGTAAACCGTCCTGTTGGTTTCCCAAAATCAATACCGACTGGCTTATAATTGGCCTTGGAAAGTGTCGTAATGTAGTTATTGTTGCCAACATCGACTAGTGAATCACCAAAAATGAAAATTGCTGAAAAATTTTTAGGCGTACATGCCCGAACATTGACTAAGATGGCGAAGATTGATGCCGTTCTTAACCAAGAACGCAACAACAATCCAAATAACATTCTCATAAATAAAGTTTTACGGAAAAAAAAATAGAACAGTGAGTTGATGATTGAGAAAGTTAAGAATATCAAAACAAATATCATGTGCATTAATATGATGAATTTGTCCAAAATTTATATAGTGCGCATGAGTCCATGCCGTTATGGATACATCATGAGATTTGGACGAAATCTCCTTGTTGGGTAGATACAAAAAGGTTGGAAATTTAAAGGGTTTTTGACTAATGCTAAATACAGAGGGAGCTGTATAAAATAGTAAGAGAATGAAAATGAACCAATTTTTTAATGCTTTTGTTTTACTAAGACCTAAAAAAGTAACACCACTGGTTAAAATTATTTTGGAGTTTATTTCTTTTAGGTAGTATTCATTATTTGATTAATTATGGTACAGCCATGAAAATTATTGTGCTAATTGTGGATTTTGTTAATTTATGGGTTTATCTAGAGTTTTACTTACGTGTGCTCTATGAATTCAATTTTTCACGATTTGGCAGTGTATGCCAAATACGGATTCTTGTTATATAGATGACTAGCTGATTACCCCGAGAAGGTCACGGGGTTAAAATATTTAATATGATTTAATAAAAGAATACAACTCAAATCACGAAAAGAGTAAATAACTTAAACATAATCAATCTTAGTTAAAAAAAACATTTATTTAAAAAGTTATAAAAATAAAAAGCATAAACAATATTAAACATAATAAAGTATTAAAAAAATAACCTTCAACGTATAATCATCTTCAAGTAATTTAAAATATGTTATAATTTGACTTTGACTTACAAAGATGTCGAATTCATGATCACATTGAAAACAAAAACACTTATTTCAATATAGTGACTTTGTAAAGAAAATCATATACGAATTTTCATTGAATACATGAATTGTGATTAATAAATGTTTATCAATCTAAACATAAATCACTTTCAATAATCAATGAAAAAGAAAAAACTTCAAAGTCTTTTAAAAAAATTTTAACAGTTACTTCTTGATGAAAAGAAGAAGAATTCAGAAACTTTTTAAGAATGAATGGTTTGATGTTAATGTAATCATATATTTATAATTGCTACTCAATAATTCTATATTAAGTTAATTTGTAAATAAAATCTTCTATTTTAAACTAGCTTTTATCCGGGGTTAAAAAATATAACCATTCTAATAATAGTAATACTAATACTAATAATTATTATCTTTGTAATTAAATAAATAAAAAAATAACCTTGCTATAAGGTGACACCATGTGTTGCAATGTTGCACGATTCTTTCTCCTAGCTTCTCTTGATGAAGTATACCTATCAATCTTTAGAAGAGTAAAATTCCAATGATAGCATGGCGATTGGGCTAAATTTCAACATTGTATATAAAAACCTGTTTAAAAGAAAAAGCATGATTAATGAATAACCTGAAAACTTCGTGTTTTTTTCCTGTATGAACGAAACCCAATAAAAATAGTCGTTTTTTTCTTCGTTTTTTATATAGCACTATGATACTCGTTAGAAAGATGATAAAACACTCGTTAATTTGGTGTAATTATTTTCTTTAAAAAATCCCGTATATAAAAGATATTAACGTTTAAAAATGATAGAAGAAAACATTAAAGAGAAAAATCTAAATTTGTTTTTAAATTTTTAAAGAGACTAGGGTTAGATAAGTGTAGCATAATGAATGAAAACAAAATAAAAAAATAAATTAAAAACTCTCACCTCAACGTGCCACGTGGCACATTCAAAGGGTAGTTGAGGCCTCCATTGAATGTCACGTCATCAATATTCAATTCTTTTATTATAAGTTATGATTAGAAGATATGCATATTTTATTAAACTTACTGTAAACAAATAAATATTTAAATTTTTATGGTAATCCTTATACATAATTCGAAAACAATATTTATATATAATATATATCGAAAACAGTATTTAAATTTTAAATATTTTCAATTAGAAGATATGCATATCTTCTTTTATTTATTTTTAAATAAATATTTTCAATTAGAAGATATGTCACGTGACACATTCTATGGGGGGTTGAAGCCTCCATTGAATGCCACATCATCATCGGTCAATTCTTTTATTAATAGTTATAGATAGATTATAGATTTCATATAATCTTTATTAATCCAGCAAAAAAAAATATTATTTACTTTAAAAAACAAACATATTTGGATAGAGATTTGTGATTCCATTATACATCTATTATATCCCGGGATGTTCCATGATAATCAAATTTAATATTAAGACAAAATATGTGTTATAATGTAGCATATATAGAAATTAATGTACTATAATATGAAAAAGTAAAAATTTTAATTATGCGAATAAGAATGAAAATTTATATTAAAGAGATAATGTATGTTTGGATGATCGAGTTGCAAAGGCAGAAGCATCCATTCACAGGGCATGAATGAGGTAATGGTCTTGAAGGTGTAATTCTTTTATCAATAAAATATTCAATGGTTTTTAATAAGCGGAACTATAAAAATAATTGAGAAAGAAAGTAAATATTAAATAAAGAAGTGATAAACGTGAAATTAGGATTAGAAGAATAAGATAATCATAAGATTTTATTTATTATATAGTAAGTAATAATAAAGATAAAGATAAAAAATTAATAAATATTAGGTTAACTTGATTATTTATAACTTAAAATTTTTGGCGAGAATTTAAGGGTGGAGATAGCCTCACCAAGTTCTATGTGTCCCTACCCCAATCGTTATCTTATATATATGTATATATATATGTGTGTGTGTGTGTGTCCGATAGTTTGGAAAGGAAGTTGGCGAAATCATATAATCATCTCCGATTTCATTTTTTTAACTACAAACACCTAATAAAGGGGTATGGGCCTGAATCAATAAGGAAAGAAAGATAAGCCCAAACCCAGGAAATCCCAATCAGGGTTAACAACAAAGAAGTTTGACCGCGCGGGAGCACACACGCGAATAGTGTGTAGGCGCGCAGTCAGGACAAGTAGACCACCGTACTCAATCGTCACTCCAAGGTTGCTTGCGAGTAAAACTTGGAGCACATTGCTGAAGCAATAGTATTAAAGGATAATCTCGTATAACCCACTCAGCATTAAGGGCCATGTGGCATACAAGGTGGTGCACGTCTCACTAATTAGAGATTGTAACAGCCCAAGGTAACTGTAACATCGTGTGATTTTTAGTTTTACATGTATTTTAAATACTATATTTAACAAATTCTAAGTTCACCGTTATTCGTTTCTTTTATGTTACTCCTACCAATTCTTGATGAGTCGTTATTATAATTTATCCTATTCAATTTAGGCGTTATAACAAGAAACTCATTTAGTTAAGATATTAATATATATTTATTTTGTTTTTAAAGTAAAACATATATATTCTAATAATAATACTTTCAATTTAGAAAAAAAAAATATACAAAATAAAATGGGAAATGTGATTATTATTTGACTTTGTGTCAAATGACAACAACAACAACATTGACGTTTATTTTATTTTTATTTTCTTTTCTTTTCTTTTTTTTTTCTTTTGAAGATATAACCCCGACCTAAGTCACTCTCAACCACCCTAATAACTCTCTTAATGACCCAACCACCTTACCTCACCTATAAATACACCACTCCCTACCCATTCTAACACTTGCTCAATCCTAAATCCCCTCTAAACCTCCAAATTCTTCAAGGAAATCCCAAGGGTGGGAGTCCACTTCTAAGTGAGTTTTCTCATAAACTCCAGCTTTATTCTTTTTTCTTCACTTCTTTTCTTCTTCTAACCCCTTGGAGAAACCTATAGGACCTAACTCTTGTTTGCTATGGCAAATGAATACAAGTAGGACACCAAAATGAGGCCTCAAGGTGGTTCATCTTCTATTGTTTTTATGCACTAGAAGGTTAATTGAAGTGATACCAACCAAGTTCACCAACAACTTAATGTTGGATGGACTTGTGCTATGGTTAATGGTTGACAAAGGAAAGCCAAGGCTCTTCTAAACTAAGTCACCATACACTACTTTAACCCTATAGTTATATTATGTAAATACTAAATCATATACTTTCAAAACTCTATTAATCTATTAACTTGGAAGGTTTGTGGATACATATCATCCTTACCAATACTTGTCTCTCTTGACCATCCGAATCACCTTTATGGTGGTTTGTGTTTTGGTTAGCCTTAAAGGCACTACTTGACTCTCATGACCATCCGAATCACCTTTATGGTGGTTTGTGTTTTGGTTCTCCTTAAAGGCAATGCATGACTTCCTTGTACTCTTGAATCTTCCTCCGAATCTAAATCCATTTTTTTTCTTTTTTTAACTCTAGTCTAACCGGAGCCAAAATCCTCATTTCTCAAGACTCATTTTTGAGAACTTAACTAACGCACCCTAAGGTGAGTTCATACTTGTCCCCTTTTTACTCTTTAACACTTTTGGGGCTCAACATGTATCCTGTACAAACATACACTAAACATTTTCATACTCACATGCTCAATCTACTAAACATGCTTATAAACTATGCCATGCTAGAATTTAGACTTTACATACAAATGCCGCTTAGCTTACAACCCTCTTAACATGTATAGCGCTATAAGAGTAGCACCCCGACCCCTAACTGGGTCATGTTAAGTTTTACTGGCCTATCACTTCGGTGTTAGGTCAAGCAGTGCAAACATGTGTTGAATATGCCTTTTGTGTGATTCTATGTGTGCAAAGCTATAGCATGACGATTTGAGTAAAACATTTTAATACTACATATGTAAACCAAAACTAGTATACTCACCAATACTTTATGTGTTGACGGTTATTTTATACATGTTGCAGGAAATATTTGATTCGATGTCTCAAGAAATCTTGTAGGGATGGACTTAGAAACGCACCAATTTTATTATCATTATGATGTTGTATTTCCTTTTCTTGAACAACTTGTATTTCCAACGTTGAATGCTATGAAATGAAATTTCCTTAAATCAATTTGGCACAATTCTAGTATCATGAAGTCTTTGAACAATCTATCACAAGTCGCGCGTCGATGTATTCCGCCATCGGTTGGGGTGTGACAGATTGGTATCAGAGCCATGACTATAGAGAATTAGGAACAATTGCCATGTTTGACCTATACTATAGGTAAGTACCTTTTTGACCGTTTCTTTTATCATGCTTAATATACTTGTTCTCCCTATCTTGCTTCTACTTTATTCCTTTGGTCTTAAAAATTTACCTTCCTATTTGGTGGACTAATCTACACTCGAAGACGCTCGTATACCACAAACGAAAGGAAATCACCAAAATAGGCGTGAAACCCTCACTTTGGTGATAACTTTCAATCCGCGTAATTCTTTGTGTTTTTGAAACTACACCAAGATAGGAGTGATATCCTCACCTTGGTGGAAATTTCACAATTCTCGTTCTAGTAGACACTTACCAATCGAAGGTTTGAATTAATTTTTTTACCACGTTGGAAAAAGTGTACAAACCACACTCAAAGAAATGACCTCGCTAAGATAGGAGTGAAATCCGCAACTTAGCGATTAGTTTCAATCCATGATTTTTTTTCAATCTCACCAAAGTCTCAAATTTACTAATGACAAGGAACATGTAGTAACTGGAAGGGTGAATACCGTTAACCGAAAGTTTCGGCGAGAGTATTTCCACCTATTAGGCCAAAGCATGTTTCCAAACTCAAAGGTAAATCCGAATCACTTTGGTTGGTCTTAGTTCTGTTTTGGAACACTCCAATTGTTTTGTTTAAAACAAGCCTCTCTTTTTATGCTAATACTACTTTCAATGTTGTTTTCATGATATGTTTTCATTATATATTCGATTTACTTGAAATTGTACCTTATCCTCTCGCACTCGATCTCAAGACTCGCATTTACAATCTACTCTCGCGATCTCCAAATAATACTAATAATCGCAACCAAAGTAAATCAAAACTCCTTTATGTTAACTAAGTGCACTATACTTGCTTATACATACGTGTTACGTGAAACTTGCATTCTATACGTGTAACTTGAACGTGCATACTAAATCTTTGAGAACAACTTGAGCGTATGTATTTTGTTTATCTAAATTGCATCAATTTCACCGATCTAATCTTACCCGTAAGCTTTTAAATGTTAACCAAAATTCTAGTAACTTATTTCCTAAATTTAAAACTCACCTTGTTTAAAAACGCTTATGCAAATTTTCTTATGATTCTCGTAGATGTCTTCCCGTCTCAACAACATCGATCTCAACCAACTGGCAAGCCTTGTTGCCCAAGAACTAGTCAAGATTCTCCCTAACCTAGAAACACCAACAAACCCAATTCCAAACCCCGGCGATACCATCCAACACAACACAAATCATGTAGATACTAAACCTTCTACCCATACCCCTACCAAACAAACGAAAAAGGGTAACCGAAAACGCAAAACCCTCAAACGAAACCACACTTCGACAACTCCTGCCTTTACACAACCGATGTGGGATCTTACATCCACCCCCTTTGTGAGCCCAGCGTCCACGCGGGCACACTGGCACACCTGATCCAGGCCCCGGCTCTGATACCATCTTGTAACATCCCAAGGTAACCAGTACGGGATATTGTCCTCTTTGGTCTACCCCCAACGCATGGAATGGTGGCTAGCCTCAAGGGTTTAAAACCCCTCCAATAGTGAGGGTGACCACTCCCTTATAAGGAGTTATGTTCTCCCTAATACAACCGATGTGGGATGCAACAGAGATTGCCAACTTGGAAATTACCAATGTGTCATTCCGAAACCAATGGGCCAAAAGTACATGTTACAAGGCCATAAGACAAATCAGGGAGCTCCGACGTAATTGACTGATGTTACCTAACAAGCGCGCCATGTGTGCAGGGAACAACAAGTACAGCTCTCTTGCGCCATAACCAATCTGCTTGCATTAGGCCGCATCACGAACGATCCCCATTATTAGTTACCAGCAGAAGAGACAATAGTACAAGAGAATAAGAGAATTGGCTAATCAGGAATAGGCGTACCTATCTCCTAGGAGCGGACGCCATGTGTCCGCGCCCGAGAAAACTGCTAATCACGATCTGACACGCGAAGTAAGTAGAGTCGGTATCGTTTCCTCTTTATACTTGTTTATTACCAACTTTGTTGTTGGATCAATTTCTTATCATAGTTTCTTTTAGAACAGTTTAATCAAAGTAAATGCAGCGGACTAATAATAAGTGTTCTAAGTTAACAGTTCACTTTTAAGATCAGTAAATGCCCCCCTAAAATATATAACTAAAGTAGCACAAATGTATATGAGAATCAACGCAGTAAATGATATAACAGTTAAGAGTTTTCAAATGTTTCTCATATATTAGAAAAGATATATTTTGCAAAAGTGTCTAAAATGGATGGTGTGAACCCATCTATTTATAAACAGAACTAAACGTACATTGGAAGTATAAAAACTAATACTATAATATTACATCACGTTGTAGTATTGGAACATGTACATAAAGTAAACAAAAACTAATATAATACTAAACTGTTGAACATCAAGGGCGGTGGGAAGCTTCTACTGGAACTGCTGAAGACCAAACAACTTCTGGTGAGTAAACTGATCAAAGTTTTTCTTCAGGTGTTTGTCTGGTTCACCTTCAAGACTTTACTCTTCAACACTTTGTGTCAGCCCCTTCAGTACTTTCCTTTACTTCTTCAACACTTTCTATACTTAGCCAAAA
This sequence comes from Ambrosia x helenae, assembly GCA_030844895.1. Taxonomy (NCBI): domain Eukaryota; kingdom Viridiplantae; phylum Streptophyta; class Magnoliopsida; order Asterales; family Asteraceae; genus Ambrosia; species Ambrosia x helenae. Next base: position 38,115,307 of record CM061233.1, on the reverse strand, counting down.
TATGCAGAGAGGAAATTAGACTAAGTTTAACAGGCTTGTCAATCCTCTTTAACCTAACAATCTCTCGTTGGATTGATGAATCAAAACCTTATCTAATCTTTATTTAAAACTTCCTCTTCTTCTATAGTCAAGGATCCTCCAAATTTCTTTTACCATGGACATCTTGAGTTCCCTGGCTTGTTGTCTAGTGAGGAGTGGTCCCTGCTCTCGTTCAAGATACTGAACTATTAGTAATTCTTATGATGAAAGGTTGTTCAGTTCATTCTTGTGATGTAAAATCTTGTATGAACAATATTCTTTTTCTAGGCAGATAACATTTTACTTGTGGGTGAAGGACCATTTCCTATTTTGGACTTGGATTTATCAAAGTCCATCTTGTAGGGCATGATACCCTTTTCTTGGTTTGTACCTGATGATTGAGGTGGATCTTCTATATCAATAAATATTAGGTTGGATCTTCTTCTGTGTTTAACTTGTACAACACCGAGTATCATTAGGAATGAGAATGTGATGTTTAGTGATCACCTTGGTTTGTTTTTGTTTAGTGATGTTTTGGGTCAATTGATACGCAAATGTAGCTGGATCCCTGTGTTGTGTTATGAGAGGTTTTTCCCATGATATGTCTTGATCAACAATCTGGTTGCCTTCAAGGATAATCATCTTGAAATCTGTTTTTACTTGTTCTTCTAATTTCTTTTGTTTCTTGGCAGCAGGCTTTGATGTTGGCTTTCTTACAGAATCAGAAGTTTGGGAAACTTCTAATGGTTTAAATTTTTCAGGATTTGATTTCTACAAGGCCTTGAATCTTTTGTTTGTATCATTCAGATCAGCTTCTTTCCATTTTGATAATTGAGTCTTTGCGCCATAGTCATTGGCTGTCAATTCTTCTATGATTTGGGCTCTCTTCAACTTCCTTTCTTTTTCAGTAGTTTCTCTATCTAAAATTAGTCTTGCTCTGTGTTCAAGTTCTGAAGTTGTGAGACCTCTGAGAGAGTACTTCTTTCTTTTGCTATTCTTAGCAATTCAATTTATCAGTTATTGCCTCTTGTCTACTTCAACAGTTTGGATTTGTTCTTCTTCAAGTCTCTCTTGCTCATTCAGCTCTTCTTCCCAGAGTTTAAGCTTGGCTTCTGTAATGTTTTGTATTTTGATATATCTTGTTTAATAAAATCCATTGGATCTCGACATTTTAGTGCATTTTAAATTTTTTCGTAACATTTATATCCTAGTATATTCATAAAATATGTTTTTTATGGAAAATTCAAAAAAAATAAGAAAACCGCTTAGGCCGGGACTCGAACCCGCGCCTGAGCCGGACCAACATCATACACAAACCAGCTGAACCAACAACTAATTGGTGTTATGCTTTGATAATTATTGTATATGAACAAACCCTTAACATTCCTAGCCAAATCGTGAAAGTCAAACCCAAATCCTCTCCCACGAATTGATTCAAACAAACGCGTCATTGATCTAATTATGGGAAGGAATATTGATTGACAGATCGTCATACGTATTCTACACGCTAATTGTAATCAAAACTTTCCAAAATCATGGTAATTACGCGTTTGTAGTTAAGCTTTGTTCAAGCCTTCTAAACCTATGAATCCGTGTGTTAATCTAAAAATTGAACCCTCTCGGGCCATCTCTATGTGCCGAAAATAAAACCCTCACATCCAATTTCTTTTAACAAATCGTTTTTAATAAAGAATCATTCGCGTTTGACTTTTTGTTTGACCAAGCCATTCGTCTTTGTTTCTGGTACGTATGTAGCAATTAATCACATGTTTTCATTCATCGTTAATACCAATCAATAACCCCATGATTCCTGGGATTATTGCTTGGTAATTCGAGTGATTAGAAAACTAGGGTTCGAACCATTTATTTTGGGGAAGACGACTAAGTCGTATAACTGCATATAATCTTTTCTGAGTCAAATAAAATATCAACTTATCCATAGATCAGATGGTCGTGAGTCATGTGTTAAAACCTTTGGAACCGGCTCATGTCTTGGGTTCGATTCTAGTTACCATCAATTTTTTTTTTTTTTTTTTTTATATTTAAGGTTCGATTCAAGAAGCTCATATAATTAACTGGAACCAAAAACTCTCGTTCTCAGGGTCCAGACCAGATGGTCTGGACTTGTGATTTAAAACCAAGAACCGGCCAGAGGCCAAGGTTCGACTCCCAACAGCCTCAACATTTTTTTAAAGTGTTTATCCTGATATTTATTCTATTTATCTTTTAAAATAGTTTTAAAATACCAAATATGATTTATAAATTTTATAAAATTTATTTTAAGTTATTAAAATAGTAAAGTTTATTATACAATTTTTATTTTTTCAAAAATCATTTATTTAATATATATTATATATTACAAATTTATTTTAATTATAAATTGAAAATTTTATAAAAATATCGAAACAAGTTTATAAAATCCCACAAAAATTATTTTAAACTTGTAGATACATATATATTTCAGAAATAAATTTTTATTCCAGAAAACCGTTTATTTAATATTTTTAATTAATTTTTGTTATTTTAATCATAAATAAATCATAATAAATTCATTTTTCATTATTTTTATACCAGAATTTTACATAAATTATTTTGGTTCATTTAGAATAGAAATACAAATTTTAATTTGAAACTTCATTAATTTTAATATTTTTAGATGTTAAAACTATATTTTGACAAATAAAAATAAATATACTAAATATTCAATTCTTGAGAAAATAATTTTATAAAAATTATTTTCATATTTAGAATCCTATAATATGACCATCCTTAATCAAAAATTTATTACTAGTCTTTTATTTATTTATTTCCGAATTTTTTTTATTTATTAACAATCTATCTAAATTAACGATTAATCAATTATAAATCCGCAAATTTGGAACCCTAGAACTACTTGTAGACTAGAAAACTTAGACTTTTAAGTTTTCCCCATTACTCAATTATAAAAAGGGTGATATTTGGACACAAGAGTCACAACTATTCTATATCAAGCGATTAAATTCTGGCACTAAGGTGAGTTTACATAGCCCCTTTTACCTTTTCACTATTTTAGGGTGAAACATGTTACAATATCAATTTACAAGTCAACATTAGTGTCTATGTGTTATTCTATGTTGCATTATGTCTTAAACATTACTACGGTAAGCACAATTATTCTAGCATAATCATTAACATTGATCAGCCGACGATATACAATGATAGATCTATTGGACTGACAACCCCACCCGGATACGTGTACCTCCTGTATGGGTAGCATGGGTGATTTTTATCGAACATATAACAAAATCGAGTGAACCATATACGTATGGGATGGACCATAATATTCTAGCCACAAGGTTTGATTATGCACCCGATTTACGTAGTAGTTTTGTTATCACATATGGACTAGACTTGCCATGACACTCGAATTGTACAAGTTTTATTCAATATTCAAACCTATGTAATTCTCACCAACTTTTCTTGACCAAAAAATATTTTCAAAATTAACATGTTTCAGGGAACAATGAAGCTGAGGTTTAGAGTATGCTTGAAGGATCTATTTGAAGTTGTTTGCTTTATTTCATGTTATGTACTAGAAGTTTTGGATTTTTAGACAATGTTTCATATGGATATTTATGCTATGAATAAAGTATTTAAAATTTCAATATATACCATGTGCTACTGAATAATCATCAATACGTGACATCCCGATGTTTCTGCCATCGGTTGGGGTGTTACAGCTTCATAGCTCAAGTCTTCTCTTGCATCAATCTTGTTCCATAACTCATCGTTTTTTGCCTTTCTCTTCACTTCCTGAAGTCTCTTTTCTAGTTGTTCCGAACTGAAGACAAGTGGTTCAGGGTTGAGAACTTCTAAAGGCTTGGATGGGGCAGTTAGGATTGGGACAATTGGAGTTGCGGTTTCAGAAGATGTTGGGTTTGTGGTTTAATTTGCAACTATTGAAGGTTGTTTATCAGAAGCAACTACTAAAGGATTGTCTTTAGAAGTTTCAAGTTGCTTTTCAACAGTTATATCTCGGCCTTAGGAAGGCTTCTCAGCTTGTCCTCTAAGGAGTTTTTCTTGAGCTTCTTGATATAGATGTCTTTCTTTCAAAGCTTTACTTTGTTTAGTCTATTGAGATCTTTTATTTGCCTCCTTAAGTTTTTGAGCTTCACGAGCTTTCTTGCTCTGTTCAAGGTCTATCTTCTCAGGTACATTGTCTTTCTCCCTCTTTTTGGCTTCATCAACTTCAGGAAACCAAGGAGCAGGAGGGGCAACACCAGTCAAATGTTCAAGTTGTCTTCTATTATATTCAACTTTCCTTGACAACTCTTTCATCTTTTAGTTTATAGCATTGTTGATCATCTCCATTTTGGTCTTGTTTTTGAGTTCTATGGCAATAGAGAAGTTTGGAGATGTGCAGAAAGGAGTTGATGGATCATTTGATATAAGGAAACATTTGGGCTGCATAGCTGGTTTATGTCTATGCTTGTAGCACCAGAGGAAGATGTTTGGGTAGGCTGTTTTATTTGTGGAACGGGTGTTTTGGGTGATCCTCAGTGAAAACTGGGGATGCCACTTTTGTGAAATTAGGGTGTAAGTGGTCTTTAACCTGATCCTTTGTGACTAACTCTTTAAGTTTAGAGACATTGGATTCAAGATTTTCACAGACAGCCGTCAAATCCTTGATATTTGATTCATCATCTAAGCTAATGGAATCATCTAAATCCCTGATGAGAGCATCATCATTTTCACCATGAGCTAGGCCCAACCTAGTATCCTCATGTACCTCTTGTTCTTGGTTCTAGGGATTTCCTACCTCAAGCTTTCTTAGAGCCTTTATCAGCAGTTTCCACAAATCAGGTCTTAATTATGTTACCACTAGACTCTGATCCACCAAGGGGTGGTAAAAGGGTAGTAGCAGCCTCATCTGTACCTGAAGTCTCAAAGATTGGGCTAAGAGACTTTGGTCCTTCCTCATCTGTTGGGTTAGGATTGATAATATCCTCACCAATGACCATATCAGAAGTTTGTTCCCCTATTTGATGTGGTTATTGTGGAATGCCACTATCTGATGGGGTATTTTCTTTCAATCTAGAGAGAAATTGTGCTATCTCTACTGTGTGTGTTGGAGAGAGTTCAGGTTCAGTGTTTGGGGGACATCAGTAGTTTTGGGTTGTGTTTCGGTAGTTTCAGGGATAAGGTCAGAAGTTTTGGATTTCTTCCTTGAAAACTAATATCTGAATGTTTTGGCTCTTTTTGTTGATGGTGGAGATGGTGAATGTAATTGAGAGGAAGTTTCAATTACATCTTTCTCAAGTGCAGATTGCATATTAACATCCCCAGGCATCTCAACCTCCTTATGTATTTTTCTTTTAGGATTGATGGTTTTGGAAATTTGCTTCTTGAGTTTTTTTGGTCTTTGGGGAAATGGGTTTGGAAGATGTGGGCTCCATGGGGACTGTTTCCTGTTCTTCTTGGTCATTTTCTGGCCTATTGGCCAGTTTGTTATGCCTAGAGAATAATTGTGAGGTTAAAGGGTTTAGTTTTGAAAGATTACCCATAAGTACCTCTTTACCAAGTTCCTTAATTATACAGTGCATTAGGAACCTTGGGTAAAGCAAAAATTTCTTTTTGTCATTTTGGTGATGCAACACCAATTCATTGAGAAAATATGATGCCCTGAAAGCTGTTTCATTCACAATGGAATGGAAAATTTGTTGTAAAGAAGTGGGGATCTGATCATAGGAGCTAGTTTTAGGACTCAAACACATGATTATGTAATGAAAAAGTAATTTGTATGGTGCATCAAAAAACTTTTTATAGATTGTAACATGTGATAGAGTACCTTCATAACCACACTCTGTCATGGTTAACTGAACAGTACCGGTTGGGATGTGTTCTGGGGCTTCATCATCTCTTAGACCTAGTCTTATGCCCAGAGTTTTTGGTGTGATTGCCATGGTCTTCCCTTTGATCGTCGTCTTCAGGGAAATGACCTTGCCATCAATAGTGACAGCAATAGCGTTGGCCCAGAACTTATTGAGAGTTTCAGTATGGATTGGTGGGTCTACAGTAAACACTGTGTAATAGTTTGATTTTATGACCAAATCAATGATTTCGTCGTATTGGGACCAAGCTTTGTCCTTCATGAAGTAGCATTTTTTATTGTGTCGATGTTTATGCACGAGAGCCATGGTAGTTTGATAGAACAATTCATTAGGTTTTAGAGGGTTTGAGAGAGGGAATTTTGTTTTTAAAACGTAATACATGAGAAAGAGGGGTTTTTAGAAGTTTTATAACCGCCCTAGGTCAAACATCTGAATAAGAAAACACTGATTTGTCCTTTTGACCAAAACATTTGATGAACAAATATGTTCATCTGGAGTTTCCCATTTTCTCTTCAGTAGTTTTCAACAACTGATGAGAATGTGTATAAAAATACCCAATACAACTTCTGACGACCGCCTTTGATTTTCAGGACACCAGACAAATTCCTATGAATTGACATCCACCAGATGTTGATTTTCTTGAAATTTTACACCTTCCATAGTCACTAGGGCTGCAAACGAACCGAATGAACACGAACAAGGCCTTGTTCGTGTTCATTTGTTAAGAAAATTATATGTTCACGAACAGTTCATGAACACTTACCGAACGAGATTTTTTGTTCGTGTTCGTTTGTTAAGAAAACACTCATTTCGTGTTCGTTTGTGTTCATTTTGTTCATGAATGCACATGAACACAAACGAACATTAGTGAACACAAACAAGTGTTCATGAACGCAAATTAACACAAAGAAGTGTTCATGAACAGAAACAAACACAAACGAACATATATTAACTTTTGAATAACATCGAATTCAAATACATTAAGATGTTAGCTAGATCCACCCAAAATATAACCTAATTGTTGAAACATACTTAGTACTAGAGAAGGGTGTTGGAGGTGGAGGGCATCAACGCTAGAACGTGGAAACATATGATGAGCTTAGATACAAAAAGTAGGTTTATTGATCTTATATATAGTCATATATTTACCTTATATATATATATATATATTATTTATTAGGTAAAATAAATAAAAATAAAAGAATATAAAAAGGTATAAAAATTAAAATCTTTAATAAACTATCGAACACAAACGAACATAAACGAACACGTTACCGAACGTTCACAAACATAAACGGAAGAACACGACCTCTGTTCATGTTCATTCCTTTAACTTAACGAACAATTTTTTTTGTTCGTGTTCGTTTATTTATTAAATGAACGAACACAAACGAACTTCCCGCCGAACGGTTCATGAACTGTTCGCTAAAAGTTCACTTCATTAATAGTCACTATTTGAAAAAGCTATTAATTTGGTACTCTTGATAGCAGGATACCAAATCCCTAGGTTAGGAGTTCCTTTCAGATATCTAAAAATTCTTTTAACTGCCATGATGTGTGATTCCCTTGGAGCGGATAGATATCTAGCACAAACACATGTTGAAAACATAATATCTGGTCTAGAAGCAGTTAAATAAACAAGGGAACCAATCATGCATCTATACATGGTTTGGTCAACCTGTTTTCTTGATCATCAGGTTCAACTTGTGTGGTTGGGCTCATGGGAGTGGAACATGATTTACAATCTTGTAAAGAAAATTTGTGTAATAATTCTTTAACAAATTTTGATTGATGTATAACAGTTCCATTTGTTTGTTGTTTAATCTGTAGTCCTAAAAAGTACTACAGTTTTCCCATGGTACTCATCTCAAATTTTGATTGCATGAGTTTCTTAAATTCATCACACAGTTTGGTGTTAGTTGAAGCACAAATGATATCATCAACATAAATTTGAACAAGAAGGATGTGATTTCCAACATGCTTTATGAAAAGTGTTTTATCAATGGAACCTCTTGTGAAGTGATTTTTCAATAAAAATATGGAAAGTGTATCATACCAAGCTCTTGGAGCTTATTTTAGCCCATATAGAGCCTTGTCTTGTTTGTACACCCAATCCGGATGAGCAGGATCCTCAAACCCAGGAGGTTGACAAACATACACTTCCTCTTTTATTTTTCAATATAAAAATGCACTTTTAACATCCATTTTAAAAAACATTGTTTTTTTTTTTAAATTGCATAAGCCAAAAATAACCTGATGGTTTCAAGCCTTGCTACTGGTGCAATGGTTTCATCATAATGAATTCCCTCTTCTTGTGAAAAACCTTGGACCACCAGTCTTGCCTTATTCTTGATGATGAGACCAGCTTCATCTTGTTTGTTTCTGAATATCCGTCTTGTGGCAATTAGTAGCTTGTTAGGAGGTAAAGGACATATTTCCCAAACTTGTTGCTTCATGAATTGCAACAACTCATCCTTCATAGCTTCCACCTAATTGTTTTCTTTAAATGCTTCTTGGTATTTCTTTGGTTCCAACTGTGAAATAAAGGCAGTGTAAAAGCAAAAGTTGGAAAGCTGGTTTCTTTTCAGCACCCCTGAAGCTATATCACCCAGGATTTGTTGCAATGGATGATCTTTGTGTTCTATCAGTTGTTCTTGGGTTAGAATAATGGGCTCTTGAACTTCTTCAAACAAACCAACGAGGTTAATGATATCTGATTCAACTGTTTGGACTATATCAGAAGTTTTAGGAACTGTATCTGAAGTTTGGGCTTCTGAATCAGTAGTTGTTTGGTTTGTTGAATCCAAAGTTTGAGAAACTTCTAATGGTTATGGAGTTGATTTGCAGAATGTATTAGGAGTCCATGAAGGAGGACCATCATCAAACCCTTGATCACCATAATAAGTGGGCTTAGATGAGTTGATTACAGTCTTTTCAGGCCCAAAATTAAAGCTATCAAGGTCAAAGAATTCAACAGGATGTGCTGGAATGAGTGCATGTTTGGACTCATTAAACTAGACATTCAGTGTTTCTTCATAATCTTGGTTCTTGAATTAAATACTTTGTAAGCTTTTCTTGTGGAAGAATAACCAAGTAAATAACCTGAATCAACTTTAGCAGCAAAAATTGAAATGGAGTCTTTGATGTTTAGAGTAAAACATTGACATCCAAAAGCCCTGAAGAAGGAGATAAGGGGCTTGATTCTATGAAGGACTTCATAAGCAGTCTTGGAATGTCTTTTATTGATAAGGACCCGGTTCTGATCATAAGAAGCTGTATTAACTGCTTCTGCCCAAAAATAAAGTGGTAGGCCTAAATCAGCTAACATTGTTCTTGTGGCTTCTATCAATGTCCTATTCTTCCAATCTACAACACCATTTTGTTCTGGATTTCTGGAAATGCTAAACTGTCTAACAATCCCTTTAGACAAGCAGAATTCATCTAGAGTTTTGTTCCTGAACTCTATCCCATTGTCACTTCTGATGACTTTGACAAAGAGAGAATATTGTTTCTGCACTTGTAGAATGAAGAATTTGATTATAGCAGCTGCCTCATCCTTGGAAAATAAGAAGAATACCCATGTGAATCTTGAGTAGTCATCAATGATGACCAAGCAGTACTTCTTGTAGAGGATCGTTTTTACAAAAACAAGTTTAGTTGATCATACAAGTCTACTAATCCAGGTGCGGAATCCCTAGATCAGTTACAAGATGATAGTAAATGAATCAAACACACGAATTTACCTTTTCAATATCAATTTCATTCATAAACGAGTGTTATAATCTTTACAAATAGTGTTTAAGATGAAATAAACAAGTTCAAGACACTTCTAAATAACCTAGAGAGAATTCAGGATGAACACACACTCAAAATGACCAAAAAATTAAACTTAAAATGAAATTCAAACTATATATAGGCCTGCACATTCCCCCCCGGTCGAATGTGCAGGTTCGCCCCTTCACATAGGACGAACAAACACAAATACATCAGTCTTCTATGTTCGCTTGATTCTCAACTTAGAAAGTACAATCCAAAAGCATTAGTCGCAAAACGTGCATCAACAAACTCCCCCTCGACTATTGCTTGGATTGCCTTCGTGCTTCGTCCATCTGCTTGTTCATCAGTTTAATGCGCAAGATAGTCTTCTGCTCTTTCGTCATAATTGGCTCGAAAGTTGGTTTAGATTTTTTCTTTTCTTTTTGAATCTTCAAAAACTTTCCCAGTTTCTTATCATAGTCACATCCCGCATTAACATCCCATGCGAAACAAAAGCATACCACACGTTTGTATTTCAGTGCTTGCTCGCTATCTTTCTCCCCAAAATAAATCGGATTATAATAGAGCATGATGATATCCTCATGTGAACACTTGATTAACCACATTGGGTCAAAAATGTGAATCTTCTTAAATTCATCTCTCTTGTCCTTCAGTAAGATAACAGCTTCTGCGGTCTTCCAATCATAATACCACCACATGAATTCTTTTGAAAAGTGTTGTGGAATCAGCATCAAAGGAATATGCTTCAAGACAGTCGGTGGTTTATACTTTAAAGTCACCTTGTTCAGCCCAGTAATCTGATCAACCTCTCTGTGAATGATTCTTTTAGGATACTGCGGCGTAAACACATCCCATCTAGTTCTGCTTTCTCTCGCCATACGATCTGCAAAATATCCAACTACATCGTTGGTCACAGTTGCTCCAGAAAAAGTATGTCGGCAGATATCTCGCACAACCCAGTAAGGTAATGTCTTTATACCATGGAATCTGTTGAAATACAGAATTCCCTTTTCCCATTTCATAGCAACACACCTTAGCTGTCTCAAATGCTTCCATCCAAGAGCTCTCCCTTTGAACAATTCATTATGATATTTGTAGAAACTACCCTGGATTTCAGTCTTTGTTCGGTTAGCTTCCTTTTCTTTCAACTTCCTCAACAGTTCTTTCAATTCATCTGATTGTTCAACATTAGGTTTCTGTTCTCACCATTCTTGAATACTTCTTCAACACATGTTTTGCTCTTTTTGTCTGCAAGTTTCTAAGCCTGAACCAATATTTCTTCAGTGAATTCAGGAAATGTGTCATCTTGTTTGGTTTTGAAATACTTAGGATATTCTTCATGTGTAATATCCTTAATTTCAATACCCTCAAACACTGGAGTGTCTCTATCATCAGAGTGTGTTCCAGCTTCCTTTTCAGGAATGTTTGGAATTTGATTATCACTCATCAACTCTTCAAGAGATTTACCGACCTATTTAGCCAAACCTTCAAGAATTTCCTTTGACACAGCTGCTGAAATTTCTCCATCTTCCAGATCAGGATCATTGTACTCAAGCTCATATCTCATGTCATCAGATTCAAAAATCTCTGGAAACTTTCCAGTCAGCTCGATCGTCCAAACTTTCTTTTTCAACATCTAACGATACAATTTCTTATCATTATCTGATAAGGCTTTTATCTTGTCTGTCCAGAAAATACTCTCATCATCAGTATTTCCACCAGGTTCTTTCGAGCTTGATTCACCTGCATCTTTATCAGAACCTCTCTTTTCACATCAATACTTTACAGTATCATCATCATCATCATCATCATCATCTGCAGAACTGTCATCTCCTGATCCTTCTCCTGAACCTTCATTATCATCATCTTTCTTCTTCTTAGGAGCATCACCGGCATCCTGATCCAAATCCTCATCATCATCCTCATCTTCATCTTTTTCTAACTCAGATGGTTCGAAATCAACTTGTTCTTCTTCACGTTCTTTATCTTCCTCTCCTTCTTTCAATTGAGGTGCTTTTTCATATAGATCATTAATAAGCTTCCTTAGACTCTTATTGTCCTTCTTTACTTGCTTGTAATCAAGTCTTAGAGCAATGTATCTTCTCGTGTTTCTTTGTTCATGCTTTAACAACTTCTTATTTTCTTTCTGAAGTTGTTTAATCTTTGTCTCTAATTCTTCTTGATTCTCTTAAGAAGAAACAAAAACATCTAACATCTTTTTATCATTTTCTCTCAACTGTTCAATCTCCTGCTATTGCTGGTTCATCAGTTTCATCATGTCAGCAAGCTTTTGATTCACTACATCCATCACATTGCTAGATACAGTAACCTGAGGTGTAGAAGCCTTAGTAACAGGAGTTTTCTTCTTGAATTTATTTATCACTCTTTCCAAGGTAGCGTCAAAATCTGCAATAGGATCAGCAGACTTCTCTACAACAGATTTTTTCAGTTTCTTAGCTACCGGGGATGTCACGGGGTAGCAACTTTAGAACTACTAACTTCAGGAACTTTCTTTCCTGCAGTTAGAATCTCTACTTCTTTAGCACGTCTTTTCTTCGGATTCTCCTTTTCATCTTTCTTAGACATCGTCTTGTTTTTACGCTTCTTTTGTTTTTCACCAACCATAGGAGATCCACTGAAATCTTGCTCACCAATACCAAGATCCAGATCTATCTCATCAACTGCAATAGCACTCTTTTGTTTCTGTTCCTCTTGGGCTTGGTTTGTTTGACAGTCCCATCAGCTGAGTCCCATCTCTCATCTTCTTGAGTCTCCTTAGAATCGGCAGATACTTCATCTACTAACCTTGTTCCCTTTCTTGCCATGCTTTTCTTTCTTCTTGTTGTCTTCTTTGGTTGTTCAACCTCAACTTCTATTGCTTTACCTTTCCCTTTGTCACTTTTTGCACCAACATTCACCACTTGACGTTTTCTTTTGGCTTTAGGATAAACATGAAATAGAGGATCATCATTGTCTGAATTACTGTCAACATTTCTAGCTTTGTCTTCACCCGGATCCTCATAACCTGGATTAATCAAGTGTCCAAACAAGTTGTTATGAGGTAGTCTTTCATTCTCAGGAACCCCTTTGTAACCTTTCATACTTATCAACGTACTTAAATTCATGTGATCTTGAACTAAAATCTGAGTAGGATCTTTGTTCAGATTTGTGTACTTCAGATCAAAAATCATCTGTAAGAATCTGGGATACAACAAGAACTTCTTATGCTTCTGACCTTTCAAAGGTTCAAGCATGTGATCAAAAATCATTCCTGAAACATTAAACGACTTGTTCAGCACCAAAGCAACCATCAAAGAGCTAATACTCTTTCTCATCACATCATAACCACCACTAACGGATCCAAAAACATCTATCTAACATGAGCTAGATAATTGAACTGCGGACATAACTTTCCTTTGTGTAAAGCTCCATCTGTTATCGGTCCGTTGTACTTCATTCGTAGAAAATACTTCCTCTGTTCAATCCATGAATGTTTCTTACTATTGCTGTTCGGTTTTCCCAGTAATCCATCTTCGCATTCTTCTAGAAATCCACTTGATGATCTTTGTAGATAATTTCCGGTGTAGCTAATGCATCAACAACTCTACTTCTCCTTAGGAAATCAACAATGCCATAGAATTCTGTGTATTTCTTGACCTCGCCAAGAAATGCACAACAGTTATGGGCTTCCTCGAATGGCAATTCCTCTTCTTTCTTCTTATCAGTGGCTTTTCCAAACGATCCAGCTGGTACTTCAGTGTTTTGTGGTTCAGACATTTATAATTCTACAAAAGCGAAACATAAAAATTCATTAGAAACGGACAAAATTTGCAAGATTGAATTTTGATTTTGAAAATCCCACATTCGACCCATTGGGGGTTCGAATGAAGATTATCTAAGGTTCGAATGTGAAAGCTTCTGATTAAAATTGTTCATTCGACCTAATTATGCCACATTCAACCGTTTTTGGCCACAGTCGACCCTTCACATTTGGTCGAATCTGCCTGTTCATCTGACCAAAACATCAAAACTCAATTCAGACCATTCTAATTTGTGATTTTCATTCGTTAAGCACCTAATATGGCCGATTTTGATATACTCTCCCCCTAAAACTAGGGTTTGTTCTATTTGAATGATCAATCAAACAATCTGGTGTGTAATAATCCTAGATTTTGATATACTCTCCTCCTAAAACTATCGAAAACACCATTCCAAACATCAATTGTTTCTAACACAGTCTAAACATGTCCAACAATCATGTTCTAGGGTTCAAACTCAAAAACCACGAATTTGACTTCATTTCTTGATGAATACATGTGATTTTTGGATGAAAATGATTAGTAAAGTATAAGGAACAATAATCCGAGGTCAAACAATCAAGGGCAACAAGGTCTGGGGTTTAAAACTGGAAGAAGGTATATATAGACACCCATATTCGACCAGTTATAAGGGGCGAAAGAGAAGCTTTGTCTACATTCGACCCTAATGAAAGGCTCGAATGTAGATAAAGGATTCGAATGTACAATATTGCACATGAACACTCCCATTCGACCAATTTGTAAAGGACGAATGTAAGAAAAATTCCACATTCGACCCACCGAAGGGGCGAATGAAGATTGGAATTTTTGAAAAACTTACCAAAACTCAAAATCAAATCCCGTTCAATCATTTTCACACATTTTAAGCTTCAAACATTCATCATTTCACATTTGATAGGTACAAAAATCAAATTGGTTCATCAAGTTTCAGAAAAATCACCATCAAACACCATCGGTTATCAAAAATAACACAGAAATGTAAAATCTTTTGGATTTCTGCAATTTTTGTTAAAACACACCTAAAATCTTTTTGAGTTTTTGACATTTTTGACAATAAATGAAAAATGCAGAAATGTAAACACAAAGCAGTAAATGTTTTGTGATTTCCGGTAAGACGATCATTTCAGTTTATGAGAAATCTGATTACACCGTTGATCTTTAGTATTTATTATCAATAAAGACAATGTGATCCGGCAACTGCTGATATTGTTATCCACATAAACTCATATGCAGACTGTTGTGCAGTGCTTTAGACTGATACTGCTATTTATATTATAAACAACATTGTCTGTGGTTCCCACGCACACGACACACTCCCGTATCAAGGAATAGTTGCACAAAGACCCATTGTAACGCGTGATTATGCTTTCGTTATCTGTATTTTAAAAGGTATGAGGCACAGAGGTGTACAGGTCAGCAACTCAATGCTACAAAGTAACTTGTGCACTCTTCCTGGTGAAGGGCTTATATCAATCATGATTTGCATCAATGATTAGATACGATGCATTAGACAATCTTTGATTATCGTCATACAGTAAAAGTTCCTCAATTCGGTAACTTTAGGTTTTGGCACTAAAGCTCTTTTATAAAGATACTCTGTCTGATCTAGGTCTGTAAAAACTTACGACACAAGATCAGATAGGCTATCCCCAGATAACTAATAACTTAATGACCCGAAACCTCTGAATTTTGTATAAAAATCCTATCAAACGAAATTACGATACCAAGACCATATGCCCATGAGGTGTTCATCCACATATTAATTCGTTTGATATGTATGTATTAGGCACGCAGTAATAAGTCTACGAAGCCTACCAGCACATCACACAGACTCAACACACTCCTGATATTGCATTTCAATTCTTTAAGATGTGTCAGATCCCCACTGATGTACTATCATTTCCTCTTTTTCTCCTGGAAATCATTTTGGGTTTTTCCGTTTTTTATGGCTTTTTGAATTTTTCAATGTTTTTGGTTTTTCTGAATAAAGACTCCCCCTAAAATGTAAAACATATTTTTGGTTTTTTTTTTTTGAATTTTCTGAACAACAGTAAAAACTTTTAAAATTTTGAAAACAAAAAGTGATAAACTGAGGTGATGATCAGTCTTGTTTTACTTTTATACCGTTGGCTTTTAAAAGATATTCAAATCTGGATTTATCAAAAGCTTTGGTAAAAAGATTCGCCCTCTGATAATCAGCGTGGATTTTGACCATATCAATCAACTCTTTTGCATAACAATCATAGATAAAATGATACTTAATCCGGATATGCTTAGCTTTCGAGTGATTGACCATGTCTTTAGTTAATGCAATTGCGGCTTCATTATCACTGTAAATAGGGGTTTTTAGAAATTGCAAACCGTAATCAACCATCTGCTGTTGAATCCACAGAACCTGTGAACAGCAACTTGGAGTTGACACATATTCTGCTTCACATGTTGATAAGGCGATGACTGTTTGCTTCTTACACTGCCAGGTCACGAGCCTGCTCCCCAAGAATTGACATTCAGCCGTTGTGGATTTGCTATCTTTGTCACAACCGCCCCAATCTGCATCACTAAAAGTAATAAAGTCAAAATTATCATCATTAGGGTACCAAAGTCCTCTCGACGGACAACCCTTCAGATATCGTAGGATTCTCTTGACAGCTGCAAGATGACTTTGTTTCGGCTTCGATTGGAATCATGCGCAGAGACATGTAGCGAACATTATATCTGGTCTTGATGCTGTGAGATACATTAGAGATTCGACGATTGCTCTGTATGTGAAAGGATCTGTCAGCTCCCCCTTAGCGTCAACTACAATCCCGTAATTAGGTTGAATTGGGGTATCCATCGGCTTTGAATCTTCCATCTGGAATCGACTTAAGACTTCAGATACGTATTTAGTTTGGTGAATGAAAATGCCCGTTGTCTTTGATCCACCTGCAAGCCGAGGAAAAATTGCATTTCTCCCATCGCACTCATCTCGAACTTTTCCTGCATTACCTTTTCAAATTCTCTGCATAACAGTTCGTTAGTAGACCCAAAAATAATGTCATCAACATATATCTATACTAGAAGCAAGTCACCCTCTGTTCTTTTGGTGAACAGGGTAAAGTCTACAAACCTCGTTTGAATCCTTTGGACAGTAGGTACGTGCTTAGCTCCTCATACCATTGGTGTGGAGCCTGGTGCAACCCGTAGAGTGCTTTGTTGAGAACGTAAACCTTATCCCGGTAGATAGGATCTCAAAGCCTGGAGTTTGACTGGCGTATACCTCTTCCTTGACCACACCATATAGAAACGCACTGTTGACATCCATTTTATACACCTTGTATTTCTTGTAGGAGGCAAACACTAGAAACATACGGATAGCTTCTATACATGCCACAGGTGCATAGATCTCATTATAGTCTATTCCTTCAACTTGATGAAAACCATGAACTACCAACCGAGCTTTGTTTCTTACGATTACGCCTCGATCATCTTTCTTACACTTGAAAAGCCACTTGGTTCCTATTTTCTTCCTTCCCGGAGGTAAATCTGTAAGTGTCCAAACACCGAGCTACTGAAACTGCAACAATTCTTCTTGCATCGCCTCTACCCAAGCATCATCCAAAAGAGCTTCCTTGTAAGTCCGCGGCTCAACCTGCAAAACATAACACGCAAAGGATCAATCATTCTGACAAACAAATTTTTGAATTTTTGCATATAAAGCTAAAGCGCCAAGATTTTCAGGTGAGTTTGCACTACGAAGTTGTCCTCTAGTCATGACACTGCTACTAAGATCACCAATAACTTGCTCGAGTAGGTGAATATGATGAATCCGAGATTCCGGATAATCAGGTACCAGAACTCACGTCTGAGCAGTCAAATTTTCTGCTGAATCCAGATCATTACCCGTGTTGGACGATGTAGCAACATCTGGATTTGGGTTCACTTATGATTCATCTGTTGCATGATCTCGAATAGCTTCACTAAAGACTTCATCATCATCTTCCGATATGAAGTATCGAGATTATTTGAAGCTTCATGGAAAACCTCTTCTTCAGCTGCAGGAACGTTGGTATCATTAGAAGCTGCTGGAGGAGTTACGGTGATCGGACGCACTAACGGTGAAGTCGCTGCGTTTTCACACTCGTAAAAAAGTCTAAGAACAGCCTCTTCAACCAAGTTATCTAGATTGAATGATTCAAAGAAATGTTTGTAATCAAACATCCAATCTGGACCACTGCCTTGTACGTTCTGGGTGTAACGCTGTACTTCCACGTTTGCCCATTCTTCCACCTGTCGAGTTCTTTTCTTGAATACCCGTTTGAGTGGGGTTGCATATCCAACAAAGAATCCCTCTTCAACTTTTGGTCCAAACTTTTCAGTCGGATTCAACATCGTACACGGTGCCCCAAATGGTTCTAGATACTCCAAATTCGGCTTTTGTCTGTTCAATAGTTCATAAGAAGTTTTACCAAACTTCTTCACTATTAACACACGATTCAATGTGTAACAAACTGCGTATATAGTTTCATTCCAGAACATTATTGGAATATTAGAATCCGCAAGCATTGTACGTGTCGTTTCTATTAAAGTCCTGTTTTTCCTTTCTGCGACACCGTTCTGTTGTGGGGTATACGAAGCACTGTTTTCATGATGAATTCCTTTCTCTTCACAAAGAGTATCCATCTGTGTATTTTTGAACTCCGTCCCGTTGTCACTCTTACGAAGCACTCCGAATTCTTTTAATCTTCAAACTGTAGAGATTTTCTAAACGGGTGAACATAACTTTCAAATTGTTGAACGTGTCACTTTTATGTTGCAAGCACATCACCCACGAGAATCTTGAGTAATCGTCGGTAACCGCAAGACAGTAAAGCTCCCCAGCATGACTCTTACGCTTGAAAGGTCCGAATAGGTCCATGTGCAGACGCTCAAGTGGCTTTTCAACAGAGTTTACTTTCTTTGGTTTGTGGGACTCTTTGTGTTGCTTCCCCTTCTTGCAACTCCCACATTTGTCATTGAGATGAAAATGTTTCACATTAATGCCTTCAACAAATTCATTCTTCACCAGATGATTCATTTTCTTGAGGTGAATATGTCCCATCCTCCTGTGCCACATAATTGATTCTTTCTCTGTAGCCTTTGATAGGAAACACGTAAGTTGGCCCTGTGTTGTCATCGCTTTAGATATATCAAGAATGTACAGATTGTTCACTCTGGGTGCCTTCAGCATAATCCACTCCTTTGGAATAACGAAGCCAGGTTTGAGGATATAACAAGATTTATCATCGAAATGCACAGAAAACTGGTTGTCACAGATTTGGCTCACACTTAACAGATTATAGTCAACTTGTTTCACATACGAAATCCCCTCAAAACTCACAATCCCGTTACTAACACTTCCCTCCATTGTGATATAACCGCCTTTATTTCCAGCAAACGCTACATATCCTCCATTGATGTTCTTTATATCAAATAGCAGCGTCAAATAACCAGTCATGTGACCAGAAGCTCCACTTTTGACAATCCAAAGACTGCTAACACGGCCAGCTGGAGCTCCCTGCACATATCAAGGAAAACATTAGTTCTTTCGGGGGGACCCAAGCTTGCTTGGTCTTGGGTCTTTGAACATTAGATTTCAAAGATTCATTCACATAATCATTAGGTTTTGAATCCACCTTTTTCTGATCTATCAAACCTTTCTCACTTTGAAGTTTTTCATTAGTCTTTGAGGTAGAGGCACCCGAAAAACCCGATGGTGTCCAAGATTGTTCCGAACGTTTTAGAATACTGATCTGAGATTTGGGAGTCTCAGTCGGTTTCTTTGTATCGTTCTTGAATGAAACCTTCTTAGTTACCTTCTCTGATTTAACAAAGGCAGGTCCAACTGATGGTTTCACAACCGGTTTTGGAGAAACCTTTTGTTTATCCACACTTGAGTTCACCATTGGTTTCATCAAAGGTTTTTCCTTAGCAATTCGGTTTCGATGATCATAAGTAAATTGACGATTATCCCTATTTGTAAACAACGGCTTTGATTATAAAATGGTTCTGGTTGAGGAACAAAACGTCTTTGAGGATAACTATGATTGTCGACTGGACTTCTATAAGATTGCCTCATCTCAACTTCGTGTCTTTTATGTCTTACGTACGGACAGTGAGCAAGTAAATGCCCTCTCTCCCCACACTTAAAACAATCACGGTATTCTTCAAAACATTCTTGGCATTCAGCTTTGCGTAGGAATTGATTGGATATTGATCATCCACACATCTACGTCTCAAACTCTCAGGTGCTGGGTCCTTTGAGTAAACCGACTCAAGAAAACCATTAACCTTTTCTTTATCCCTGATGAACTCAGTGACATGAACCTTAGGTTCTTTTATAGTATCTAGATATATTTTCTTTAAAATTTCTAGAGGTACATCATTGGTCCTTTCATGTTTAGGAAACCAAATAGTACTTTCCTGCCAGATTTTCTCAATTTTCGAATAATTGGCAAATTTTATCGGATACTCCTCGTCAGAAATAATATTATAGGATCCTTCCATCCAATAGAAAACTTTGACGGGTTTGTCAGTTGTGTAACACCCCAACCGATGGCGGAAACATCGAGGTGTCACATAGTGACGATTGTTCAATAGCTCATGGTACTAAAGTGTAAATTTGAATACATTGCTTTGAATAATTTTACATTGAAAGAAAATTACAGTATACAATAGTTCTAAAACGTCAAGTCTAACTAAAATACAATAAAGTCAAAGCTTAAATATAAATCCAAAAGCTAAAAAAAGAAGCATCGCAAAATAACCTGAAACATGTACGAAAATAGTATATGTCAATACAAAAATTGTATTGGTGAGCATACCCTGTTTGAATAAATATAGTAGGAAAAATGTTTAGCAATTCATGTGCGGTACCATTTGCAATTATGTAATAAGTAATATCCGTTCAAAACCAAACCTGAGAATAATGACTAACACATGACTAACCAACTGAATAATGAATTAACAAGACAATGACCAAGATTCTCTCAACAGAGTCTCAAGGGGGTATACCATAGTACTATTCATTGAAAAGCTAGGCCGCCCAGCGGTTAATGATTTTGACAAGTCATAGACACACCAATTAACATAAAGCAAACACACATGAGAATTGCATTAAGTATAAGAAATTGAAACTTGATTAATATATAGGTACATGAGTCACCCCAAAGTAGTAAAACAGTAAAAAGGGGAAAGATATACTCACATGTTGCGAAGAATAAAAAGTACGACTAGCACAAGTTGTAGCGGTTTGGGTAACTCCAAAAATTACCCTAACATAATGAATATTATATGTATAAATAATAGAATAAAATCTAGAATGACTTGGAGATCTCTAGGTTCATATATGTTTAGGGATTTAGTTTAGGACTCTAAAATGTCTAGATACTATAACGTAAGAAAAAAATATATATTCCAATTCGTATTTATATAAAATGGTAAGAGTAAATAATGATTCGATCAAATAAATTTGATATGTTTACATCATTTTTATCATGAAATAAATATATATAAGCATATATGTATAGGTTATAGATTGGATTAAAATATAATCAAATGATGATTATTATTATTATAATAATAAATGAAGTTGTCTAGAATTGGAATATAACAAAATAAAATGTAATATATAGTTTATGTGTATGTAAAATATATCTAAAGCATTATTATATATTTGAATAAGTAAATATCACAACTCATACAATGCGATGCAAATAAATATTTATATATAATTAGTATAGTGAATATGAGAAAATGAATAAAAAAATGCGTGTAATACTATTATTGTTTTGTAAATTAAATAACTATCAAAAGTCTAGACGCACGTGTATATATATGTGTATATATATATATATATATATTACATGAGGTGTATAAAATTTATACATACATAAGTATAATATAGATTATGTATAAAGTACTAAAATAACAATGTTAACCAAAATTTATAGAATTTTGAATATATAACAATATTTTAGTTATAGAATTACCACTTGAATTTTATAGAATAAAAATAGCTTAAATTAGTATAAAACATGAATAAATTCCAAAAATCTTTTCACAAGCATGGCTAAGACCAAATCAACAATAGAGTCACTAAATAATATGAGTTACAATGTCTAAAGGCTAGTTCTAGAATAGGTTTTAAAGCCCTAAAATCCCAAAATTATTGTATGAACCATAGAACTTGATTTGTCACATTGAAACTCAATTTCCCTTTATCAAAAAATTGATAGAGGGCTTTTGTAGTAGATAAGAAATAAATAAAATTAGACTTAGAATTACCCAAATCAGATTAGAATTGAGGTTGAATTCGTAGATGGAAGTTCCAAGCTCTACAAACGCACACTCAAGCGTCAACGTCATTGATAATTGATAGCCTTTGATTTTTTTTTTTGTTTGGAGTATCACGAAGTGAGAATTGAAGAAAACATTATGATACACCTTGATTGTGTATGGTACATGGGTACTTCTTGTGATGATGGTGTAGTAAATAAAAATATAATATCAACTTTTTTTTATAGGGATGGATGTTCAACCGAATTAATCTCCATTTATCCCTATTAAAACCTTTCAAATTAATGTCTAATTATTTGTCTTTTGTAACCAACTAAAGAAAATTGATGTCATTTAATAGTCACTAATTTTTCTTTAATATTCATTAAGAAATTCTCAAGTATTTCAAATTATAAAATAATGATAAAATAGTATAAACTTCATTTACAAACATGAATTTTTTTTTCCTTTTATACAATATTTCTTGATTATAAAATATTTAACTTTAACATATACTATTTTCATATGTATCTATAAACATAATATTATTACTAATGTTGCATTTAGTATTTATAAAAAAATAGGGTCGTAGAAACAGTTACGGGTATGGATTTACGTTTCCGTTATCGATAGTTAACGGATGTTACAGTTGAATCATCTTTCTCAACCTTTTTCACATTATTAGTAACTGATTGATTCTTTCGATGTGCATTAGCCTGAGGATGAGAAAATTGAGAAGGTGAAACTAGTTCATTAGTGATGATGTGATTTTCCAAAGGAATATCACCACCTTCTTTTGGTTTCTCATCTTCAGTGTCCGAGTCATCAGTCACTGGAACCACTCCCTCATCATTCAACCCTAAAATCGGTCTCACATCGGAATGTGGCTCTCCAACACTAGAAGTGTTAGATTCATTATCCGATGCAGAGTCTGATTTGACTGAACTCTCTGGTGTTACTGAGTGTAAATTGTGGTTCTCAAATAACACAGGGGATGGAACAACCTTGTAGTTTGCACTACTGGGTTGTGATGGTTCCTCTATAATGTGATCAACAACATAAGCAATGTGCTTATAACTCTCCAACTTCTTATTGACTTTTTCAGCAAAACACTTGACAGTTGCCATTTCAAGTTTAGTATTTTCAAGTTCATTTATGTAATTGTTAATGGCAAGTTGTTTTAAAGCAAGGGTTTTCTTTAGTTCAGAAATGTCTTTTTTATACCCTTCAAGTGTTTTGTTGAACTCAAAAGAATCCTTACGATGAGACTGAATGTTAATTCTAGCACTCTCAAGGTTAACCCTGAGTTGCTTGTTTTCCTCAGTTAGTCTATCGCAAGTACCACAATATTTATCACTATTCATGTCAGTTGTGGTTTCAGAACATACCGGTTTTGGAGCATCAGTCATAGCCATTAAAGCGAAATGAGCCTCCTTTCGAGCAAAGAACTTGGAGTAGTCGATTTTGGTGAAGGCATCATCAACAATACATGATTTCCTAGTCATCAAGAAATCAGCTTCGGCTAAGAACTGATCAATGTCATCATCCAAATAATTAGCACTTCCTTCTGAACTAGTCGCCACAAAATCGACTTTTGGATCGACATAAACAACGCGTTCCATGGGCTGATGGGAAGAGAGTTCTATCGAGCAAACGATAGTCTCTCGTCCAAGTGGACAGAGATAAACAGAGCAATGAACGCGTTTCAATCGCATTACTATTACGCAAGAAACAATCCAAAAAGCGGTGAAACGGACACCGACAGCCTCAGCCGGTCGCTATTAGCGTATCGTAACGAAACCGGTCTCGAATTCAAGTTTCTTCATTGTTGGGAAGTCGCCAAGAACCATTCAAAATGGGCGTACGTCCCCACTGCAAGCAACTCCGCAAAAAGGACGAAAACAGGTTCGTCAAGAAACCGTCAGGTTGATCCTGAAAACGTGGAAGCCGTTAATTTGGATGAAGACGACTTCGAAGAGGAACTGAGTCGCCCACCTGGTCGAGATAAGTCAAAAAAGAGGTCGCAAAAATCTGCTGCTTCGGGTTCGGGTTCTGGATCAACCGGCGCGTACAACGCTGAGTTGCAAGATTTAAATTCCACCATGATTCAGTTCAATACGATTCAAGAAAAAATGCTCGAGGAGAAAAAAAACATTCGCGAAGCCTTTGAAAAAAAGTTGACTATGAAAGAGCGAAAGTTGACTATCAAAGAGCAGCGCGAAAAACGCGAGGATATGAAATTTCTCGCCATGAACACCGATCATCTCCAAGGGCCGGAGTTAGAGATGACGCTTCAAATGAAGCGTGAGATTATGGAAAAATATAATATTAACTGATTTGTTAGTTTGTAATTTTTTTCGGTTTTTTTTTTATGTTTTTTAATTTTCTAGGTTTTTTTTTGTATTTTTCTAGGTTTTTATTAATTAAAAATATTTATTATTATTATTGTTTTATATATCAAAGTTAAAAAAAAAAAGAAAAAAAAAATGCCACATGTCACTTCCCCCCTCCCTCTTCCCCCCTTCCACTCCCCACAATTATTTTCCCCCCCACAAGGGTCTCACAAGTGCCACATGGCGCTTCATCCCCCTCTTCGCCCCCCCCACCACTCCTTAAAGTCTTAAAAGTATCAGAGTTGGGTATGCAGAGATCTGGACGCCTGAGGCACATATGAGGTGCACCGCCTTAGCCATACAAGGCGCGCGTATAATAAGATCCCATGAGGTGCCGCCTAAGAAGTTTTACCTGTTTTACCTTGAGGCGCATGCCTCAGCCGTTTTTTCAAAACCATGATAACCACCATGTACGGAGGAGTCGCTAAGTCATCCAACACTTTAATCGTTGCATCATTCCTGTTTGATGTTTCTGCAAAATTACAGATAAAAATCTTAGTGAAAGTTTGAAATATAAAAACATGAAAATCGCACTCTAAAAACAACGGGTATACAGTACACTTTTTTAGGCTAAATAAGTGAATGATGCTATTGAAGTTATTAACGACTCTCCATTTCATTTACCTTAGATACATATATTGGCTACAAAAATAATTGTTGTACATCTAGCATCATTCAGCCTTTCTTTGTCACTAAAACAATAAAGTGTTAGCTATGACAAATTAATCAAATTACAAGCAATTAGTTTAAAAAAATGTTGTATATAAAACTGACGGTATATGCACCTTATTGGCAACAAATTGTATGATTTGTAGCTTCTACCAAGACACATCATACATCATCTTTCATGTTCCTCTTTTAACTCTTTCATGTGAAATAAAAATATCATACAACAGGAACCGTTTGACCATTATGTGGAAATTTGCTGCAATTAGGGCTCCAAAGATCAGTAAACAAATATTTATGTTATTAGATATTACTGCACATACAACTCCAATAGCCAACAAACTCTAATTTTGAAAAATAAATAAGCACAAATATCATCAGTTTAGTCGGATGGATCTTACCTACATTAACGAAGAACATTAAACTAAAAACATTTTGTCGAAATCTTCGTCAGAACCTTAGCTATCATCGCCGGAGGTGGGGATAGGGTCTCTTAGTATCATGGCTACCACCGGCTTACCTTCAAAACTGGTCTCCGCAGTCATTGAGCATGAAATCCGTCATTTACCGTCGCCGGTGATCTAGTGGACCACCCCATCTACGTGCACTCTCTTTTTCTCAGTTTGTTGTGTACAAATATGTGCTTTCAAAGTCGATTGGTGACGGTTAAATTTTTGTATCCAGTGATTAATGTTTGGAGCTAGTCTTGCTCGTACGGTTACTGACTTTAAACGAAAAGGTTCAGATGTGATGTGTGTTTGCTGTAGAAAACTAAACTGGGATGTGGTGTGTGTATATGTCTAGGGAATGAAAATTGAAGGACTTTTGAAATTTGAAATCATTATGAAAGAGATGAGCAGGAATCAAAACAAAGGTTATTCAAATTCTTACATGGTTCAACAGAGAGCGGGAATTAAATTTTTGGGTATTCAAATTCGTACAGGCTTTAAAAGATGTACACTATCCTGATAAACTTGTAAATCTTTTACATTTAAGAGATTTTGGTAAAAGATAACTTTGCCCTTCATATATGCTTTATAATATAGTATAGATAAGCTTCACTCTCAGAATCAGAATATACAGATTTGGGTTCATCAGAAACTTTAGTGACAGAATCAATGATAGTTCCTAAAACCTTCTCTTCAGAAAACTCTTCAATCTTCTCAGCAACAGAAACCGGAGTATCTTCGACTATCTCCTCAATCACTACCTCAGACACTTTCTCATTCTCCAAAACGTCTCCAACTATCACCGACTCCTCTAAGTCAATCTTCTGAGCAACACAAGCTACATTCCCAACAGTAATTTCTTCAACACCCAATTGCATACCCGTCCAGTCATAACCTTCATCCTTTTGGATCACCAACACCAGATTTTGAGTTTCTTTCTGTTATTCGCTATTTGCTTTTGAAATTGGAATAATAGTTCTGGTTGGTTTATGTGGTGTTTGAGTTTGAGTCTGGTTGGATGTAATTGTTTATCTAGCAGGGTTGTTCTATGAGGTGGTCTGTCGGTTTTGGTAATTGTTTTGTGATTGATATTTATTGTTGTTTTGGCTTTGATAGGTTACTTGATTCTGAGATTGACGGTTTTGGTAATTTGTGTTGAATGGGTTTCTGTTACCTTGTTGAGTTGGTTGAGTGCACTCTCTCTTGAAATGACCTTTACCACCACAATTAAAGCAAGTGACTTTGGCCTTGTTGAAGCCACATGTGGTATTAGGTGATGTAGCTAGATCAGTTCTTCCTGTTTTCTCAATAAACTCAGTTGCTAGTCTCATAACACTTGCAAAAGCCCATTGGATATCGATAAGCTCCATTTCTTCCTTATTAATTTAAGCATAATCTTCATTGGTTAGATTGTTGTTACCAATTTGACTAGCCACCAATCCATTGTATCAAGCAACCATTGCTGAAACCAATGCAATGTGCTGCTTAGCAACTTCAACTGTGACATTGTTCATGTTGGATGTTTCCAACACTACTGGACCTTGACTTGGTTGATTTTGGTTCATTTGTGGAATGGAAGGTTGTTGTTGAGATTGATTCATGCTAGATGTGTAACATGCTACTTGTTGCATTGGTGAAAAAGGTGGAATGTAAGAATTAGTGTATGATGGTGGTGTGTAAGATGAAGTTTGAGAAA
The DNA here is from genome assembly GCA_030844895.1 of Ambrosia x helenae. Classification (NCBI taxonomy): domain Eukaryota; kingdom Viridiplantae; phylum Streptophyta; class Magnoliopsida; order Asterales; family Asteraceae; genus Ambrosia; species Ambrosia x helenae. The sequence continues at coordinate 38,088,325 of CM061233.1, read as the reverse complement.
GGTAGTATATTGGGTTTTGAGATGGTTCCATGACACTTGAAACACATGCAATGTGTAGAGCTACTGTACCACTAGCACTTGAACTAGCCAAGTTAGAAGATGTACCAGCATGATATAACTCCGGATTCTGAGGAATTTGTGATCTCTTTGCTTTCCTCTTCTCTTCTAGCTCTTTGTTCTCTAGCTTTTGAATAAACTCATTGATGGTCCAGTATTGATAAGCATCTTTCTCCTTTAAGACCTCAATATGTTGGTTACAATACGGTGGTAGAGAATCAGCAAATTTGTCTACCAACTCAAACATTGGAATCTGAGTCTCATTTCCAACATAATTGAAGTTCTCAAATTCTTTCTTCAATTCTTCTATCCTCAACGTCCTGGTTTTCTCATTACCATCATGACGATTCTTCAACATATCCCAAAGTTGTTTGGAAGTTGTGCATGATCCAAACTGATGTAGAAGATCAGTAGTGATAGCTTGAGATATTTACGAGAAAGCTTTCTTCTCGATAGCAAACTTCTTCTTTTCATCGTGAGCTAAACTTTCAAGAGGAATTGGTTCACCTGTATTCTCCAACATTGGTGCAACATATCCTTTAGCAATCATCTGCCATGCCTCTGTACCTTCTAATCCCATCCCTTCCAAGTGAATCTTGAACTTTTTCTTCCATGGATTGTACTCTACCATCTCCATCAGCTTCGGTGGACGGTTTCCACTACCTGAAGACAAATCATTTATTAGTGTGGAAATAGCATTAGTAGTTTGAGTGTGTACTGCTGCTGCTTCAACACCCCAATAATCATTCATGGGTTGCTGTGGAGGTTGAGCAACTGTCTGTGGAATCGAACTACTCATCGCGACGTAATTGATCGTTTGAGATGGTTGAATGTTTGTCTTTTGTGCAGCTACAGTCCAAGGATCCATGGTAACGTGTTGTTGCTATGTAGTATTAGGTCTAGGTGTTGTTGGAAATCCCTACATATCGTCTACGAAGTTCGAAATGCGAAACACTTAGAAAATTTACTCAACAGTTCTACGTTCGACCCTTTTTCAATAGTCGGGGGTTCGAATGTGGATAATTTCCAGGTTCGACCCCTTAGTCTGACTCGAATGTAGAAAATGTAACGCAATGATTCACTTTCGACCGTTTAAAACCCACGTTCGACCTCTCGTAAGGTCGAATGTACCACCTCTAGTCGAATGTACAAACACAACACACAAAGATCTTGGTTCGACCTAAAATACTTCACTTTCGACCTGAAAAAGCTAGGTTCGACCCAAAAATACTACACATTTGACTCTTCTCTCCTAGGTTCGACATGACCCATTTTAAAAACGGCTATTATTTGAAAATCAGTTATTTTGATCCCAATTTTTCAAAAGTTGAAGAATTTTGATGATGTTTTGCAGGTTTTGCTTCGGAATTGATTTGGAACAACTTTAATGAATAGAAATTTTGAATATATCCGTAAAAAGTAGTCCGAATCAGTCAATTTTCATCAAAACTCATTGTTCATTCACAACAGAAAATTTTTGATCAATTTTGGTTCCAAATCAGTTCAAAAACTATCAATTTGTAGTTGTATGATCCGTATAGGCTCTGATACCACTTTTTAGAGGATCGTTTTTACAAAAACAAGTTTAGTTGATCATACAAGTCTACTAATCTAGGTGCGGAATCCCTAGATCAGTTACAAAATGATAGTAAATGAATTAAACACACGAATTCACCTTTTCAATATCCATTTCATTCATAAACAAGTGTTGTAATCTTTACAAATAGTGTTTAGATGAAATAAACAAGTTCAAAACACTTCTTAATAACCTAGAGAGAATTCAGGATGAACAAACACTCAAAATGACCAAAAAGTTAAACTTAAAATGAAATTCAAACTATATATAGGCCTGCACATTCCCCCCCCCCCCCGTAGGGTCGAATGTGCAGGTTCGCCCCTTCACATAGGACGAATAAACACAAATACATCAGTCTTCTACGTTCGCCTGATTCTCTCTACCTTCGCCCTTCAATATCCACCTTTGACCTCCCATATTTCACTTTCGCCCCCATGTAATCAGCTAAACAACTTAGAAACTACAATCCAAAAGCATTAGTCACAAAACGTGCATCAACACTTCTTCTTACCAAGGCTTATGATCTTGACTGGTCCAAATAAGTCCATATGGAGTAGTTGAAGACATGCAGTTGTTTTTGATTCTTCAATAGACTTATAAGAGGACTTATGTTGTTTTCCCTAAAGACATGAAACACAGTGTTCTTTACACTGATATTCCTTCAAGGGTAGCCTCTGTCCAAGCCCATTTTTGTGACTTTTTTTATGGTTTTAAAGTTCACATGGCCAAGTCTCCTATGCCAAAGGTCTGTTTCAGAAGTTGATGCCTATAAGAAGAAACAGGCAGTGTTGTTCAATACTTTGTCTTTTTCAATGTCCACTACATAGACATCGCCACGTCTTTTGGCAATCAACAAAGTATGATCTTCAATAATCTTCTCAATCAACTTTTGGCCTTCTGGTGAGATAATCTTGCAAATAGTTTTGGTGAAAAAGGAAGAATATCCTTTATCACACATTTGAGATACACTCAACAAGTTGTACTCCAAGTTTTCAAACAGATTGACCTTGTCAAACTGTACTTTACCAGAGGATACATTACCATATCTAAGCACATATCCTTGGCATTGTTCCTAAAGGACACAGATCCTTCTCTTTGACTTATGAAATTATTGATCAGGTACCTGCATCCTGTCATGTGCATTGAGCATTCACTATCAACATACCAAATGCTATTTTGTTGGATCAGTATATTGCTCTTTTGTTTGAACTTGCTAGTTGACACTTAAGTGTTTAGCAAGTTCTTGATCAGTGATAGCACAACGAAATGTTATAAGTTTAAAGCTACACTTATCAACAGGAGTTATTACTCCCCCTGGATTCAAGAACTAATAAATGATAAGTATTTATTGAGAATCTAAGTATTGAATGAGAATGAAACACTTTGATAGATTCTCAATAAACATGAAATGGAAATAACAATAATAAGTGTTGAAGGATTTCTTGTATTAAAATCAATGTCTAAAACAGAGGGATGAACCCTTCTATTGATAGACTTTACAAATACATGAACCTTGCCAAAAGCAAGTTCAGAAACAAGTTGCAGTCTTGGAACTTGTACATAAAGCAAAAAGAAATACTAAAGTAATAAACTACTGATATGCAAAGGCTGTGGAAAAGATCTTCATGTAAGTACTGATGAATGACAAACTACTGATGAGTAGTTTGTCTTCAGTAGTTCTTCAGTACAAGTGTCTGGTTTGAACTTCAGAACTTCTGATGACTTTTCTTCTTCAGCACTTCTGAATCTCTTCTTCAGCAGTTTGATCCTTCTTCTTCAGCAGTTCTATACTTAGAGTATTTTGACAGAAGTGAATTAGACTAAGGTTTGCAAAAGTGGTTTCACCAATCCTTTTTGTCCTAACAATCTCCCCCTGGATTGATGAAGCCAAAACCTTACTAATTCCTTATTGTTCTTTTCTGTCCTTCACAATTTTCCATATTCCTTTGAACATGGAATTCTTGAGCTGGTTCAGCTGTTCATCAGTAAGAGACCCTCTCTGTGGTTCTAAGTGTTGGGTTGTAAGCAGGTCTTTGGTTGATAGTTTCTTCAGATCATTCATCGACCTATAGGCCCTACTTGTCTGATCTCTTCTTGTCACAAGTACTGAGTTTCTATCAGTAAAGGACCATCTGATGATTGGTTCTTTAGACTTGTCAAAGTCTAAAGTGTAGGGAACCATTGTGGTACCCTGGGTTTCTCCTGAGTGTTGAATGTTTTCAACTTCAGTGACTCTCAGGTGGGATTCACTTCCCTGCTGTTGTTCCATCACATTAGGTATCTGAAATGTTGGCAAATGATGTTCAGTTACTACCTTAGTGTGCAGTTTGTCTGTGATGGTCTTCTGGATTTGATATGCAAAGGTGGAAGGATCCCAGAATTGTGTGATCAGAGGCTTTTTTTCTATATGAGAATCAGAATGGACTACTGTACTACCTTCTAGTAGTACCATTCTGAAATCAGTCTTCACATTCTCCTCTGATTTCTTTCTCTAAGTAGCTGGTCTTCTTTGAACACCAGAAGTTCTAACTACTGAAGTTGAAACTTCAGCAGTTTGAAACTTCTCTGGATTTGCAGCCCTTGCAGCCTTATATTTTCTATATGTGTCCACCAATCTTTCTTCTTTCCATTTGGACACTGAGGCTTTTGAACCATAACCATTAGCTACCAGTTCTTCTATCATCTGAGCTCTCTTGGCCTTTGTGTCTTTACTTGTTGCAAGTTTATCTGCAATAAGTTGAGCTCTTCTTGTCAGCTCTTCCATGGAGAGTCTTTTCAATGTGTGGGCTTTGATTTTGCTGTTCTTTGTAATGTAAGACATCAGTTGATGTCTTTTATCTTCTTCAGCAATCTAGTCTAGGCTAGCCTGCCTTTGGAGTTCAGCTTCATAAGCCTGAAGTTTTTCTTCATGGCTTAGATCCAAGTCATCCCTTTCTTCCAGTGTTTTCCAGATCTGATCTTCTCTGGCCTTCTTTTGGGCTGCCACTAAACTCTTCTCAAGTAGTTCTGCTGATTGAGAGATTGAAGAAGGGTTTAGCACAGTCATTGTGGTAACTGTTGTAGTAGGCCTAGTAGGAACAGTAGTTGGTTGAATAGGAGCAGTTGATCTGGAAGGGTCAGCAGTTTGAGTCTTGGAAGTGTTAACCTTTGATGGGTTGACAACAACTGAAGGTTTGTCAACTACTGAAGGATTGTCTTCAGTACTTTCTGATTCTTCATCAGAAGTTTGGCCATCAGAGGTTTCTTCATTTTGCCCTTGGGATTCATCAGTCTTTTCAGCATCTTCTACTTCTTGAATAGAGATACCAAATTGTTGGGCCAGTTTTTCTTTTCTGGCTTGATCTTTTTGATCTCTTGCTAGGATAGCCACTCTTTCCTTTCTTCTAGCTTCAAGTGTATCCATAGGTACCTTGATTTTCTCCCCTTTTTTGGCTTCATCAGCTTTTGAAGTTGAAGCTTGGGAGAACTGACCTGTAAGATGAGCAATCTGTTTGCTGTTGTAGTCAATCTTGTTGGACAGATCATTCATCTTCGTCTGTATCACTCCAAATTGGTTCTTTATGGACAGCTCCAAGTTAGCTGTGTATGTTTGGAAGTGATTCTTGATGAGGGTGCTCATCATGTTGTAAAAGGGACCATCTGGGCTGCATAGCTGGTTCATGTCTATGCTTGTTTGCCCAGGGAATTGGGTAGGCATTTGTAGTGAGGGGTGTATTTTTGGGTGATCTTCTTGTTGTACAGAAGATGCCACTCTAGGGGAATCATGGATTAAGTGGGCTTTAACCTAAGCTGGTGTGACTAGCTTCTTGAGCTTAGATACACCAGGTGCAGGACCTTCACTTGTAGCCGTCAATTCAGTAGTTTGGTGTTTTGAAACATCATCCAAATCAATGGAATCATCTGAATCCCTGATTACATCCTCAATGAGGACTGTATCAGTTACATCATGAGCTGAGCCCAACTCAGTTGTCTCATGTACCTCTTTTTCTTGGTTTAGAGGATTTCCTACCTCAGGCATTAAGCCTTCATCAGTAGTTGCCACAGTTGAGGTCTTAGCTATGTTACTTCTGTCCTCAGGTCCACCACTGGGTAGTAAATGAGTAGTAGCAGCCTCAAAAGTACCAAAAGTTTCTAAGTTTGGGCTTAGAGACACTGGTTCATCCTCATCTCTTTGGTTAGGGCTTTGAATGTCCACATCCATGTCAATTTCTGAGGCTATGTCCCCTGTTTTATGTGGTTGATGGGGACTGACATGTGTAGATGGGACTTTCTCTTTTAGCCCAGAGAGAAGTTTGGCTATTTCAATGACTGGTTCAGAAATTTGGGGTGCTGGTTCAATAGTTTGGGCAGTGGGTTCAACAGTTTCAAAAGAAGAGTCAATTGGAATAGTTTTCTTAAGTCTTTTTCTTTTGAAAAGGATTGTGATTGGTGCTCTTGGTGGGGTTTGAGATGGATGAGACTGAGAGGATGTTTCAGTCACATCTTTAAGAAGTGCAGATTGCACAATAGTTTGTTCAGGCATCTCAACCTCCTGAACAACTTTTCTTTTAGGTTTGGTGGGTTTTTGTTTTTGTACCTTGGGTTTCTTGGCCTTTGGTGGAGTAGGTTTGGAAGATGAGGGTTCCATGGGGACTGGTTCTGGTTCCCCTTGGTCATCTTCTGGCTAGGCAGCCTGTTTGTTGTGCCTTGAGTATGCTTGTGAGGTTAAGGGTTTTAAAATTTCAGTTTTACCCACAAGCACCTCATTACCCAGTTCTTGTATTATGCATTGCATAATGAACCTTGGATATAAAATTTTTTTTCTTAGTGTTATTGTGATGTAACACCAACTCATTAAAGAAAAGTTTTGATGCCCTGAAATTTGTTTCATTCACAATGGAATGAAAAATTGGTTGAAAGGTTGAGGGCATCTGGTCATAAGACCCTGTTTTAGGACTCAAGCACATAATTATATAATGAAACAAAGTTTATATTTTGGTTCAAAATACTTTTAAAAGATAGTAGCTTGTGAGAGAGTACCTTGATAACCACACTCAGTCATGGTTAGGTGGATTGCAGAGTTGTCAAACTTTTCAGGGGCATTCACATCATTCAACCCCAGTCTGTTTGCAAGTATGGCTGGTGTAATGGCCATTTGTCTCCCTTTAATTGTTGAGTTGAGAGAGATAACTTCATCATCCACCATCACTGTCTCAGCATTATCCCAGAACTCATTGAGAGTTTCAGGATGTATTGGTGGGTCTATTGTGAGAGCGGTGAAATATTGGGATTTGACGATGAGATCAATGATCTCATCATATTGGGACCAGCCTTCTTGTTTTTCTAAGTAGGCTCTGATATTGTCTCCCTGTTTAAGAACTAAAGCCAAGTGGTTTGTGTGTGTGTATGAATCGAACAGTGTTTATGTTGCAGGTTCAGGGGTTTGAGAGCTTTCTTGAGAGAGAAGGAGGGAATTTTTGTTTTTGAATGGATAAGTGTTGAAAAAAGATATTTATCAGAAATTTTTAACCGCTTGGAACTTCTTTATTAGAAGTTTTAAACCGCCTAGGTTAAAAACCTCTTTATCAGAATTTTTAAACCGACTAGGTCAAACTTCTGATGATGGGAAAAGTCTGATTTGCCCTTTTTGACTAAACTGCTGATGAAGAATTTTACTCATCAGTAGTTCCCACTTTCTCTTCAGCAGTTTTGAACAGCTGATGAGAAATACTTTATAAATACTTTATTCATAACTTTTGAAGGTTGTTTTATCAGAAGTTAATCACTTTTTAGAAAATATCCCCATACTGATGTTTTGTTCATCAGTAGTTTCTCTCTTTTTCAGAAGTTTTTCAAGTTTTTGAAAACAGATGTAAGTGAAAAATAAAAAAGTTGTGCAGAAAAATAAAGAGAAACACATACAAATTTAGCATCCCTAGCAAGGATACTAACTTCTGAAATGTTGATGTGTCAAGGGGTTTAGTGAATATGTCAGCTATTTGATTAGCTGTTGCTACATGTTTCACTTCAATCTTGCCTTTTTCATAGCAATCTCTTATGAAATGATACCTCATTTCAATGTGTTTAGTTTTTGAAAACTGAACAGGATTTTGAATGATGCTAATGGCAGATTTGCTGTCTACAAGCAATGGTGTCTTGGTCTCTTTGATTCCATAATCAAGAAGTTGATATTGGAGCCATTGTATCTGTGATGTACAACTTGCAGCTGCAATGTATTCAGCTTCAGCAGTTGAAGTTGCAACAGATGTTTGTTTCTTTGATTGCTAGGACACTAGACAGTTTCCCAAGAATTGACAACCACCAGATGTTGATTTTCTTGACATTTTACACCCTGCATAGTCACTATCTGAAAAAGCTGATAACTTGGTATTGCTTGAAGCAGGATACCAAATTCCAAGTGTGGGAGTTCCTTTCAGATATCTGAAAATTCTTTTGACTGCAATAAGCTGTGATTCCCTAGGAGCTAATTGATATCTAGCACAGACACATGTTGAAAACATAATATCTGGTCTAGAAGCAGTTAGATATAAAAGGGAACCTTTCATACATCTATACATGGTTTGATCAACCTGTTTTCCTTGATCATCTGGTTCAACCTGTGTGGTTGGTGTCATGGGAATGGAACATGATTTACAGTCTTGTAAAGAAAATTTGTTTAATAATTCTTTAACATATTTTGATTGATATATAAAAGTTCCATTTGTTTGTTGTTTTATCTACAGTCCCAGAAAGTACTGCAGTTCTCCCATTGTACTCATCTCAAATTTTGATTGCATGAGTTTCTTAAATTCATCACACAATTTTGTGTTTGTTGAACCAAAAATGATATCATCAACATATATTTGAACAAGTAAGAATGATTTCCAACATGTTTTATGAAAAGAGTTTTATCAATGGAACCTCTTGTGAAGTTATTTTTGAGTAAAAAGGTTGAAAGTGTATCATACCAGGCTCTTGGAGCCTGTTTGAGCCCATAAAGAGCTTTGTCTAGTTTGTACACCCACTCAGGATGAGAAGGATCCTCAAACCCAGGTGGCTGATAAACATACACCTCTTCTTTTATTTTTCCATACAAAAATGCACTCTTGACATCCATTTGATAAACTTTTATTTTGTTGGAAATGGCATAGGCCAGAAATAACCTGATGGCTTCAAGCCTTGCAACTAGAGCAAAGATTTCATCATAGTCAATTCCTTCTTCTTGAGAGTAACCTTGTACTACCAGTCTTGCCTTATTCTTGATTATAATACCAGCTTCATCTTGTTTGTTCCTGAAAACCCATCTTGTGCCAATTGGTTGCTTGTTTGGTGGTAAGGGACAGATTTCCCAAACCTGTTGCTTGTTGAATTGAAGCAATTCATCTTGTATTGCCTGCACCCAATTGTTGTCTTTGAGAGCTTCCTGGTACTTCTTTGGTTCCAACTATGAAATAAAAGCTAAGAATAGACAAAAGTTGGAAAGCTGGTTTCTTGTAAGAACACCTGATGCAATATCACCCATGATTTGATCAAGTGGATGGTCTTTGTGTTCAATCAGTTGTTGTAAACCACTGACAGGTGTTGGTGGCTCATGTTCTTCAAACAAACTACTGAGGTCTATTATATCTGGTTCAGCAGTTTTCGTGTCTTCAGTAGTTGCAGGTGCTGAAGTAGATGTTTGAGTTTGTCCTTCAGTATTTGTTGAATCAGAAGTTTGTGAAACTTCTGATGGTTTTGAAGTTGACTTAATAACTGTTTGAGGAGTCCATGGTGCTGGATCCTCATCATCAAACCTTTGATCACCATAATAAGTAGGTTTGGATGAAGTGACAGTCTTTTCAGGTTCAAAATGGAAGTTGTCAAGGTCAAAGAGTTCAGCAGGATGTGCTGGAATGAGAGTGTGTTTTGACTCATTGAACTTGACATTCAGTGTTTCTTCTACTATCCTGGTTCTTGAGTTAAAAACCTTGTAGGCTTTTCTAGTTGAGGAATAACCAAGAAAGTAACCTGAGTCAACTTTGGCAGCAAACTTTGAAATAGATTCCTTGATCTTCAAGATGAAACATTGACACCCAAAAGCCCTGAAGAAGGAGATAAGGGGCTTCATGCCATGAAGAACTTCATAGGCAGTCTTTGAATGTCTCTTGACAATAAGAACTCTATTTTGAACATAACATGATGTGTTAACTGCTTCTGCCTAAAAGTTTAAAGGTAGGCCAGAATCAGCTAACATTGTTCTTGCTCCATCTATTAAGGTTTTGTTCTTCCTTTCTACCACACCATTTTGTTCAGGAGTTCTGGCAACACTGAATTGTCTAATAATCCCTTTAGACAAACAGAATTCATCTAGAGTTTTGTTCAAAAGTATAAAGGTAGACAAGAATCAGCTAACATTGTTCTTGCTCCTTCTATTAAGGTTCTATTCTTCCTTTCTACCACACCATTTTGTTCAGGAGTTCTGGCAACATTGAATTGTCTAATAATCCCTTTAGACAAAAAGAATTCATCCAGAGTTTTGTTCCTGAACTCTGTCCCATTATCACTTCTAATGGTTTTGACAGGTAGAGAGTATTGCTTCTCTACTTGTAGAATGAAGAACTTGATAATTTCAGCAGCCTCATCCTTGGAAAATAAGAAGAATACCCATGTAAATCTTGAGTAGTCATCAATGATGACTAAGCAGTACTTCTTCTTACCAAGGCTCATGATTTTTACAGGCCCAAATAAGTCCATATGGAGTAGTTGAAGACATGCAGTTGTTTTTGATTCTTCAATAGACTTATAGGAGGACTTTTGCTGTTTACCCTTTAAACAGGATACACAGTGTTCTTGACACTGGTATACTTTTAAGGGTAGACCTCTGACCAAGCCCATTTTTGTGACTTTATTTATGGTTTTAAAGTTCACATGGCCAAGTCTCCTGTGCCAGAGATCAGTTTCTGAAGTTGATGCCCTTGAGAAGAAACAGGCAGTGTTGTTCAGTACTTTGTCTTTTTCAATGTCCACTGCATAGACATTGCCACATCTTTTGGCTATTAACAAAGTATGATCTTCAATGATCTTCTCTATCAACTTCTGGCCTTCTAGTGATATGATCTTGCATGATGTCTTTGTGAAAAAGGAAGAATATCCTTTATCACACATTTGTGACACACTTAGCAAGTTGTACTCAAGGTTTTCAACTAGATTGACCTTGTCAAACTGTATTTTGCCAGAGGAGACATTGCCATGTCCTAGCACATATCCCTTAGCATTGTTCCCAAAGGATACAGATCCATCTCTTTGACTGATAAAATTGTTTATCAGGTATCTGCATCCTGTCATGTGCATTGAGCCTCCACTGACTACATACCAAATGCTATTTAAGCCTCTGGAAACTCTCTGCACTAGATAGCAAATCAGTTAGATTTAGGAACCCAAGCCAGTTTGGCTTTGGGTTTGCTCTTGATAACATTTACAGTTTGTTCTTGACCAAGTTTAGAAATCCATGTCTTTTTAGCAATGGATTTTGCATTAAGAACAATGGTGGTATCCTTTTGAGGACCACCATCAACTTTGGTCATCAGTAGTTGTACCAAGTTCATAAGATCTTTAATCTCAGCAGTTTGTGAAACTGCTGATGATTCAGGTCTAACTACTGAAAGAGAATTTTGAGAAAAAGACTTTTGTTGAGATTTTGTCTTTTTCTGAGAAATGGTTTTTGCTGGTTGTTGTTCCTTGGGAGAAAAAGTTTTTACATAATCATGTTTGATTTGTTTTCCCACAACCAGTTGTTGATTTTTCTTGTTGAACTGAATACCTTTTCTATATCTGCAAAATTCTGTTTTGTGGTTGAACAGACCACAAATTTCACATTCTTTTGTCTTTTCTTTCAAAGACAAGTCTTTGACTGTTTTGATTGGTTTTAGGTCATCAGTAGTTTTCAGGTTCTCAACTCCTGATGTAGTTGAAACTACTGATGGCTTAAAGTTAGATTTAATCAGTACTTCTGAAGAACTTTCTTTGTGTGACTTTAGAAAGTTTTCATGGAAAGATATGCATTCTTCTTCTTCAGAAGTTTCACCTGAAACAATTTTTCTCCCATCTTCAGTAGTTTTGGGAGAGAAATCTGTTGGTGTTTCAATGTGATTGTACCCTATGCCAAACCTAACATTTGAAGCACTTTGTTTGTTTAGCAATAGTTGGTACCCCTTACAAGATTCCACCCATTTTTCACATGTGACCTTGTGTCAGCAAGCTCTTGTCTGACATTCCCTAGGTCATTTATCATGATTTTAATTTGTGCTTGGGTTTCAATAGCAGAGTTAGTTAATTTAGAAACTTCTTTTGTTTTAGCATAAAGTTTTCTTTCTAAATCACATTTCATCTGAGTGAATTTTCTCTCAGAATCATTTGCTTTTCCTTGTAAGTGCACATTTGTCTCTCTTATGAGAGCAAAAGATTCTTTGCATGAATTTGAACATAATTTTGTCAAAGATTCTTTTGATACCTGTGACAAGGCAGATTTTGAGGAGCATCCCTCAAATGCCATTAAGGCAAAGTTCTTTCTGCCATTGTCAGGCTCTCCCCAGTTGATGTCAAACATTTTGTTGTCTGCATCAGGATTGCACTCTGTGGTGTCAAAAGGAAGACTGCTCCAGTCAACATACCCTGAAGTAAAAAAACTTTGTTGAGAGGGTTGTTGTTGCTGTGGAGGTTGTTGAGCAGCTGGAAAGGGAGGGATTGATTGTTGGCTCTGCATCTGTTGAGCAGGCATCTGTACATATTGTACTTGTGGCACATATTGGTGTTGTGGAGCTTTTGCCTGTACAAAATGTGCACTCCCTTGTGTTCCATTATTCCTGTTATAATTGGGGTTAAAATTGTTTCCAGACTGAGATTGGTTAAAGCCAGAGCTTCTACACTCTCTAGCAAAGTGTCCCAACTTTTGACACTTGTGACATCTAAGTTTAGATTTGTCAAAACCAATTTTTGTAGAACTGTTAAGTCCTGGAAACTTCCTTCCTGACCTTTTGTAAAATTTATTTGTTTTTAAACTTAACATGGCCAGTTGGTGCAAAATATCCATTTCTTCTAGGTCATCACTGCTGAAACTATTTAAGTCATCCATGATAAAACACATGTTATCAGCAGTTTGACCAAAGTCATTATTGTCATAAACTGGGAATGATCTTTCAGATGAGATCCCAGCAGTTATGTCAATGTGGTCAAAAGATCCAAAACTATTTGAACAAGTTGGTGAGTCTTGTCCCAATAGTGTTGTACTACCTGGTAGATAGTCATCAGCAGTTTTGCCAGAATTTTGTAACTTTTTCTTTTGATCAATTTCTCTCTCAAAAGTAAGTAATCTCCCATGAAGTTTTGTAAGAGTGAGGGAGCTAAAGTCTGGTGAAGATCTTAAGACTATAGAGTATGTTTCCCATTTATCAGGTAAAGACCTTAAAAATCTATGAAGCATAGGTACAGTTGTGTAGGTCTGACCATTTAGCTTTAGCTTAGATATTAATGAGGAAAATCTTTCAAATTGCTGTGTTAAAGTTTCCCCATTAATGTGAGCAAAAGTTTCATATTGTTGAGCCAAGATTTCTCTGGTGTTGGCAATCACCTCTTCAGTTCCTCCAAACTCTTCTTTTAGGCAGTCCCAAAGCTCTTTGGCACTATCACAATGTAATAGGCCAGAGTAGATTTCATTTGGGAGTGCCATTGCCAACATAGAGAAAGCTTTTGCATCAAGCTCAAGTTTTAGGAAATCATCATCAGTATAGTCTTTTGGTTCTTTTGGAATCTCTTCCTTAGTTTCAAGATTTATATTTACTGGTTTATGAGGACCATATATCACAGATCTCCAACAACCTGTGTTGGTCTGTGATAAGGTATGTGCCATTCTCTTTTGCCATATGTTATATTCATTTCTTACAAGCATGGCAGGTTTAGTGGCAGAACCAGTATTATGAGGATCCATTTTAAAGAGTATTGATTTGTCAAATATCTCTTAAAGTGATGGATGTTGATAAAAGTGAGCTTATAATCCTTTGATTGAATATCAATAAGAGCCTGTGTCTGATTCTCAATGTGTTAGATTGATATGTGATCAGATAAACCAGTGCTCTGATACCAATTGTTGGATCAGTATATTGCTCTTTTGTTTGAACTTGCTAGTTGACACTTAAGTGTTTAGCAAGTTCTTGATCAGTGATAGCACAACGGAAGTTATAAGTTTAAAGCTACACTTATCAACAGGAGTTATTACTCCCCCTGGATTCAAGAACTAATAAATGATAAGTATTTATTGAGAATCTAAGTATTGAATGAGAATGAAACACTTTGATAGATTCTCAATAAACATGAAATGGAAATAACAATAATAAGTGTTGAAGGATTTCTTTTATTAAAATCAATGTCTAAAACAGAGGGATGAACCCTTCTATTTATAGACTTTACAAATACATGAACCTTGCCAAAAGCAAGTTGCAACAAGTTGCAGTCTTGGAACTTGTACATAAAGCAAAAAGAAATACTAAAGTAATAAACTACTGATATACAAAGGCGGTGGAAAAGATCTTCATGTAAGTACTGATGAATGACAAACTACTAATGAGTAGTTTGTCTTCAGTAGTTCTTCAGTAGAAGTGTCTGGTTTGAACTTCAGAACTTCTGATGACTTTTCTTCTTCAGCACTTCTGAATCTCTTCTTCAGCAATTTGATCCTTCTTCTTCAGCAGTTCTATACTTAGAGTATTTTGACAGAAGTGAATTAGACTAAGGTTTGCAAAAGTGGTTTCACCAATCCTTTTTGTCCTAACATATTTAGACCTCTAGAGACCCTCTACACAAAGAGTAGATTAGTTAGTTTTAGGAACCAAGCCATTTTGGCTTTGGGTTTACTCTTGAGAATATGAATAGTAACAGTTTGTTTAGGACCATTTTCAGAAATTGTTGATGCACTATTATGTGGACGTCACTGTCGAATAGACTAGGGTTGAGTCATGTATTGTGTTAAATGAGATTGTGGTGATCCATAAGGGCATTTTATGGATCTGATGCATTTGTAAATATAGACCATAATTATAAGCTAGATTCGACCATTCGATAGGGTCGAATGTGGAAAAGTTCCACATTCGACCTTCTTAAATGGGCGAAGGTGACTTTATGATTATGGACTATAAATAGCAATCTCATGTGTTGTTTTCATTTGTAGATTTGAGTTTATGCTTTGAATGCTCTCAAGGGGGAGGTCATGCCCGACCTCCCCTGGCCCCGAGATAGATGTTTATCCTACTGATGACAGTGTCTGTAACCGTTTCTGAATTAATACGAATCTGTGATGACTTTGTTATCGTATGTTTCTGTCTCGTCTCGAATCTCCCGTCTGAAACCGAGTTGTTTTCGCTTAATCGATCCGTGGATTCGGTTTTTAACTGGATTCTCAACTGGTATCAGAGCTATGGTACCGATTTGAACGATCTAACAGTCGTTTGAATCAATCACGGCTCATTTTCATGATTTCAGACGTTAAAATTCAGTTTTTGATTGAAAGGTTTAAACCCTGGAAACCCTAGATTCTTAATTGAACCCAAAATCATGTGATTTCACCATGTTTTTGTGGATTCGAGGGTTAGGTTTTCATTTCCGCACCTTTCTGTACAAGTTTCATCATCAAATTCGAACAATCAGAGTGTTTATGGGCTGATTTGCAGAAAATATTGAAGAAGAACACGTTTTCTGCAAACGGTCGAATGTGCAGCAGATTAGAACTTACGAGTGGTCGAACGTGGCTTGTAAACGGTCGAACGTAGGTTTTGAAGGTCGAATCTGCTAATTTGAATTTATAAGAACGGTCGAACCTGGAAGTTTTCCACATTCGACCTCACAACTGGTCGAATGTGGAATCTTAATTTTAGTCAGGTTTACATGAACTTGGTTCGACCCAATCATGATACATTCGAACATACACAAAGGTTGAATGTAGTGTTATTTCCACTTTCGCGTCTTCGACATAGGGAATGAAAAATTGGTATTTTAAGGTGTAAAAAATTTCGATATGGTAATTTTTGAAGATTTTTCGGAGAATGGTGATGATGTCTACATAAATTGTTGAAGAAATGATGATGATGAAACGTTTTATTGCGGGGTAGTCATGAGAATCAACAGTATGATAATCAGATTCAAATGACTATTATGGGCCAGAAAATAGACAGATTTTATTCCTTAAGATGAAGAATAGTCAACCCAGTTTCAGTGTGTTTTAAGGAACTTGTTCAAACAAAGTTGTTATGTACAAGCATATCAAGACTGAGATCTCAATGTTCTGAAAGTAATGAGGGATCCCAGTAGGAGTCATGTGGCACGTAGATTCAACGAATGTTTCAAGGGTACAGTCCTGAAGAATTTCAAGAGTTGTTGGTGGTTATTGTTGGCCCTATAGAAAACTTCAGTTTCTGAAGCATTTCAAGTCCACAATTGTACCAGTAGTTCCTGCTGAAAACTTCTGATTGCTTGATTCACTCGTCTACGGCTAGTATTCTGTCGAACAGATGAAGTTACTCAAGAACATTTAAAGAGAAGAAAGTGTTATACAATCACAGTCAGTACAGATGAAGAATTTCATAGAAGTACCAGTGTCCAAGTGGATTGTTTTGCACATAGTCACATTTGAGATGTTTAATTGGGTACTGACAATTAGATTTCTCCAGTTGGTGTGAAGGGTGATGCAAAGGTTAAGTGCAGATATGAGACGTGAAATAGTGGTAGTACCTACGTGTTACGTTGAATATCTGATCGGTCAGTATGGAATCATTCTAGCAGAGGTTTTATTAGGCTAGTTGGATTGTGTGTGATGTACTTGGTCTAGATGACATCCCTGGGTACTGATGCTACGTGACTGCAGTGCATTACATTGTCAACTTCACATTGGCGCAACTAGGTGATCTGGTTGTAATTCAGCGGTTCGCTGATTTCGCAAATGATATACGTGGTCTAGCTGACTTCCTGCATATTGATGCTGAGGATCCGTAGTGCATTTGTAACACCCCGGTTTGAGACCTGAAAAATTTTCGCACCTAAAGCTAGTATAACGAATGCCCGAATAATAATAATTAGAAATACATAATTATTAATCTATCTATTTAAGTTGTGTATTCATATTTCGGATTAGAAATTGTATTAAACAATAAATATAGTGTACATGTTGCTTCCGTTGTGCAATTCTGGTATCAACTGCATCCCAACCGACACCCCCTGGGTCGGGTTGTTACAGTTGGTATCAGAGCAACGGTTGTAGCAAAATAGAATATCCTCAGATATTCTATACCACACGAGAACAACTTAGAGAACCTAGCATTTAAGACTCTAAGACTACCTATCTAGGGAATGCATTTAAGACTCTAAGACTACCTAGCTAGGGAATGCCTTGAAATTACATAAGACTGACGAGAGCAAGAAACGAAATAAGTTGAAACTTGAGTACCTGAACACACCAGAATGCTTACAGGGATATAAACCAGTTTGACCAATAAACGGACTTGGTTTGATACGTGAGTGATGACTACAACGGAGATTACTAGAATAATTTCGTGAAGTAAATTGAGGATTACACTTGACGTCATGTAATGGTAAATTTACAGGCACGAAAAAGTTCTAAGAAATCCGAAGAGTCGCCGAGATTAAGGATGTCAACTACGATAACCATGAAGTTGTGCAAGGAAACAGACTATGTTAGAGTCGTAAACAAGTATGTGTTAGGCTCACGTGACCATATTAAAGGTTTTTGAACTTGAAATAGTTAATAAAATTTGGAATATTTTGACGAGTATGTGTGTGCTAGTATATGTGTATAGCTTTCGTGATTAAGTGATGAGCCAACGATAATAACCATAGGCTTATGTGAGAAAATAGACTACGTTAGAGTTGTGAATAACTATATGGTATACTTGGATTACTATAGTAAGGATTTCAAACATGGTAAACTTAGTACGACTCGGTCTATTTTAATAATAGATAGAGACACCTCCATGACTTTGGTAGTGCGTATATATGCGTATTATGATTATTAGTGAAGAATATTACATTCGACTAACTTTCCATGACTAAGAAGTGAGCTAACCATGAGAACCAGGTACCTCGCCAACCTTGGCGTTGCAATTTGAAGGAACCTGAAATACTAAGGTACAATTTGGTCAACGTAACCAATAACCCGAACGAGAGGTACAACTGAAACTCGATAACTTGACAACTATATATTTAATTATAAACACTTACATGTTATATAATAACGCGTGTGGGACATAACGAGCCTTAGATACAAGCAAGATTGATTTATGTATTGGAGCGAATGCGGGCATTGAGAACTAGGGACTTTGGATGAATTGGACACTTGAGACTTGAGACCTAAACGTCATACTAAGACATAAGACTTGGGTCGGAATATAAGCGGCATGTACTAGTATAAACCTATATGTTCCTACACATTGAAACCTTAAACTGAGCCTTAGTATTGGAACAAGGATTCGGGTATGGATATGACAATGAAGACCCGGGCTTAGTAGAAGCGACTTATGTTCTAATTATAAACTTAGGTGAATATTAGAACGGAAGTTACCTCGACATTTTGGATGCTAAAAGCTAAGACATGTTGACTAGAATAACCTATGCTATAACATATGTGTATGAACAGGATTGGGACTAAATAATAGAGTATTAGATTCGTAACCGCATGATAGGTTTTAAAGCTTCCAAAATGTCAACCGGAAAGGCGGCAACTTAGGTTTGAAAATCGGTTAACCATCACGACTACACAACTTTCGCCGACTAAAGGAACTATGATTGACCACTATTTGAGGTAAACTAAAGATTTAATACATGCTCTATTATCTTAATACCCCGCATTGTATCTAGACTTGTGTCAGAATCTTCTTAATCATTTAAAATAAGAACGAGATATTTGTACGAAACTCATTGGAATTATATAGATAGGCCCTAACGGGGGAGTGGATGCGTTCGAAATAACCATTATACGGAATAATTGATAAGAATAAGAGAGCACCGTCAAGGTTAGTAGGAAGAATTTACATGAATAGCAAAATCGATCATACGAGAATATAAGAGTTAGGATTCTAAATAAAAGATATGTGGCATGGATACGGTTAAGATCAATATAGCATGTTTAGATGGTGACTTTTCCATGATTCTTAACATTTTGTCACCACATCCTACACCACGTACCATAGAAAATTTTGAATGCTTAAGAAATTCGACAAGACACTGATGATGTAAATAGAATTAACCACAGTATTGGGCATAAAAGTTATTGAAGTAGCATACAAACCTTAAAACATAGTCTTATATAAGACCCCATTTTAGTCAACTTAGATTAAAAAAAAAAAATTCCTAAAGACCATAAATTCTTAGATTACACATAGAATTTGTCGATAAGGTACGTTTCAAGAACGTTTTCTATCAGGTTTTTGGTGAGATTTTCAGTACGTTTACGAGGCATCATTGGTGTGGTGGGTTAGCTGCGGTACACCCTATATATAAACATCAATGATGCGTTGGAAACAAGACTAGAAGTCAAGCCAAAAACAAATCCGAATCCTTGAAATTTCTAGTACATTTTCGAGGTTATCAAAGGTATGGTGGGTTGGCTGCGGTACACCCTATATATAAACACCTACGGTGCGTCGAAAATGGTATTGGGAATTAAAACAAGGACTGACCTTAATCAATCGATAGTTGAAATCTTTTTTTGACCCTAAGAGTTATGATCTCTATTTCTTGAGCCTGTTATTAGGCTTTGTGACATTGTTAACACTCGGTTAATCTTGAGAGAAATTCCAAAATTTTTGGCAATGAAAGTACGTGTGTAAACGCAATTGAGATAGAAATATATGTTTTAGTAATAAAAGTAAGTGATAAATGTAGTAAACAATATATGAGATATCACCTAAGAACCCGGGTACGTAGTACGAGGTTAGTAAGGAACCACTATAACTGCAATCTGGCTAATTAAAAGGCCGTATACACACGGGCATGTAGACCCGAATGTTGAATTCGATTATGAAATATACTGGATTGCAACGATAGATAGCTCAAGAATAATTCCGAGGACGGAATTCCATTAACGGGGGAGAATGTAACACCCCGGTTTGAGACCCGAAAAATTTTCGCACCTAAAGCTAGTATAACGAATGCCCGAATAATAATAATTAGAAATACATAATTATTAATCTATCTATTTAAGTTGTGTATTCATATTTCGGATTAGATATTGTATTATACAATAAATATAGTGTACATGTTGCTTCCGTTGTGCAATTCTGGTATCAACTGCATCCCAACCGACACCCCCTGGGTCGGGTTGTTACAGCATTACTTGGTCGGTTCATGAAGGATATTGTATTTCTAACTCAATGCAATAGTGCATGTATTGAGGGGGAGACCTGTGATTTTGACTGTTGATGTGCAAGAGATCTGTGGATTCGCCAGCAACGTCCAAGGGGGAGATTGTTGATGCACTATTATGTGGACGTCACTGTCGAATAGACTAGGGTTGAGTCATGTATTGTGTTACAGGAGATTGTGGTGATCCATTAGGGCATTTTATGGATCTGATGCATTTGTAAATATAGACCTTAATTATAAGCTAGATTCGACCATTCGAAAGGGTCGAATGTGGAAAAGTTCCACATTCGACCTCCTTTAATGGGCGAAGGTGACTTTATGATTATGGACTATAAATAGCAATCTCATGTGTTGTTTTCATTTGTAGATTTTAGTTTATGCTTTGAATGCTCTCAAGGGGGAGGTCATGCCCGACCTCCCCCGGCCCCGAGATAGATGTTTATCCTACTTATGACAGTGTTTGTAACCGTTTCTGAATTAATACGAATCTGTGATGACTTTGTTATCGTATGTTTCTGTCTCGTCTCGAATCTCCCGTCTAAAACCGAGTTGTTTTCTAAATCATTGATATAATTATTTATGGCCATTTGTTTCAAAGATAAAGTCTTTTTCAGTTCTGAAACATGTTTCTTATAACCATCAAGTACTCTGTTAAACTCTTTTGCTTCTTTTTGATAGGATTGACAGTTGATTTTAGCACTCTCAAGCTGAACCTTGAGTTGCTTATTCTCCTCTGTCAATTTATCACAAGCATCACAATGTTTAACACAAGTTGAATTTGAAGTAGATTCAGTACTTACCTACTTTGGAGGTTCTGTCATGGCCATCAATGTAAAGTGTGCTTCCTTCCCAGCGAAAAACTTTGAATAATCAATCCTGGTACAAGCATCATCCACCATGCATGATTTCCGGGTCATCAAAAAATCAGCTTCAGCAAGCAATTGGTCAATATCATCATCCAGTGAGTTAGCACTAGATCCAGAATCAGACTCACTCTCCTCATCAGAATAAGCTGAATCATACTGTTCTGGAATATCCAAAACCGAATCAAGAATCAACCCAGATTTCTTCTCTCCACAATCATCACTCTCTTCATTCAACTCCTCGATTCTCACCTCATATATCTTTTCAGTCACTAATTCCTCTTCAACCTCTACCGGCTAATCCAAATTCATCTGCTGTGCAACACAAGCCACATTCCCAGTTGTAATCTCTTCAACACCTAACTGTATCCCTGTCCAATCAAACCCTTCGTGTTTCTGTATCACCAAAGCTTGGTTTTGATTATCTGTTTGGGTTTGTGTGTTTGGTGTAGAAACAGGAATGATTGTTCGGTTTGAATTTTGTGGTGTTTGGTTTTGGTTTTGGTTTTGGTTTTGTGTTGTGTTTTGTCTAACAGTGTTGTTTTGTGGGGTATTTTGGCGGTTTTAATAGTTATTCTGTGGTTGAAAGCTTGAAATATTAGGACTTTGGTAAGATACCTGATTTTGAGTTTGACGAGTTTGGTAGTTAGAGTTGAAAGGATTTCTATTCCCCTGCTGTGCTGGTTGTGTGCATTCTCTCTTAAAATGACCTTTCTCACCACAATTGAAACAAGTCACTTTGGCTTTGTTGAAGCCATAAGTGGTGTTCGGGGAAGTAGAAAGATCAGTTCTTCCAGTTTTCTGAATGAGATCAGTAGCTCTCCTCATAATACTTGCAAATGCCCATTGAATATCCATGAGCTCCATTTCTTCCTTATCAATCTGTGCGTAGTCTTCATTGGTCAAGTTGTTATTACCAATTTGACTCGCAACAAGCCCATTATAAGATGCTACCATGGCTGACACCAATGCTACGTGTTGTTGAGCAATCTCTAAAGTAACATTGTTTAAGTTCGATGTCTCCAGCACAATCGGGCTTTGATTTGTTTGACTTTGGCTGATTTACATCAAATTCACTTGAGGGATGTATGTTTGTTGTTGAGGTTGGTTAGCAGAATAACAGGCTGCTTGTTGCATGGGGTGAGAATGGTGGGATATAAGTTGTAGTAGGGTATGATGGTGGGGTATATGATGAAGTTTGAGAAAGATAATTGATAGGTGTTTTGGTTGGTTCAACATGGTTAGAGACGCACGCGATGTGTGGAGCAACATTTGAACTCGAACTTGAACAAGAAAGAGAAGAAGAAGTACCACCATGATACAATTCTGGATTCTGAGGAATTTGTACTCTTTTTGCCTTCCTATTTTCTTCCATCTCCTTATTCTCTAGCTTCTGAATAAACTCGTTAATGGTCCAATATTGGTACGCATCCTTTTCCTTCAATACCTCTATATGTTGATTCCAGTATGGTGGCAACGCATCGGCAAACTTGTCCACCAACTCTGACATAGGTATGCTTATCTCGTAGCTTGAAAGCTCAGTGAATAAATGACAATACCTTGGAACCAGCTCCTTCAGCGTCTCGTTCCCCATGTAGCTGAAGTTCTCAAACTCTTTCCTAAGTTCCTCCATCCTCAACTTCCTTATCTTCTCATTTCCATCATGCCGATTCTTTAAAATGTCCCACAACTGTTTAGATGTTGTGCAAGACCCGAACTGATGTAACAAATCGGTATTGATGGCCTGGGACAGTTGAGAGAACGCCTTCTTCTCAATAGCAAATTTCTTCTTTTCATCGTCTGCAAGATTCTCCAACGGAATTGGCTCACCCGTGTTCTCCAAGATTAGAGCAACATAGCCCTTCACAATCATCTGCCAAGCTTCCGTTCCCTCTAAACCCATTCCCTCAAGATGTATCTTGAATTTGGTTTTCCAAGTGTTGTAATCAATCATCTCCATAAGCTTTGGTGGACGGCTTCCACTCCCCGAAGACAAGTCTTGAATAAGAGTTGAACTAGCATTTGTCGTCTGAGAGTGTACCACTGCTGCTGCTACTCCCCAATAATCAGCCATCGGCTGTGGTTGTGGTTGTGCAACATGTTGAGGAATAGTACTAGTCATCGCCATGTAGTTAATTGGATCCATGGTTGTCTGCCGTTGTGGTGTCGTGTTAGGTCGTGATGTAGTAGGAAAGTTCCACATATCAATCTGAAAATGATTAAACACGAAAAGATTAGAAAAATTTTATAACAGATTCTACGTTCGACCCTTTGATGTAATCGTGTGGTCGAATGTACAAAATAGTTCACTTTCGACCGTTTGTCAAGGTTCGAATGTAGAAAATAACCAACTCAAATCACTTTCGACCGTTTACACCCACTTTCGACCACCCGTTTGGTCGAATGAACAAATAAACTCTGAAAAACTCTAGATTCGACCAACTAACACCCACGTTTGACCAAATAAACCTTGGTTCGACCAAATAAACACACTCTTTTGACCAGTCTCCCTAGGTTCGACCCTGCTTGATTCAAAAACGGTTATTCTTTGAAAATCAGTTAATTTTGATCAAATTTTTCAAAAGTTGATGAAATTTGATGATTTTTATCAGGTTTTGCCTCGGATTTGATTTGGAACAAGTTTAACAAAGAGAATTATGAGTTTTATCCATGAAAACAAGTTCTAATCAATCAATTTATCACCAAAATCAGTTTATCAATGAAAAACAGAAAGTTTTGATCAAAATAGGGTCCAAATCAGCTGTACTATTATCAAATTGTAGTTGTTTGATCCATATGGCTCTGACGTCACTGTCGAATAGACTAGGGTTGAGTCATGTATTGTGTTACATGAGATTGTGGTGATCCATAAGGGCATTTTATGGATCTGATGCATTTGTAAATATAGACCATAATTATAAGCTAGAATCGACCAATCGCAACCAGCATGAATCTTCTTCGCATCACAGTATCTAACCATTTTCTAAAACCTGACAGCTTGATCAGCATCCTCATCTTTGAAATAGATCTGATTCTTGTTCAAAGTTTGTATGTCTTGTTCATAAAAGTTCATCAGCCACATGGGATCCCAGACTCTAATCTTCCCGCAGATCTTGGGATCGTTTTCCAACACTATGACTGTAACACCCCGCCCCTCTCACCACCAATATTGTCCGCTTTGCCCCAATGGGTTGCCCATCCAGAGCTCACGGATTTGTTTTTGGTTGCCCAGTGGAGACTTCCCAGGAGGTCACCCATCCTAGAAATTTCTCCCACCTGAGCACGCTTAACTATGGAGTTCTCCTCTCATCCACTAACATTAAGCCCCAACACGCGTTGGTGATTTAAGAAGCAAGACATTACTTATGAACCAAGGATCTCTCCTGGCCACGACCGATGTGGGATTTTCCTGGGGTGTCACATTCACCCCCTGTTAGAGTCTCATCGTCCCTTGATGAGGTATGCACCCACCATCCTGAACGGCACAGGAGTGGCTCTGATACCAATCTGTCACACCCTCAAATTTCCACTGCGGGGTTTATACCGCGAGGCGCATGACATACCAGGATCCCATAGCCATAAGTCATATGAACGAACTCTAAATGCCCAAACCATTTAGTTTGTTTTCAAAAAAACCAAGTTTAATTAAGCTGTGGAAGCGTAACCAAATTTAAACCATTTAAAAACCATGCACAAAACAACGCGCCCAAATTAAAACCATACGAAAGAATACGTAAAAGCATAATACGTAATTTAGGTGTATGCCCAAGACTCAAATGCAGTGAAGTGTGCAGTGCTTTCTAATCGTGGCACCGGAAGCTAACTACCTGCAAAAGCATTTATATCGTGGGTCAACAAACAATGTTGGTGAGTTCCCTAAGTAAAGAAAATGAGTAAGTAAATGCGCTGCTTTCCAAAACCATGTAAGTAAGTAAAAGCGTAAGTCCTCCAGACCAAAATGTTCAAGTGTTATCAGTTTAAGCGTGTCAGGGGTAGCTAACCCACTCCTTGCAACTATATAGTATTATTGGGACACCTTCAATAATATAATAATTTGCCTCAATAACTAGTGTCTATCAACACCAGTTCTCAAATGTGGTCAGAAGTTCATGCCTGTGACCCAAGCACCTCAGGTATGAGGTTGCTGCACAACCTAATAGCGCTATCAACTAATACCCCACTCGCCTCCAGCGATTAACCCAATAATATGCAAGGACTTTTCAAATGATAGAGTGTTTAGTTCACAAAGGACCAATAAGTTTTAAACTGATCAAAACCCGATCCACACAAGGAATCGTAAACCCGACCCACACAAGGAGTCAAAACCCGACCCACACAAGGAGTCATAGCATCCCAACCGGGGATGTGTAAGTAGTCCCAAACCGGACTAGAAAAAGTTAAGAACGTTGTCTCAAACCCGAGACGCTTGCTTTTGAGAAAAAGTAGTGAAACTCACCTTAGTAAGCAAGAAAATAAATCCAAACTCCAAAGTAGGGTGTGCTACCCACTCCCTAGTACATGTGTCACTAAGTGAGTATATGTGTAATACCATTACACCATATAACCTGTTTTTCCAAGATGTTTTAAATATTCCAAATCGTGTAAGTGACACCTAGTGATTCTACACGCATAAGTACACCCTACAGACCCGTTGGTGAATATGCTGGTTATCATTAGCTTAACACTTCATATGCTTCTCATATAAGTGCCTATTCAAGTACACGTCAAATACACACCAAATAGGACTCCCATTAGTCACATAAACTCACAATACACAATCTGCGTTTTTATGACAGATTATGCGCCATAAAGACGAATTTATTAAATATACTTATCTAGTGAGTTAGACTCCCAAAATGTTACTAAATATTCTAGGGGATCTACTGGACAAATATATATTTTTATTTTATGATAAAACCTTGTACAAAAATTATGAAAATTCACGGAACACAGCTACATTAAGAAAATACACATAACAGATCAGTTTAGTAGAAAAATTTCCAAAAATCGTGTATTGATCCAAACGGGATAACTCCACTTGGAAAAGCCAAGTTATTCCAATGTTAACCTACTGTCCAAATTTCATAACTTAATTACTTCTAAAACTCGAGTTATGATTGTTTAAAGTTGACTCAGTTTGTTAATCCGAAAATCTGACATGACCTTTAGTCAAAGAAAATTCCAAAAACATATCAAACGACATCCAAATCAGATGATTTTTTCCATTATAAAAATCTAAGACCATGTAAAATCCATTCATGCAACGAATCGATCAAAACAATTATTTTCAAGCCACGTAACAGACCCTACAAATCGACATTCAGATTCTGTCCAGATTCTAATCATGCAATATTATCAATTATATCAAACCCTAGTTGCATATTATCAATCAATAACACCTAATAATCATCATACAACATTAATTAGAACCACATCTTATCAAAACCCTAATGATACATCATAAACATCATCATTCACAACCCTAGAAGTCTAAAACATCAAGAACATGCATAACCATGCCACCTATCAATTACTAATCGCGTAAGATTATGTTTAACCCATTCAATCTTTATAAACCTCAAGTTTTAATCTTTATGGAAACGTTTTAGACCTGGACAAACTTAGTTATAAGGTTTTATAACATATTAAAGAAGATTAAAACACAAGAGATTGAAGATTATACCGCAAGCTCTTCAAAAGAATCAACCGAATGCTCTTAAAGCTTCCCGATCGATGTTCTTGCGCCTTAGCAGGTGTTTAGGGGTTAATATTTCGTAATAGGGCAGTGGGGACGATTAGGGTTTGAGTTTAGGAGATACAAGAGGCCTAAGGTTTCTTAAATAGTAGTTTAAGGCGGTTTGGGCTCGTCAGGCCACCGTGAGCGGCTGCTCACAGCTTCCCGGCTCGCTCCGGGTGACCTGCTTCGTTGCCCAGCCTATTTCCTTCGATGTTTTCGCTATTTTGGACCATAACAAGTGTAACCCCATGTGTTAAGACCCCAACCATCCTAATGGTCCATCCATTATGGTTTTTATTAACGTATTCGGTTTAAGTTCACGTAATCACATACAGTTTGCACATAGTTTCATAGAGTATCATAAAAGCACGTAATCGCAATCAATCTCAATCAATTAATTCACAATTATTTAACTTCGTTGTTCACCAACGTCCGAGGTTCACTAATCATGTATACAGTAAGCTAATTCCCCGAATTATCACTTCATGTAGTTATTAACCTATAACTGTGCAACGTGTGTCCTATCTAGCTAACCCTAGTTAAGTAGAATGCAAGGAATGTAACTAGAGTTTAGTTAAAGTGAGAACCTGAAATTGCGGGGTATCACAATGACTATTTCTGAGGTATACTAGTCATAATACCAGAAAATGAATTTATCAGTGAAGTCTTGCTCCATAGGCATGAGAGAAACCTAGGTCATAATCTCTGGTGGAGTGATCTTTTGTTTCCAAATGGGCTTACCAGTGATATGATGTAGCTCATCAGTCTGGTAGCTCGTTGGATACTGTAGCAGTATAAGATTCCACTGTGTGTTGCTTTCTTTTTCGAACACTCTTCTATACATCTCCAGCTCACCATCTGTCTTGATCGGCTTCAATCTTGCAGGATCACGAACATACCAGTATGGTAAGCTCTAGATCTTAAATACACTTAAGAAATAGAGAATGCCGATCTCGAGCTTAATACCGATCGTGTTGAACTGAGCCACGTACATCCAGCTAACTATATTACCAGACATGAGATTCCATCTCTGGTTAACTTTTCGGGCTTGAACTGGCTCGGGCTTCTTCTTGAGGAACCAATCTTCATATGCTGCTTGAACCCTTCCTGTTCTTTCAGCACTAGTCTTGGGTTCTTCTGTAATCGGCTGGTTCTTCAACCATCTATCAAACCATCTCATA
The DNA here is from genome assembly GCA_030844895.1 of Ambrosia x helenae. NCBI lineage: Eukaryota > Viridiplantae > Streptophyta > Magnoliopsida > Asterales > Asteraceae > Ambrosia > Ambrosia x helenae. The sequence goes on along the minus strand of CM061233.1, from coordinate 38,060,533 downwards.
AACATCATTAGGGGGCATATTTATCGTCACTTTGCTTTTCTTAGTTTCTTGCACGTATTCAGGGTATTCTTCAGATGTGATGTCTTCAATCCCAATATCGTCCAACATAATATCTTCATTAAATGGTTCAAAAGGTATCAATGGAGTGAACTGTTTATACTCAATGTCGAAGATTTGGGCCATTTCGTCCTTGGATGGCTCTGGATGTATTTCATATTCTTCAAGATCCATATAAGGTTTAGTAACTGGATTCCCATCGTCATCAGTGAAGAACATTTTGTAGTACTTTTCTGTCCACTCTAGATGTACTGATTTGGTAGCTACAACATCCTTGAAAATTCTGAGATCTTCTTCAGTTGGACCGGATTACGAGGAAGATTCTCCTACACCAGAGTCACTACCACTTTGTGTCACACCCCGCCAAGGCGGAAACGCGAGGTGCGACTTCGAAAGATTTCCAAGCATAAAAGATCACACGAGCTTGAATTAAAACAAAGTAGGAACTTTCATTAAACAACCAAATCCATTCAACGAAAGTTAATTGTTTAATTTTATAACCATTGTATATAAATGTCTACAATTATTATGACCACACAACGGTCCAAAAGAAGGTATCCCACACATGCTCCCACGCGACCCCTGCAAGTTCCATAGTCCATGCTAATTTCCTGAAAAAACATGCATGTAAAATATATGGGTCAACATAAAGTTGGTAAGTTCACTGGTTTTGTAAGGCCCTAAAATTGTATAGGTTTATGCTTGTCTTTATCAAACACACTAATATTTATTGGGCTTAGTTTTTGTTTAGGCTTGGGTCAGGCCATGGGGGCCAATTGGGTAGAGGCTCCTATATATTATCATGTTTAGTTCATTTGTAGGGGCACCTCTTTTACATTTAGTAACCATGTAGTCCCCTGTGTGAACCTTGTACCAGACGAGTTCTCTCGTGTGCAAGGTTCATAGAGATCGTACCAGACGGTTCTTTGAAACCGTGTGCGATCGAAGCATTCGGCACGAAGTTATTAATAATATATTGTTTTGTTTCTTCTTTTGTTCTTACATTCAATCTTGTTTTCCGCGCTCGATTGAGTGTGTTTGATACCCCGGAGAGGATTCTGGACTAACAATTGGTATCAGAACCTAAGAAGTCTTTCGAAGGCTCGGTTCGGTATCAACACGAAGATCAAAAGAAGGTTTAGCATATTTTCGGGGGATGTAGTTTATCTTATTGTTTTGAATCGTGACTGGTAGATGTTTGTGGCCGACTATTATGGTTATGATTATGAATGGGATATTATGGGTTATTGAACGTGTGCATGGCTGGATTCACGAGTGAAATTGAAGAACCTGAAGTTTCATTGAAGATCGCTTGCATTTTCGCTAAGATCAAACTCCGAGATAAACATGGTATTAAGTTTCTTTTGGTTATGGTTCTTTCATAATTTTCGTCCATGTTATGCTTGATGGCCGTAGCTATGTTCTGAAAATGTTTTGCTTTTTTGAGTCGGATTCATGATTCTTGGGTTGGTGTTTCTGGTTTGATGATTGACTATGATTTGTTTCGGATATGAGTATTTAGGGATTGAGTGTGTGCCGATTGTTTACGAAATTTTGATTATTCATGTTTGAATGTTTGGTTTGAAGATCCGCAGCCGATTCGGTATTAGATCAAACTCCAAAACTAGTTATGTATTCGACTAGTCTTTTGGTTAACCACCATTTTATCATGTTCATGTTATAATCAAAAGTCTATTGGTTGATATTGTTGTCAGCCGAGTATGATGGTTCAAGGGTCTGGGTTTTTTTTTTTGAACTTGCTGGATGAATGTTCTTGAGGTTCATAATGATGTTCATTAAAATTATTAGATTGTTCTTGAAGGGAAATCTTGATCGGTTTGGATGAGGATTGAGGATCGAATTATATTGATCCTTCATACGTAAAGATGGGTGCTAGTGATTATTTGATCAGAGTTGGATCTGGTATGGGTGTTGTTCAAGAATTCGGGATCCTGGATGAATCCGATTATGGTTTGTTACGTGATTAAGTTGTTTCCTTCTTTGAAGGAGATAATCATGGGATAGGATTTTGAAAATAAATGATAATATCCCTTTATTTGGAATGGTTTTAATGATTGACTTTTTTAAAAATAAATCAAACTTGGAGATGAAGATGGCGCCGTTTTTTTTATGTATTCGAAATACATGGGGCGGAAAATTAGTGAGTTTGCTTTATATGTCTGGTCTGGAGGCGGTGAGATACATCAGAGATCCGACGATTGCTCTGTACGTAAATGGATCAGTTAGCTCCCCCTTAGCGTCAACTCCAATCCCATGATTAGGTTGTATTGGGGTATCCATCGACTTCGAATCATCCATCTGGAATCGGCTCAAGACTTCAGAAACGTATTTCGTCTGGTGAATAAAGATCCCTGTTGGTCTTTGTTCCACCTGTAAGCCTAGGAAAAACTGCATCTCTCCCATTGCGCTCATCTCGAACTTTTCCTGCATAAGACGTTCAAAATTCTCTGCACAAAAGTTCGTTAGTAGACCCAAATATAATATCGTCAACATAAATCTGGAATAGAAGCAAGTCATCGCCTGTTCGTTTAGTGAACAGTGTGCAATCTACCAAACCTCGCTTGAATCCTTTTGAAAGAAGATACGTGCTCAGCTCCTCATACCATTGCCTTGGAGCTTAGTTCAACCCGTAGAGAGCTTTGTTCAAAATGTAGACCATATCCCGGTGAATAGGATCTTCAAAGCCTGGTGGTTGACCTACGTATACTTCCTCCTTGACCACACCGTAGAGAAACGCGCTCTTGACATCCATTTGATACACCTTAAATTTCTTGAATGATGCAAACGCTAGAAGCATTCGTATTGCCTTTAAGCGTGCAACTGGTGCATAGATTTCGTTGTAATCGATTCCCTCCACTTGATGAAATCCTTGTACAACCAAACGAGCTTTGTTCCTTACGATCACTCCTTTGTCATCCTTTTTGCATTTGAATACCCTTTTCGTTCCAATCTTCTCTCTTCCTGGGGGCAAATCTGTCAGTGTCCAAACGCCAAGTTTCTGAAACTGCAACAACTCCTCTTGCATTGCTTCCACCCAAGCGTCGTCCAAAAGAGCATCCTTGTAAGTTCGCGGCTCAACCTTCTAAACATAACAAGCAAAAGACCAGTCATTCTGCAAACCAGATTTTTGTATTTTGGCATATAAAGCAAGATTGCCAAGGTTTTCCGGTGAGTTAGCATTCCTCAATTGACCTCTCGTCTTCACACTGCTACCAGGATCGCCAATAACCTGCTCGATCGAGTGAATTCGATGTATCTGAGATTCCGGATAATCTGGTACTTGGACTCCTGTCTAAGTAGTTAAGTTCTCTGCAGAAACCAGATCATTACCCACATTTGATGATGAAGCACCATTTGTAGTTGGGTTCACTGGTGGTGTCACTGTAGCATGATCTAAGATAGCTTCACTTGTAACCTCACCGTCGTCATCTTCTGATTCTGATGAATTCAACGTTGTGGAAGCTTCTTGGAATACCTCTTCTTCAATGACGGGAACATTGGTATCATTAGAAGCTGTTTGGGGGTTCACGATGATTGGACACACCAACGGTGATGTCACTGCGTTTTCGACCTCGTAATATAAACGTAATACAGCCTCTTCAACCAAGCTATCTAGGTTGAATGATTCAAAGAAATCTTTGTAATCAAACATCCAGTCTGGACCGCTTCCCTGCAAATTCTAAGTGTACCGTTGCACTTCAACGTTAGCCCACTCCTCGACCTGACGAGTCCTTTTGTTGAATACCCGTTTGAGCGGGGTTGCATATCAAACAAAGTATCCTTCCTCGGCCTTCGGTGCAAACTTCTCAGATGGATTAAGCATAGTACAAGGAGCTCCAAACGGTTCTAGATACTCTAAATTCGGCTTTCGACGATTCAACAGCTCATAAGAAGTTTTGCCAAACTTCTTCACCGTTAAAACACGATTAAGAGTATAACAAGCTGCATAAATTGCTTCGTTCCAGAACATTACCGGAAGATTTGAGTCCGAAAGCATTGTCCGTGCCGTTTCAATTAGAGTCCTGTTTTTTACGTTCCGCGACGCCGTTCTGTTGTGGGGTATACGGAACACTGTATTCATGATTAATACCTTTGTTTTCACAAAGATCGTCCATCTGTGCAATTTTAAACTCCGTCCCATTATCACTCCTAATCCTCTTGATCTTGAGACCATAGATATTCTCCAGACGAGTGAACAGAACTTTCAAATTATCAAACGTGTCTCTCTTTCGGTGTCAGCACATAACCCATGAGAATCTTGAAAAATCATCAGTCACCACAAGACAGTATAATTCCCCAACATGACTCTTACGCTTGACCGGTCCAAACAGATCCATGTGCAAACGTTCAAGTGGCAATTCAACGGAATTAACTTTCTTTGGCCTATGGGATTGTTTGTGCTGCTTACCCTTTTTACAACTCACACACTTGTCATTTGAGTGAAAATGTTTGACGTTCACGCCTGTGACAAGTTCATTCTTCACCAATTGATTCATCTTTCTTAGGTGAATGTGTCCCATTCTCCTATGCCACATAATGGATTCTTTTTCTATAGCCTTGGAGAGAAAACACGTGACTTGGACTTGGGTGGTCATTGCTTTCGACATATCGAGAATGTACAAGTTATTCACTCTCGGCGCCTTTAACATCACCCACTCTTTTGGTAGCTCAAAACCCGGCTTGAGTATGTAGCAAGATTTGTCGTCAAAGTACACAGAAAATTGCTTGTCGCATATCTGACTGACACTGAGCAGATTGTAATCTATTTGCTTCACATAAGAAATTCTCTCAAAACTCACAATTCCATTGCTCACACTACCCTCCATGGTAATATAACCTCCTTTGTTCCCTGCAAACGCAACATAACCTCCATTGATGTTTCGAATATCAAATAGTAGCGAAAGATCCCCTGTCATGTGGCCAGAAGCTCCACTGTCAACAATCCAAAGACTGCTCACAGGGCCAGCTGAAGCTCCCTGCATATATCAAGTAAAGAAGTTAGATTTTTCAGGGGACCCAAACCTGTTTGGTCTTGGGTCTTGAACAGTTTGTTTCAAAGAATCAGATTTATCACAAACATCTTGATTTTTATCAACCTTTTTCTTTTCACACAAATTTTTCTCAATTTCTGGTTTCACATTTTGTTGTGAAGTTGAAGCACCCTCAGAACCCTTTGGTGACCAAGATTATTCAGATCTTTTCAAGATCCGCGTCTGAGATTTTGGGGTCTCATCCGGTTTCCTTACTTCATCCTTGAACGATACCTTCTTGGTTACCTTCTCTGATTTAACAGAGACAGGTCTAACTGTTGGTTTGACATTAGGTTTAACATGAACCTTTTTGTTGTCAATAGTTGCGTTCACCATTGGTTTCTCAGTGGCTATCTGGTTGCGTCTATCATATGTCATCTAACGATTTTCCCTCCTTTTGAAATAATTGCTTTGATTATAAAAAGGTGCCGGTTGAGGGACAAATCGTCTTTGTGGATAACAATGATTATCGACCGGACATTCATACTTTTGTTTCATCTCCACCTCGTGCCTCTTGTGTCATACATACGGGCAGTTGGCAAATAAATGCCCTCTCTCCCCGCACTTAAAACACGCACGGTACTCTTCATAATTTTCCTTGACATTCGACTTAGAATAACTAGAGATAGGATATTGATCATCCATACACCTTCTTCTTAAACTCTCAGGAGCGGGGTCCTTTGAGTAAGTCGGCTCAAGAAAACCATTTGACTTATCTTTTGGTTTAACAAATTGTGTGACATTGACCTTTGGCTCTTTAGGAATATCCGAATGAATTTTCTTTAAGATTGCTGGAGGTATATCATTTGTTCGCTCATGTTTCGGGAACCAAATGGTACTTTCCTGCCAGATCTTTTCAATTTTTGAATAATTTGCAAATTGAATCGGATATTCTTCATCAGAAATGATCTTATCGGAGCCATGCATCCGATAGAAAACTTTGACAGGTTTGTCACACGATTCATTTTTCTCTTTATTTGATTTTTCAATTTTCTTTTCAATTTTCTTTTCAACTTTCTTTTCAACAGGCTTCACTGATTGATTCTTTCTATGAGCGTTAGCCATGGGATGGATAATCTGAGATGGTGAAACAGGTTCAGTAGTGATGATGTGATTTTCATCAGGAATATCACTCATCTTTTTAGAAACCGTCTCAGACTGTTCATCCTCTTAATCAGAATCATCAGCAACAACCACACCCTCATTATTTCCCAGAACAGGTCTAACATCAGAATATGGGTCTCCCACACTGGATGTGTTTAACTCGTTATCCGAAGTAGAGTCAGATTTAACTGAGCTCTCCGGTGCTATTGAATGCAAATTATGGTTTTTAAACAACACCGGAGCTGGGACAGCTTTGTAGTTTGCACTACTAGACTGTGAAGGCTCTTCTATTATGTGGTCAACAACATAAGCGATATGCTTATAACTCTCAAGCTTTTTGTTTACTTTCTCTGCAAAGCACTTGATGGTGGCCATTTCAAATTTTGTGTTTTCTAAATCATTGATATAGTTATTTATGGCCATTTGTTTTAAAGACAAAGTCTTTTTCAATTCTGAAACATCTTTCTTATAACCATCAAGTACTCTGTTAAACTCTTTTGATTCCTTTTGATATGATTGACAGTTGATTTTTGCACTCTCAAGTTGAACCTTGAGTTGCTTATTTTCATCTGTCAATTTATCACAAGCTTTGCAATGTTTAACACAAGTTGAATTAGAATTAACAGTAGATTCAGTACTTACCTATTTAGGAGGTTCTGTCATGGCCATCAGTGCAAAGTGTGCTTCCTTACCAACGAAAAACTTGGAATAATCAATTCTGGTGCAAGCGTCATCCACTATGCATGATTTCCGGGTCATCAAGAAGTCAGCTTCGGCAAGCAACTGGTCGATGTCATCATCCAGTGAGTTAACACTAGATTCAGAATTAGACTCACTCCCCTCATCAGAATAAGTAGAAACAAACTGCTCTGGAATATCAGCAACTGAATCAAGAATCATTCCAGACTTCTTCTCTTCAACATCAACATTCATATCATCATTCAACTCCTCAATCTTCAACTCACTCATCTTCTCAGTCACAATCTCTTCTTCAACCTCCACCGGTTCATCCAAGTTCATTTGCTGTGCCACATAAGCCACATTACCAGTAGTAATTTCTTCAACTCCTAACTGCATATCAGTCCAATCAAAACCCTCATCCTTTTGTATCACCAAAGCTTGATTTGGGTTCTCGGTTTGGGTTTGTGTGTTTGGTGTAGAGATGGGAATGATTGCTCGGTTTGAATTCTGTTGTATTTGGTTTTGTGATGTGGATTGTCTAGCATTGTTATTTTGTTGTTTATTTTGGCGGTTTTGATAGTTGTTGTGAGGTTGAAAACTTGAAATGTTGGGACTTTGGTATGATACTTGATTTTGATTTTGGGTTTGTTAGTAAGTAGAGTTGAATGTATTTCTATTACTTTTTCGTGTTGGCTGTGTGCACTCTCTTTTGAAATGTCCTTTCTCATCACAATTGAAACAAGTAACATTGGCTTTGTTGAAGCCATAAGTGGTGTTAGGAGAAGTAGAAAGATCAGTTCTCTCGGTCTTTTGAATAAAATCAGTGGCTCTTCTCATGATACTTGCAAAAGCCCACTGAATATCCATCAGTTCCATTTCTTCCTTGTCAATCTGTGCGTAGTCCTCATTGGTCACGTTGTTGTTCCCAATTTGACTAGCAACCAATCCATTGTATGATGCTACCATAGCTGAAGCTAATGCTACATGTTGTTGGGCAATCTCAACAGTAACATTGTTTAGATTTGATGTCTCCAACACAATCGGGCTTTGGTTAGTTTGACTTTGAGTAATTTGCATCTGGTTCATTTGAGGATTGTGTGGTTGTTGTTGTTGAGGTTGGCTAGCAGAGTAACATGCTGCTTGTTGCATGGGTGAAAATGGTGGAATATAAGTAGTTGTGGTTGGATATGATGGTGAGGTATATGAAGATGTTTGAGCTAGGTAATTGATTGGTGTTTTGGGTAGTTCAACAATGTTAGATACGCATGCGATGTGTGGAGCAACATTAGAAATAGTACTGGAAGTAGAATGGGAAGAAGATGTACCACCAAGATACAATTCCGGATTCTGAGGAATTTGAGCCCTTTTTGCTTTCCTCTTTTCCTCCATCTCCTTGTTTTCCAGTTTTTGAATGAACTCGTTGATAGTCCAATACTGGTACGCATCCTTCTCTTTTAACACCTCAATATGTTGGTTCCAATACTGGTACGCATCCTTCTCTTTTAACACCTCAATATGTTGGTTCCAATTCGGACATAGGTATGCTAATCTCATAGCTTGAAAGCTCTGTGAGTAAGTGGCAATACCTTGGGACCAACTCTTTTAATGTCTCGTTACCCATGTAACTAAAATTCTCAAACTCTTTCCGAAGCTCTTCCATCCTTAGCTTCCTAGTCTTCTCATTTCCATCATGCCTGTTCCTCAACATGTCCCATAGATGTTTAGAAGTTGTGCAAGAACCAAACTAATGAAGCAAATCAGTGTTGATAGCTTGAGACAATTGAGAAAATGCCTTCTTCTCAATAGCAAATTTCTTCTTTTCATCATCTGCTAGATTTTCCAATGGAATAGGTTCTCCCGTGTTCTCCAAGATCGGAGCAACATAGCCTTTCGCAATCATCTGCCACGCCTCAGTTCCCTCTAAACCCATACCCTCCAAATGGATCTTGAAATTGGTCTTCCACGTGTTGTAGTCGACCATTTCCATAAGCTTAGGCGGACGGTTTCCACTCCCCGAAGACAAGTCTTGGATAAGAGTTGATATGGCATTAGTCGTCTGTGAGTGAACCGCTGCTGCTGCTACTCCCCAATAGTCACCAATCGGTTGCGGTTGTGGTTGCGCAACATGTTGAGGAATAGTACTAGTCATCGCCATGTAGTTGATAGGTTGTGATGGTTGACTAGACTTTTGGGCAGCAACCAACCAAGGATCCATGGTTGTCTGCTATTGTGGTGTCGTGTTAGGTCGTGGTGTAGTAGGAAAGTTCCACATCTTGATCGGAAAATGATTAATCACGAAAAAATTAGGAAAGTTTAAAACAGATTCCTCCTTCGTATGTGTCGAGTGGTCGAACGAGTCAAATTGTTCTCCTTCAACCGTTTTAAAAAATACGAATGACAAATATGACAAACACAAATCACTTTCGACCGTTTTAAACTCTCTTTCGACCGTTTGATTTCACCTTCGACTGTCCGAATGGTCGAATGAGACAAATATGGTCGAATGTACACCAATACACTACCAAACTCTAGGTTCGACCAGTTAAAACACCACCTCTGACCAAAAATCCTTTGGTTCGACCAAATTAACACACACGTTCGCCCATTCTCCCTAAGTTCGACCCTGCACTTTCAAAAACGGTTATTCTTTGAAAATCAGTTAATTTTGATCAAACTTTTCAAAAGTTGAAAGAATTTGATGATTCTAATCAGGTTTTGCTTCGGATTTGATTTGGAACAGGTTTATCAAAGAGAATTATGCATTTTATCCATGAAAACAAGCTCTAATCAATCAAATTATCACCAATTCAGTTTTATCAATGAAAACAGAAAGTTTTTGATCAAAATAGGGTCCAAATCAGCTGTAAAATAATCAATTTGTGGTTGTTTGATCCATATTGGCTCTGATACCTCTTTGTATGCGCGTAGGATCGTCAAATCTACAAAGATAGTGATCAAACAAGTTTGATTCAGGTGCGGAATCCCTGAATCAATCACAAAATGATAATGATACTAACAAAACACAAAAATCATCTTTAAAAGCTTCATTTCATTCATAAAAACACTCAATTACACGTTAAAATAAGCTTTACAATCAATATATGACGTGAATTAAGTTTACACAAAACCCTAGGGAGAGACTCAAACAGGAGGGAACCAAAACTTACATTCAAAATGAGCTTAACCTATTTATAGGCCTGCACATTCGCCCATATTGCTTGGTCGAATGTGCAGGTTCGCCCATTCATCATGGTCGAACTAAGCTATACATTAACATCTATTCTACCTTCGACCTCCTATCTCTCCTTCGCACCAATAAGTCTCCTTCGCACCTTTAGAATCTTTCATTCGCCCGTTTATCCTTCCTTCGACCATTCATCAGAACACAAAAACATATGTTAATTGTAATCCAAAGCATTAGTCGCACAAAATGCATCTACAATATGAGATTGGAGAGATGGAGCAGTTGATGTGGTTGGCATAGGTGAAATAAATAGCATGAAGGGTGTGGGTTTAGCTGGTTGGGATGGTTTGAACTAAGGAACCCTGATTTCAGAGAGTATTCTCTAAAGCTCAGAGTCTACAGAGGGTGTAGATGTGATAGTCTGAACAGATACTGCAGCTAAGCTCGGCTCAGTAAAGATTGTAGATTGTTCCATAACTGGTGTGGGAATAGGAGTTGTGGTGGCAACTGAAGTGGTGATGGTTGATGTTTCCACTGTTGTGGTTGCTGCGGTAGAGATAACGATTTCTCGGGTGAATCTAGATTTGATCTTTCTTTTGGGTTTTGAGGTTTCGGTTTGTTCAGATTAGGTGGTTGGCTGACTTGGTCCTTTAAATGTAATAGATTTGGCAGTGGAGGCTTTTCGGGCTTTCTTCAGTAACTGCTTCATCAAAGAACTACTCGATCTAGAAGCTACCCATTTTCTTTAGGGTCGGCCGTCTTTTAACTTAGCCTCCAACTTTTGCAAATCCACTAAGAAACGTGGATCATCACGTTCTTCTCGTTCCTGTTGCAGCTCCACGAGGTGCTGTAGGGCAGCAGCTTCGCGGGCCTGCCTTTGGCGCTCAAGTTCTTTTCCATCTTTAGCTGATTTCTTTATTTGACACGCTTCAGGATTAAGATCTTCATCTTCTGTTTCTTCACTATCAGATCCTTCGCCAGATTGTACAATTGTTGGAGCCTCTTGTGCTGTAGGGTCTTCGCCAACAGAAACTATACCTTTGACTTTGTTAGGATGGAATCCAGATGCTTCTAAATTTATGGCAGTGAATGAGGTTGGTTCACCAACAACTATGCTGCTTTTATTAGGTTCAGTAGTAGCAGACACAGGTTCAGACACACGAACACGATGGGTCGGTCGGGGACTAGAGAGATTCCCCTAAGGTGCCCCACCACCTTCTTCATCATTATCATCTCCTCCGTCATCTGATATAGGATCAACATCCTCAATATCCAAATGACTATCCTCGTGTCTTTAGTTGTCTTGAGATGATTCAACATAATCTTCTCTTAGGATATGACCGATAATTCTCTTAAATGCAGGTTCTGTACTATTCTTGAAATACTTCATCTTGGGTAAACCCAAATCATTCATATGATCAAGCTTCAGAATATCACCTTCAACCTTCGGTAAATTAGGAATCTGAACATCAAAAGTCATCATCAAGAATCTTGGATAAACAATTGCCTTCTTGTACATTGTGCTCAGGTTTTCTTTCATATGAAAGAATATCATACCGGAGAAGTTGAAGGGCTTGTTGAGAATGAGAGCCACCATAGCTGAATTAATAGTTCTTCCTGAAGCATCAACGCTAGTGAGTCTTGTACTTATGTAATGAATGAGTATATGAAGGAAATGCCAGCAGGAACGGCATAATCCAGACTTCAGATGAGGCTCTTTCTTGATCGGCTCAGCATAATTTATTCGCTTGAAGAAACCTTTGACTAACTGCTTTAGAAAACGTATTGGATATTCAGATCTATCATTCAATTTGAGTACTTCCCGGATGCTTTGTTTAGTGACTGCCACCTCTTTTCCATTAATCCGACCAACAAGCGCTATTGGATCCCGAGTGGGATCTAACACCGCCGACTCCCAGAATTGCTTCTGGTGGTTAAGGTATGGCGTATATGGAGTTGAGATGGCATAGAAGATTCTTGAACGCTTGAAAAAGTTGATGATTTCTACATAATCAGCGGCATTCTTTGATGTCGGGTCCAGATGAGCAATAATGTTTTGTTTGTTGCCTATAGAGAATTCCATATCTGCACATGCTCATACACAACACATAAGTACAATGAAATCGACAAAATCAGGTTAACATTGCAAAATCGACACAAATTCTGTCATGGCACACGTATGAGGATGTATGTATACGTATGAAGTTTCATATATGTGCATATACCACACTTATGAAGAAGACCACGTGTATGAACCATAAAAGCACACTTATCAATCAACACATGTATGAAAACTAGGTATGTACACGTATGAAAGATGAATACACACGTATGATCTCTCATACGTGTGTATACACCACACGTATGAAGGCTTATGAGTAACCCACGTGTATGAAAGTTCAAAAACCAAATAATTTGTTTCAAAGGATTCATGTCACAAAAATTTCAGTAGACTACCTAAATGGACCGATAAACAAACCCCCAAAAGCATTTTGATTTGATTAACGTTTCGATTGAATATTGAAGGGTTTATGTTTCAGTTTGGGTTTGAACACAAAATCGACCAAAACAACCGATATAATGGATGAAAATCGATGAAATTAAGGGCAGAATGATCACCTTTAAAAACTGAATCTAAAGATATCAACGAAAAGCTCAAGGTGATAACAGGATTGAAAGTCAATAGATGCTCAAAGTTAGGGTTTGATGTAGGTTCTGAGATGTTATACGTGTAAGTTGTAACACCCCAACCGATGGCGAAAACATCGAGGTGTCACGTAGTGATGATTGTTCAATAGCTCATGGTACTAAATGGAAGTCGTATATTACTAAACAATTTACAATTTGACATACAGTTTAATAAATACATAAACTTGATTTACATAAACTAGGTCCAAAGCTCCTATGTGATCCAAGACTTGTACAACTTCCAATAGCAAGTAAAACCTAAAACTTGTTGAGTTTGAAAGATGGGGGGTCAACTATAAATAGTTGGTGAGAATACATAGGTTTTGCATATAGTTGAAAACAACATGTTGTATAGCAATGATAGTTGAAGTATAATAATGAGTAATGATAGAATATGAGTCCGACATGTAACAATGCGTCGTTTGTATAATCAAACCTTGTGTCGACTGAGACCTAACTCGCAAGTTAGTAAAAGTGTAACTGTTATCGATCATCCCTGAATTAATGCGGGGGGATGGGTTTGTCAGACCTATAGCGCTATAATCTAAACAGGCGGCTTGATCAATGTTAATGATTGTACTGTGTCTTTTTGTTACAGTCAAATGATAAAATGAGTAAATGATAGTGTAATTGAATCACAAGTTTCAACAATGTAAGAATGAGTAGATGATAGTGTATAAAATGTTTAAACATGTTTCACCCCAAAATGTAAAACAGAAAAAGGGGCTATGTAAACTCACCGTTTGCGTAATAACTTGAAATATGTCGAACCGCAAAGTTTGAGTTAGAATGTCCCAGAGGATTAACCTAAAGGAACAAATAATAATTTATAAGGGAACGAACTTAAGTCTAAGTTATCTAGGATTAGGTGCTTAGGGTTTCTAGACTAGAATTTGGGGATTCACAAGGTTTTTGAATTAAGTTTTTTAATATTTAATAAAAACCTTATGAAATCCACTAATTATTTCAAATTATGAAGATTTAATAAATAATCAAAAGCGTAACTAATGGAACGGCTTAAATATATAAATATTTGATTTTATTCAATTAAATATGTAATTAAAGTATAAATAAATAAAAATAATAATCTAGATCAAATAAATATGATAATCATAATTCCATTTTATATTGAGATGCTAACAATAATTTCAGAATTTTTTTAGGACTTAAAATTTTGATATAGTTATATTTTAAATTGATTTATAAACATAAAAATGAAATGGTTTGGAAATAAATACAAATAAAGTGCAAAAATATTATTTTCATTTTATAACAGCATTTAATATGTGATGTAAGTGAAAAATAATTTCTAAAAATTATTTCACATATTCTTTTCATTTAAAACGTAATTTATTTGAATATAATCCATTAAATATGATTAAATCATAAAAAATAGGAAAAATAATATTTATACAGCAAATAAAATTACCAACACGTTTTACATGGTTAGAAATACTTCCACAAAAAAATTGGTATTAAAATGATTAAAAATGAATTTTCTATGAATTAATTAAGGTTTAAACAAAATAACTATTTTATAAATAATAAATAAATTTTTATGAAAAATAAAATTATAAACATGAACTTTAGGGTCTTATAAGGCTAGAGTAATTTTTATAAAAATTTTGGACTAGTTTATGTATTTAAAATAAATAATTTAAGGTTATAAGTATATATTATAAAACAAAACAATAAAAAGAAAAATAAAAATGGTTGAACCGCCTCTAGGCAGATTCGAACCTGGGACTGTTCGATAGAAAACAGGCGCCCAGACCACTAGTCTGGCTGTTTGGTTGGTGTTTAAAATCAGTTAATAATGTAGTTAAACAAATATTGAGAAACATAAATAAAACAGGAAGAAAACAGGTGCCCAGACCACTAGTCTGGCTGTTTGGTTGGTGTTTAAAATCAGTTAATAATGTAGTTAAACAAATATTGAGAAACATAAATAAATAGGAAAAAAAAGAAACAATCAAAACGCTGGGAACAAGAATCGACCCTGCGTCTGTTCTGTATTTGTTAAACGTACAGACCAGTTGGTCTGTGTGCTGTTTTGATGATTAAACTCAATTTAGAATGCAAATAAACATAATCTAAACGCATCAGAATCCCCAATTTAAGTCTTATAAACCCTAACCTTAAACCTAATCAATTGATCAACAATATGATATGGTTAATAAAATTAAATATAGGGCTTTTATTCTACATCAAAAATCGACTCAATAGCATGCATTGATTGAAGAAAAATGTACCAGCTTGACGGTTAGAACATGGTTTGAAGAAATGAGACTCAAAGCTTCAATTGTGCATCACAACGAGTTCGAAAACGAAAATGGGTTGTTTGGCTCTCTTAGTCGCATGGTTTAGGCTGTATGTAGGAATCTAATTGTGTTAAAATGATGATTTGAATGCATATTGAATTTGTGGGTTTAGGAAAGTTATAAAAACGCATTTAACACATGATTAGCCATGATTATCGGCCTTATTACACGAAATTGACAGCGTTTATGAGTTTCAAATATAATGGAAGGTTCAATTTTGGAAACACAGACCGCATTGATGTGTAATTGTCGATTGAGTTTGGGTTGACTTCGCAGATTTGACCAAGGATTCCTATGTTAGTATAAAATCAAGCTATTTCTAAATAAAACACGAACACCCATGTGGTCTAGTGGTTGGTGGTGGTTGTACTTAGTTCTCTACTCGGTCCCGGACCCGGGTTCGAGGCCTGTGGTTAACGTTTTTTTTCCTTGTGTTGCGATTCTGCAGGAAAAAGGGAATGGGCCCAAGTTTGTGGGTTGGGTCTTGGGATAGTTTTGTTGGGCTCAGGAGGGTTTTAGGTTGGGTTGGGAATATAGGTTTGTTTGTAAAGATAAGTTTTGTAAATAATTAAACTTATTATTATTATTATTATTATTATTATTATTAGGGGTGTACAAAAAGCTCGCGGCTCGAGGCTCGTTCGAAACTCGCTCGAAAAAGCTCGAAAAAAGCTCGCTCGAAAAGGCTCGTTATGTTTTCGAGCCGAGCCGAGCTGGCTCGTTTTGTAATCGAGCCGAGCTCGAGCCAGGGGTGTTCAGCTCGTGGCTCGGCTCGATGGCTCGGCATATGGCTCGACTCAGGCTTGTGTATGTGTAATTAATATATAGATGAAAGTAATATATCTTGGCTCCAAACCCAATTCTACAATTCAAATTTTGAAATCCCACTCATACTATCTATGTACCTCACCCATTATAATCCAATAAACCCTAACTTATAAAAATAAAAAATATACATGTATATATGTAATTTTTTTTTTGTTATTTAGTTTGTAAATCTTTGTAAAAAAATAAAAGAAAACTTAAAAAAAATAAAAAAGAAAAATAAAGAGCTGGCTCGAGCCAGCTCGAGCTCGGCTCAAACATTTACGAGCCGAGCTCGAGCTCAACTTTTCAGCTCGACCAGAAAAACAAGCCAGCCGAGCTGGCTCGTTTAATTTCGAGCTCGAGCTCGAGCTCAGCCTGGCTTGGCTCAGCTCGGCTCGTGTACAGCCCTAGCTGGTAGTGGTCCCGTGGACCGTTTTGCTGGTACTCTTTACCATGCTGGTACCGGCTGTGTTTTTGTTTTTTATAAATGCCAAGTTTTCATTTTACCCCCTATGTTTTAGTGTTTTTTTATTTAACCGTTTGTTTTATGTTAACCGTTTAAAGAAATAAAAACATAAATAAAAAACATTTCATTAAAACATAAAAATTAAACATAAATAATATTAAACATAAAATAAAAATACATTAAAACATAGATAAAAAAACTTAAAGTTGGCGCAACAATCGCCATGCTTCGACATGGTCGAAATCCTCGCCGTATCGCGCTTCATATTCATAGTTAGTGAAGCCGATAGCCAAGTCCTCATCAAGCTCCGGGTCCTCCCTCACCGTTTGCTCGAATAGGGGGTCCAACTCGCACACCCCAACCGATGGCGGAAACATCGAAGTGTCACGTAGTGATGATTGTTCAATAGCTCATGGTACTAAATGGAAGTTTTATATTACTAAACAATTTACAATTTGACATACAGTTTAATAAATACATAAACTTGATTTACATAAACTAGGTCCAAAGTTCCTATGTGATCCAAGACTTGTACAACTTCCAATAGCAAGTAAAACCTGAAACACGTTGATTTGGAAAGATGGGGGTCAACTATAAATAATTGGTGAGAATACATAGGTTTTGCATATAGTTGAAAACAACATGTTGTATTGCAATCATAGTTGAAGTATAATAATGAGTAATGACAGAATATGAGTTCGACATGTAACAATGCGTCTTTTGTACAATCAAACCTTGTGTTGAATGAGACCTAACTCGCAAGTTAGTAAAAGTGTAACTGTTATCGATCATCCATGAATTTATGCGGGGGGATGGGTTTGTTAGACCTATAGCGCTATAATCTAAACAGGCGGCTTGATCAATGTTAATGATTGTACTATGTCTTTTTGTTACAGTTAAATGATAGTGTAATTGAATCACAAGTTTCAACAATGTAAGAATGAGTAAATGATATTGTATAAAATGTTTAAACATGTTTCACCCCAAAATGTAATACAGAAAAAGGGGCTATGTAAACTCACCGTTTGCGTAATAACTTGAAATATGTCGAACCACAAAGTTTGAATTAGAATGTCCCAAATGATTAACCTAAAGGAATAAATAATAATTTGTAAGGGAACAAACTTAAGTCTATGTTATCTAGGATTTGGCGCTTAGGGTTTCTAGACTAGAATTTGGGGATTCACAAGGTTTTGAATTGAATTTTTTAATATTTAATGAAAACATTATGAAACCATTAATTATTTCCAATTATGAAGATTTAATAAATAATCAAAAGCGTAACTAATGGAACGGCTTAAATATATAAATATTTGATTTTATGCAATTAAATATGTAATTAAAGTATAAATAAATAAAAATAATAATCTAGATCAAATAAATATGATAATCATAATTCCATTTTATATTGAGATGCTAACAATAATTTCTGTATTTTTTTAGGACTTAAAATTTTGATATATTTATATTTTAAATTGATTTATAAACATAAAAATGAAATAGTTTGAAAATAAATACAAATAAAGTGCAAAAATATTATTTTCATTTTTTAACAACATTTAATATGTCATGTATGTGAAAAATAATTTCTAAGAATTATTTCATATATTTATATACGTCTATATTTAGCAAGGTCGGTGCTCTCACAGAAAGCACTATTGCAAGGTTTGCACGCTTTTCAAAAAAAATTGAAATCACGCGTTCCTCTTGCTCTCTCCCCCTGACTCTTCTGCATCTCATCTACTTCTTCTTCTCTTTCCCCTTCTCTGTCTTTCAAATTTCCATTTGCTCAATCGGATGCTTTCCTCCACCGTCTCTCTCTACAAAATCTATTGTGTGCGCCATTGATCAACATCAACCACCGTCGTCCGACAATTCAACCCTACACATAGGCTCTGACAACGACGATGATCGAGGATCTAATGGGTTAGGGACACATATGTACTCCAACGATCTTCTTTGCGCCGTAAGTCTTCCTCTCTTTAACCATTGTTGTTAGCAAATCCATGGGAGCAAGTGTTAGGGATGGGATTAGGTGCGGTACTCTTTAACCAAGTGGGATTAGTGGAATTTCTTACACATATGGTATCATCATCAGTTTCCCTTCTTTTTCCTGAATCATGTTCGATATTTATTAGTGGATCCATGTTTAGGTTTTCTTGATTTTGGTGTTTTGTTGACTTTGTGGGTTGAATTAGATGATCTGAATTGCAATTCAATGTGTTTTCTAATATATTCAAATGAATTTAGCCATTATTTCTTACAACAAATTTTATGATACTGGATGTGAATAACTAAATAGAACATGCTTCTTATATCTAATTGTTTATGAACTTCATATGTGCATCTGAATATGTGGATGATATTCATTGTTTTACCATTTGAAGTTGATTTCCAATCATTATCCCGCTGCTTTGATACATACATACATACCAAATGTTAGGATATTAGATGTTTGCATTAGTATTGTGATGTGTAATATGTGATGTTTAATACAATTGATGTTTAATCTATTGTATGTTGAAGGAACACTACATATGAAAGCGTACTTGACACAAACAAAAACTTTCTCCTGTCAATTCATTTCTCACGGGTCAACCCATGAGCCGCTCATAAAAAAATCATCTTAAACATATGAACCCGAGCACGCCGCAAATACTTACATGTTGACACAGGTGAACCCATAAGCCGGTCATAGAATATCATCATAAGCATATGAACCCGAGCACGCCACGAATATTCACGTGCTGACACAAGCATGACCCGTTTAACCGATTTTTTTTTATCTTTTTTGCATATTAGTACTTTAAGAAAACACTTATGCACACACATTTTTCCACCATAGTTTTGCTTGACTGCAGCAAGGTTCTACTATTTCATTTGTTACTTTGTTATTGCTTCACTCTGGTATGCTAGTCAGTTCGTTGTACGACTCTGGAACGGTAGTCGCTTAGTGCGACAACACTATGGGATGCAAAAAGGCGATGGACCGGTGAGGTTCCGGCAAGCATTGTTCAACCTATATGTGCTATTTTCTAGAAAATCGCTATTCTTGGAGATCAGATTAGGTGAGTATCATATTGTTAACCATTAGGTTATAATAATGAATTGAATCTTTAAACTTGAGGACAACACATACATTCATTTGTAGTGTGCACATATTCTGGATCCCTAATGAGCAACAATATTATTGAAAAACTTTATGACCCTTCATTTTTACACTATAATGATTGGTTCTCTAAGATATACATTTTGTTGTGATTGATGCAGATTTGAATTTATAAAGGATAGTGTGGCTGTGTAGATTGTGGAGTCATTAATGACATCAAGTAGCACAGAGGTTGTAGAGACTTAATGGGCTCTTAAATCTACTTGCAACACAATAAGGTTTTTTATAAACTAAACACATATAATCTCTATGTAGTATGTGTAAGATTGACCTGTAATTTCAAAATACAAAGTATACGTGACTGGCCCTTTAGGAGTACATTGTGATAAGTATTGAATATTTGTGTCCCGCCGTGTAGCGCGTTGGTCATGTTCTTTACTATGAACAATAATAGTTACAAGACATGGATGGTGGAATAATAGCCGTCAAACAGACAACTCAATACACCAACAAGAAACAACCATAAACGATGACCTCTCGCTGGGTTTGTGAGGGGTTATACTGTAACTAATAGTACAACCCTCCAAGCTTGAAACATTTTAACAACAAATCCGCTGACATCTTTTTTCTATAAGTGTAGCTCTTTGGTGGGAATGCCTTGACACTGGATTCCGGGGCTAACTCCAGATACTAAAACATGTCTACATAATTAGACCGGTAAAAAAAAGCGCGCCGCGAAGCGCGCGGGCTTATATCTAGTTATTTTCATTTAAAACATAATTTATTTGTATATAATCCATTAAATATGATTAAATCATAAAAAATAGGAAAAATAATATTTATACAGCAAATAAAATTACCAAAACGTTTTACATGGTTAGAAATACTTCCACAAAAATTTTGGTATTAAAATGATTAAAAATGAATTTTCTATGAATTAATTAAGGTTTAAACAAAATAACTATATTATAAATAATAAATAAATGTTTTTATGAAAAATAAAATTATAAACATGAACTTTAGGGTCTTATAAGGCTAGAGTAATTTTTATAAAAATTTTGGACTAGTTTATGTATTTAACATAAATAATTTAAGGTTATAAGTATATATTATAAAACAAAACAATAAAAAGAAAAATAAAAATGGTTGAACCGCCTCTAGGCAGATTCAAACCTGGGACTGTTCGATAGAAAACAGGCGCCCAGACCACTAGTTTGGCTGTTTGGTTGTTGTTTAAAATCAGTTAATAATGTAGTTAAACAAATAATGAGAAACGTAAATAAAACAGGAAAAAAAGAAACAATCAAAACGCTGGGAACAAGAATGGACCCTGCGTCTGTTCTGTATTTGGTAAAAATTTTCAGGTAGGCGACTTGGTCTTGCTATACAATTTTCCCCTGCGTCTCTTTCCAGTAAAGTTAAAACTCCGATGGACAGGCCCATACACGGTTAAGGAAGTATATCCTTACGGGACTGTCTCGATCGAAAATAATGCTGAGGGATTGACTTTCAAAGTCAACGGTCATCACTTGAAAGCTTATATTGATGGACCGGTTGACCCGGCGGTGGAGGTACTTGAACTCCACGCTCCGCGCGCCTAAACAAGCGTGGGAGGTGAGTCTAGCCAGTGACACGTTAATAAATCTAGCACGGCGTGTTTAGGCGCGACAAAGTGTAAATATGTAATTAGTTTAGTTTATTTCTTAGTTTATTTTAATTTCTTAGTTTTTAACGTAGTTTCGAGTTATGTGCAGGTTCGTACAGGTTTGATCGGAGACGAAAGGGGAAATGGAGCAAAAGGGGTCTACAAACAGTTTATACTTTGTTAAATTGATGTTTTCGGACAAAATAGGGGCGCTGCGCAGAAAATGCTGCTGCAGATTGCAAAACTGCAAATCTGTAGGTCCCGCATGGCCGTGCAAGATTCTCGCACGACCGTGCGGGCCGAGATGACCAGCATCCTTGGTCTGAACGACAGTGCATGGTGTGGTGCAAGGATGTTGCACGACCGTGCGACGGTCTCGCACGATTGTACGGGCTAAAAAGCCCAGCCCAATTTCGGGACTATATAAACATCCTAAACTTCATAAACACACACCAAAACCCTAAAACCGACCTGCACACTCATTCTGACCTGGAAATCACTGAAAACATCATCTTTCTTCAAAATCTTTAATTATTCTCCTCCTAAACAATCAAGGTACGAATCCCTCATATTTTTGCACATGTTTTATGCATTTTTAGCTTAGATCTGTGCGTTTTTAGTTTGTAGGTCTAGATTTGGGGGTTTTCTTCATAAATTTCAAATAAACCCGCAAATCTTGTAGTGTTTGTGTAAATCTTTGTTTGTTTTTGTTTATAATGTGCAATAACTGTGCAATGCTACACCAAAATACCCACTTTTAAAGTTTTTAGCAAAATGTATGAGATTTGGGAGTTCTTGGTGGAAAAATTCTCGGAAATTGATGGGCTTGCACGGTAGTGCACTGACCTGCACGGTAGTGCAGGGTCGGTCTGCACCAGATCAGGCACGGGTAGTGCAGCTAAAAATTACCGACCTGCACTGACCCGCACGGCTGTGCGAGGTGCCACACGACTGTGCGTGCCGAGAAACCAAGGCTGCACTGCCAGTGCAACAGGCAGTGCAGCCTAGACTAGTCGGCTGACATGACCTGCACGACCGTGCGCATTTGTGCACGGCCGTTCGAAAGTATTAGATTCATGTCAGAATGTTTGCAGCCGCATGTTTGATGACCGGGACCTCAATTTTTGATATGCTAACAACTTGGGATGTGTTTTTGTATGCATATGGACCACGCATATCTCACATTTGACATCCGGAAGTGGAAAGAAGCCCCGTGAATCAATAAACTCTTCGAATTATGGGGCCGAAGACACGCCATAGTCACTCCTATTAGGTTGAGCTGGGATTTACTTGCCACGTTGAACCAGCATGCTAGGTTTATGGATGTGTTTCAACACACATGGCTCACTTGCTGACCATCGACAAACCCATTTACCTTGAGCTCACGTTGGAGTTCCTTGCTTCCTATTCCTACCCGAAGCCGAGAGAAGGGGAAATACGAAACTTTAATGAAAAGAATGTTTCTTTTAGGCTTGGGGAAACGGCATAAGTGGTCGGTGGCAAAGTTGGGGAAAAATCTCGGGATTTACAGCTCTTAAAACATTGATTATGATATTTTTGTTCGGTGCACAACTTTGATGATAATGATGAACGACCTGAGTTTTGGGCATCGCTAACTGTAGGTCCGGTCTACAATCCGAGGTTGGCCAAGGCTTCGAAGATTCGGGACCCTCTCCTGAGGAAGATGCACTTCATTTAAGTCACACCATTTGTGGGCAGAAGGATAGTTCGGGGAACTGTCCTAATCCTGACCTGTTATTTTTGTACCATTTATTTACAGGTAACCCCCTGAACTTGACATCACAAATGGCCGAGTTCTTTTGCACTGCAGGAGGAAAAATTGAGGGAAGTGAGATTCAAGGCGGCGAGTACATTACACTACTCGCCGAGGAGACGGGTGTCCTGACTGACGCGGTGAGGCCCACATTGACTCTAGTGACACACGGGGCAGCGCTCGATCTGCGATCGCTCAGGGCCCAGGGCCTCATTGCAGACACGCCAGATAGACCATGCCTCAAGGGGTGTGTGAGAGAGATTTGGGATCCCGAGCCAGCTGCAGAGGACGAGGAGATGCCTGCCCAGGGAGGTGGAGGCTGTGGAGGTACACCACCCCATATACCCCATACACTACCTCACCATGGCCCCCACCATGAGCCACAACAGCAGTTCCATTAGCCACCAGATATCCCTTCATACCCGAGTTCTACACTCAGTTCCAGGCAATGGAGTTGAATGTGCAGAACCTGGGAAGGCAGGAAGGGATAATCTAGAATGAGTAGCAGTACATGCGCGAGGAGATGCACAGAGGGTTTTAGTTCCTTTTTGGCAGTCTGGAGCATGCCCACCCGGGGTACTTTCGTGACCCACCTACGTTCCCATTCGGAGCACCACCTGGCGACCAGCCGGGCGGCTCCGGTACTCATCACAAGGACGAGGGCGACCAGTAGCCGCTTTGAGCGCATACCAGCACCATTTTAGTTATTTTATTTGCTTTGTACTGTACTTATTTTGGGTGCTCGCACCCAAGACATCTTTTATTTGGGTTGTACTCGTACTATTTTTCTTTTCAGTATTTTATTTTAGTTTGTTTAGAATGAATGATGAATGGGTTTAATATATTTTGTTTCTGTCAAGAATGTTGGTAATGCAGGAAACTGGTGAGCACCGTTGTCAATGCTCTATGTCGTTTATTTGCTCGGCTATTTCTTTGACACTAGGGGAGTACTATTCTCCTTTTTCACACAATAGTTAGCTAATTCATAAACGCTATCTATTTTCACATTGGGGACATTGTGACGTTTAAGTGGGGGGGATTATATCGTGTTCTTGTTTGTCCTCTTGTATATATATATATATATATATAAACCTTTTAAAGTACATATATGTATATATATTTGTATAAACATCAAGCCTAACTAATTTTTGATAAAGATAACTTGAGGCGCGACAAACAGACGTGTTACGAGAGTGTTAAATTTGTACACTTGCACCAATTTCCTTCCGGTTACGTGAGCATTTGAGCCTTAGTATAGATTTCATTTTTTTGACATGCTTATCGAGTGAGCCGGATGTTTTGTGCAATTTAGAACTAGTCATTAGCATGCTTGTTTGATTTAGCCTTTCTTTTCGTTCTATTTGTTTCCCGTACCCAAATGTTTTCCACTAGTTCACCATGTTGAGCCTAATCCCTTTTTTTTATTTACCACACCATTTCACCACTTAAACAAATTTAGCCTTTTTCTTTTAAACCTTTTGTGCTAAAACTCGGTTTAGGTTATTGCTTAACTTGTTTATGTGTTGTAAATAGTTCGTGTTCGGGTTTATATTTTTTGAACCCGTTTGTTAAATATTCGTGTTGTATTCCTTCTTAAAAAATAAAAAATAAAAAAAATCTAGAAAAATAGAATACCCTAAAATAGGGTGAATTAGTAGTGTTCGAACTGTTTTCAGGATTATAAAGTTATAAATTATATGTTTAGCTCGATTTGAATAAAAATCACCTATATTCGCGTGTGTTTTGTATAGTTGTGTTTGTAACTGTTATTTAGAAATAACTGCCGGGTTTTAGCCAATTTGTCACTGTAAATATCCATTCCAGACGCTTACCTTTGCTTAACATTACAACCCTTATAAGACCTCTTGATTTGTGCTTTTTCACACATTAGTTGGTGAAGATTAAATTTTTTGACAAGCTTATGATATTGCACGATTCATCATCTTGGCAATGGAGCGATTTACACATACACATTACACGTATGTATCATAAATAAAACCGAATGTGTGTGAACATTATGGGTGGTGTACGGGTTTGCGTGCTATGTTGATCAGAATTGAATCATCGCATTTTAAGTTGTCTTGTCACCCGTTTTTATATCTTTGTTAGCTTGATTATTATTATCTGTACAGGTTATTTTGTCTTTGTTGCCATTTGACGAGTTTTTCGTTTATTTCTGTTTAGTTGTTTGCTTGAGGACAAGCAAAGTTCAAGTGTGGGAGGTTTGATATACGTTAAATTATACATATATAAATCCCCGATTAAACTACCAAATTACTCGTTTTCGACCTTAATTGCGCGAATTCGGTACTTAAACGCTTTGTATTATTATTACAGGTCTTAAACGAGGTCCCAAAGACAAAGTCGAAGAAAACGAACGAAATCTAGACTGAACGGACAGTTGCTGCACAATCAGACGAAACTGATACACCTACACGGCTGTGCAAGGATTGTGCACGACCGTGCAAATCATCTTGACTTGGCAACAATAAGCTACACTGCTAGTGCAGCTTCTCGTGCACCCAAGATCCTCGGGCATCCAAGCCAGCACGACCGTGCACCTGCCCGTGCGACTCACCTTCTCGGCTGCACTGCCAGTGCACAAGGAAGTGCAACCATAGTTCTCGGGTACTCCTGATCAGCACGACCGTGCAAGAATAGTGCACGACCGTTCTTCCAAGATATTTTCAGAAACCACCAGCCCACTTGCCTGTCACATCAAAAAGATAAAGTGCACGACCATGTGCCACGTGTGCACGACCGTGCAAGAAATCGAAACTTGTATAAAAACAGAGCAGAACTCATTGATCAAATATTGGGTATTTTCTGGGCGATCTGAGGCGATTTTTGAACCTGTGGAGCTGCTGAGAAGCCATTTAACAAGCTCGGGAGGCGATCCGAATCATCTATCATCATCCAATCCATCACATTAGGCATTTTATGGTTTGATCTTATAACTTATTTCATGTTCAATTCTGTTTGTTTCAGCCTAATGTGATGTTTATGTTATATATTGTACACCTACGTGTAAAAACAAGTAATCTTTAGTAGCTAGAACAATCATTTGTATGTTAATCATGTTTTGTATGAATTTGGTGTTTTTCATGTTTGATCTTGATGATCATAGTGCAACCATGTTTCATTCTTGTTGGATTTGTAGTTATGTTTGAATGACTTTGATGATTATCGGTTGTGTTAGTCGGATAGATGTTGAAAAACCGCCCGTTTAATCGATCCGTAGTAGACTGGTTAACTTGTTAATAAGATTACACCATGAAATTGAACTGGGTATTGGTTTGGTTAAAGTCAGTCGAATAATGATTAGAAATGCTTATCGGCACGTAAAAGGGTTTAGAATGCTTAATGGTGTTGTTACTTGTTGGATCAGTAATGCTCTTGATGTTTAGCTTGCTAGTGAACACTTATGTGTTTAGCAAGTTCAATCAGATTTGCCCAACGGAATAAGTAAGTAAAGTTACACTATCAACAGGAGTTATTACTCCCCTTGATGTTTGAAAACTAAAGACAAGTTTAATGAGAATCTAAGTATTGAATGTGAATGATAATAAATACTCAAACAAATTCTCAGTAAATGAAATGGAAATAACAATAATAAGCTTTGAAGGATTTCAGTTTGAATTAAAATCAATGTCTAAAACAGAGGGATGAACCCATCTATTTATAGACTTACAAATACATGAACCTTGCCAAAAAGCAAGTCTGCAACAAGTTGCAACAAGTTGCATTCTTGGAACTTGCATAAAAAGATAAAGTAATAATAAATAACTAAACTACTGAAACATAAGGGCAGTGGAAAGATTCTATTACAAGTTCTGGTGAATGACAAACTACTAATGAGTAGTTTGTCTTCAGTAGTTCTTTAGTTGACTTATCTGGTTTGACTTCAGAACTTCTGATACTTCTTCTTCAGTACTTGTTGAATCCTTCTTCAGTACTTTTATCTTCTTTCTTCAGTAGTTCTATACTTAGAATAATTTGCAGAAGTATGAATTAGACTAAGGTTTGCAAAAGTGGTTTCCTCAATCCTTTTTGTCCTAACAATCTCCCCCTGGATTGATGAAGCGAAAACCTTGTCTAATTCTTTATTGTTGTTTTCTTCTGTCATTCACAATCTTCCATATTTCCTTGAACATGGAATTCTTCAGTTGATTCAGCTGTTCATCAGTGAGAGGTCCCTTTTGAGGTTCTAGATGTTGAATTGTAAGCAAGTCTTGTGTTGATAGATTCTTCAGTTCATTCATGGATTTGTAGGCCTTTCTTGTAAGATCTCTTCTTGTCACCAATACTGAGTTGGAATCAGTAAAGGACCATCTGATGATCAGCACTTTAGATCTCTTAAAATCTGAAGTATAGGGAACCATGCTGGATCCCTGGGATGTTCCTGAGTGAGTGTTGGATGTTTTCTTTTTCAGTGACTCTCAAGTGGGATTCACTTTTGTCTTCTGTTTGCACCACATTAGGTAATTTAAAAGTAGGTAAATGATGTTCAGTAACTACCTTTGTGTGCAGCTTATCAGTTATAGTTTTTTGTATTTGGTAAGCAAATGTTGAAGGATCCCTAAACTGTGTTATCAAAGGCTTTTCTTCAATATCAAAGTCTCCATGTACAACTGTGTTGCCTTCTAGCAACACCATCTTGAAATCAGTCTTTGTATTGTCCTCTGGCTTTCTCTTGGTAGCTGGTCTTTGTTTGACACCAGAAGTTCTAACTACTACAGTTGATACTTTAGAAGTTTTGAACTTCTCTGGATTAGCAGCCTTGGCAGCCTTGTATTTCTTGTATGTGTCCAGTAGTTTGTCTTCTCTCCATTTTGACACTGAGGCTTTTGAACCATAGTGATTTGCTACCAGTTCTTCAATTATCTCTGCTCTCTTGGCTTTTCTATCCTTCTCTGTTGCAAGTTTGTCAGCAACAATTTGAGCTCTTTTGGTTAGCTCATCCATTGAGAACACTTTGAGGGAATAGGCTTTTGTTTTGCTATTCTTTGTGATGAAAGACACCAGTTGTTGTCTTTTGTCTTCTTTAGCAACCTTTTCAATCTTGTCTTGCCTATTCAGCTATGCTTCATAAGCTTGAAGTTTATCATTGAAGCTCATGTCTTCCCTTGCTTCCAAACTGTTCCAGATCTCATCCTCCTTAGCCTTTCTTTGGGCTGCACGTAAACTCTTCTCTAGTTATTCTTTGGACTCTGAAATTGGAGACGGGTTTAGCACAGTTTGTGGTAAATGAGTAGTAGCAGCCTCAAATGTACCTAAGGTCTCTAAGTTTGGGCTTAGAAACCCTGGTTCATCCTCATCTCTTGGGTTAGGGCTACGGACATCCACATTCATGTCAAAATCTGAAGGTATGTCCCCTGTTTGATGTGGTTGTTGGGGACTGACATGTTCTAATGGGATGGTCTCTTTTAGCCTAGAGAGAAGTTTGGCAATTTCTATGGTTTCAGGTTTAGAAGTTTGTGGTAAAGGTTCAGCAATTTGGGGTAAAGGTTTAGCAGTTTCAAAAGAAGAGTCAACTGGTATGGTTTTCTTAAATTTCTTTCTTTTGAAGAGAATTGTGATTGGTGCTCTTGTGGGGGTTTGAGATGGATGAGACTGAGAGGATGTTTCAGTCACACCTTTGTCAAGTGCAGATTGCACATTGGCAAGTTCAGGCATCTCAACCTCCTAGATTGCCTGTCTTTTAAGGCTGGTGGGTTTTGGTTTTTGTTGTTTTGGTTTCTTGGCCTTTTTGGGTGAGTGTTTGAAAGATGAGGGTTCCATGGGGACTATTGTATGTTCACCTTGGTCATGCTCGGGCCAGGCAGCCGGTTTATTGTGCCTTGAGTATGCTTGTGAGGTTAATGGGTTTAAAAACAGTTGTTTTACCCACAAGCACCTCTTCTCCAAGTTCTTTTATTATGCATTGTATAATGAACCTTGGATACAACAAAAACTTCTTTTTAGAATTGAGGTGATGCAACACCAACTCATTAAAGAAAAGTGTTGATGCCCTGAATTTTGTTTCATTCACAATGGAATGAAAAATAGGCTGAAAAGTAGAGGGCATCTGATCATAAGATCAAGTTTTTGGACTCAAGCACATGATTATGTAATGAAACAAAAGTTTATATTTTGGTTCAAAAAATTTCTTGAAAATGGTTGCATGTGAGAGAGTACATTGGTAACCACACTCTGTCATGGTCAGATGAATTTCAGAGTTTGGAAATTGATCTGGGGCATCCACATCATCTAGACCCAGTCTAATCCCCAAAGTTGCTGGTGTGATTGCCATTGTTCTCCCTTGGATGGTTGAATTGAGGGAGATCACTTGATCATTCACTGTCACCGTGTCCGCATTCGCCCAGAACTCATTTAGAGTTTCAGTATGGATTGGAGGATTAGTGGTGAGGGAGTGAAGTATTGGTATTTAACGACTAAATCAATGATTTCGTCGTATTGGGACCAGGCTTCATGTTTCTCAAAGTAGCCTCTTTGATTGTGTCCCTGTTTCAGTGTTAGAGCCATGTGGTTTGTGTGTGTGTGTGGATCGAACAGTATTTTTGCAGGTTAAGGTTTTGAGAGTGTTTTTAAGAGGGAAGGAGGGAATTTTGCTTTTTGAAAGGATAAGTGTTGGAAAAGGTGTTTATCAGAAGTTTGTAACCGCCCTAGGTCAAACTTCTGAAGTAGGAAATGTCTGATTTGCCCTTAATGACAAAACTGCTGATGAAGAACAACTGTCATCAGTAGTTCCCATTTGCTCTTTAGTAGTTTGTTAACAACTGATGAGAATGTTTATAAACACTTTTTTCATAACTTCTGAAGATTATTTTATCAGAAGTTAATCATTTTTCATAAAATATTCCCATACTGATGTTTTGTTCATCAGTAGTTTCTCTCCTTTTGTTTTTCAGATATTTTGGACTAAAAACGGATATAAGTGAAAAATAAAATATGTGCAGAAAAGTAAAAGAAAACACTTACAAATTTAGCATCCCAAGCATGGATACAAACTTCTGAAATGTTGATGTGTCAAGGGGTTTAGTGAATATGCCAGCTATTTGATTAGCTGCTGTCACATGGTTCACTTCAATCTTGCCCTTTTCATAGCAATCCCTTATGAAATGATACCTGATTTCAATATGTTTAGTTTTTGAGAACTGAACAGGATTTTGAATGATGCTATTGGCAGATTTGCTGTCTACAAGCAATGGTGTCTTGGTCTCTTTGATTCCATAATCAAGAAGTTGATATTGGAGCTATTGTATCTGTGATGTACAACCTGTAGCTGCAATGTATTCAGCTTCAGCAGTTGAAGTTGCAACAGATGTTTGTTTCTTTGATTGCCATGACACTAGACAGTTTCCCAAGAATTGACAACCACCAGATGTTGATTTTCTTGACATTTTGCACCCTGCATAGTCACTATCTGAAAAAGCTGATAACTTGGTATTGCTAGAAGCAGGATACCAAATTCCAAGTGTAGGAGTTCCTTTAAGATATCTGAAGATTCTTTTGACTGCAATTAGTTGTGATTCCCTAGGAGCTGATTGATATCTAGCACAGACACATGTTGAAAACATAATATCTGGTCTAGAAGCAGTTAGATACAAAAGGGAACCTATCATACATCTATACAAGGTTTGATCAACATGTTTTCCTTGATCATCTGGTTCAACTTGTGTGATAGGTGTCATGGGAGTGGACCATGATTTACAGTCTTGTATAGAAAATTTGTTTAATAATTCTTTGACATATTTAGATTGATGTATAAAATTTCCATTTGTTTGTTGTTTAATCTGCAGTCCTAAAAAGTACTGCAGTTCTCCCATTGTACTCATCTCAAATTTTGATTGCATGAGTTTCTTAAATTCATCACACAATTTTGTGTTTGTTGAACCAAATATGATATCATCAACATAAATTTGAACAAGTAAGACATGATTCCCAACATTTGTAATGAAAAGAGTTTTATCAATGGAGCCTCTTGTAAAGTTATTTTTTAGCAAAAAGTTGGAAAGTGTTTCATACCAGGCTCTTGGAGCCTGTTTTAGCCCATAAAGAGCTTTATCAAGCTTGTACACCCACTCAGGATGAGAAGGATCCTCAAACCCAGGTGGCTGACAAACATACACTTCCTCTTTAATCTTTCCATACAAAAATGCAGTTTTAACATCCATTTTGAA
Source organism: Ambrosia x helenae (assembly GCA_030844895.1). Classification (NCBI taxonomy): domain Eukaryota; kingdom Viridiplantae; phylum Streptophyta; class Magnoliopsida; order Asterales; family Asteraceae; genus Ambrosia; species Ambrosia x helenae. The sequence continues at coordinate 38,029,463 of CM061233.1, read as the reverse complement.
AAACTTTTATTTTGTTGGAAATGGCGTAGGCCAGAAATAACCTGATGGCTTCAAGTCTTGCAACTGGAGCAAAGGTTTCATCATAATCAATTCCTTCTTCTTGAGAGTAACCTTGTACCACCAGTCTTGCCTTGTTCTTAATAATCATACCAGCCTCATCTTGTTTGTTCCTGAAAACCCATCTTGTGCCAATTGGTAGCTTGTTTGGTGGTAAGGGACAGATTTCCCAAACCTGTTGCTTCTTGAATTGAAGTAACTGATCTTGCATAGCTTCCACCCAATTGTTGTCTTTGAGGGCTTCTTGGTACTTTTTAGGTTCCAATTGAGAAATGAATGCTGAGAAGAAGCAAAAGTTGGAAAGCTGGTTTCTTGTTAGAACACCTGATGCAATAGCAACCATGATTAGTTCCAATGGATGATCTTTGTGTTCAATCAGTTGTTGTAAACCACTGACAGGTGTAGGTGGCTCTTGTACTTCATCAAACAAACCACTGAGGTTTATAATGTTTGGTTCAGCTGTTTGAACATCTTCAGTAGTTGTAGGAGCTGAAGTAGATGTTTGAGTTCGTATATCAACAGTTGTTGAATCAGAAGTTTGTGAAACTTCTGAAGGTTTGAAAGTTGACTTAATGACTGGTTTAGGAGTCCATGGTGCTGGATCCTCATCATCAAACCTCTGATCACCATAATAAGTAGGTTTAGATGAAGTGACAGTCTTTTCAGGTCCGAAATGGAAGCTTTCAAGGTCAAAGAGTTCAGCAGGATGTGCTGGAATAAGAGTGTGCTTTGATTTATTGAACTTGACATTCAGTGTTTCTTCTACTATCTTGGTTCTTGAGTTAAAAACCTTGTAGGCTTTTCTAGTGGAAGAATAACCAAGAAAATAACCTGAATCAACTTTAGCAGCAAACTTTGAAATAGAGTCTTTGATGTTTAGAATGAAACATTGACATCCAAAAGCCCTGAAAAAGGAGATAAGGGGCTTTATGTTATGAAGAACTTCATATGCAGTCTTGGAGTGTCTCTTGTTGACAAGGACTCTATTTTGAACATAACATGCAGTGTTAACTGCTTCAGCCCAAAAATACAATGGTAGGCCTGAATCAGCTAACATAGTTCTTGCTGCTTCAATTAATAAACAACTAAACTACTGAAACATAAGGGCGGTGGAAAGATTCTATTACAAGTGCTAATGAATGACAAACTACTGATGAGTAGTTTGTCTTCAGTAGTTCTTCAGTTGACTTGTCTGGTTTGACTTCAGAACTTCTGATACTTCTTCTTCAGTACTTGTTGAATCCTTCTTCAGTACTTTTGTCTTCTTTCTTCAGTAGTTCTATACTTAGAATAATTTGCAGAAGTATGAATTAGACTAAGGTTTGCAAAAGTGGTTTCCTCAATCCGTTTTGTCCTAACATTACTGATCTTTGACACGGTTGATGATCTTTGATAGTTATTTTGGTTAAAATGACGATCTTAGTAGATTTGTGTTCAAAGTTGGTAAAATGGAATAGGTTGTGAAATGCTCTACTTTATGCTATTTTAAGTGGCCGTATTGTGTTTACAGTATTGCTTTCCTGGATTAGTGAGGTTAGAAAACTCTTAACAAATGACTAACTTATCTTTAGAAGATTTGCATGAGATTATATGAGCTACTTGCTAATGAAGAATTTGAGGTGGTTAGCGTGTGTATTCGTGTTAGCTTTCTGTATAGTTATCATGTTAGGATTCCCAAAAGAGATACTAATTTTTTGAAAATGGGAACGTTGATCTCACGCCTCTTTATCATACGATATGTAGATATCATGCTAGGATTGGTATATTATAGTCTTTATAGTTATATTTTGTATTTGTAGTCTTATATATGTTAATTTACTGTATTAGAATTAATCTAGTTAAACAAATTTAAACTATCTTTTACTGGTAAATCAGGGATAAAGTTTAAGTACTATTGCATCCGCTTGGGTCCATGGATCGATATTTGGTTCTTATCTGTACTTACTACATATATGACAGGGTACACTTGCCTTTTTGTGTGTGTTTTAATGTTAAGGTTTAAACCATTTTTATAAATATTAAAACCAAACTTGTGTTTATTCAATGCAAAATTATGCGTTCTCGCAGACACGTCAGTATAACACCAAACCACCAAGTGGTGGAGTGGTGTTGGTTGTTTGTGTTAAATTTGAGGATTCCGTGGTCACGGGTTCGAACTCGTCGAAGGACATTATTTTTTTAAAGCAATATTTTTAAACCAAACCTTTTATAAAACTTCATTTATTTTAACTTCTAATTAATTATTTAACTAAAAATAATTGAAAAGGTCACATAAAATGTCACAAGCTCAAAATAAACGGGGAATCTTATTAGTTAGAATTTTGGGGAAATTACGTGATGTTACAAATAAAATGATCACTCACTCTAAGTCGATAACGACGGTGGTGATTGTTATGGGAATTACCGGCGTGGCTATATCAGCGGCGGTGTTTGTGACCATTGATGGCACGACGGTGGGTTTGGCCGTGAAAGGGAAACAAATTTGGAATAGATACATACCGACTTGAGATCTGTTGGTATTAATTTATTTACTTTTGGTGTTTATTGGTTAATGTGATGAAGATGAACAACAAATGTGGTCTCAACTCAATTACTATTCTTTTTCCTCACTCAAGGTTTGGTTTCATATTTCTTCAACAGACTGCAGCAAGAACTAGTCGCAAGTAATGCAAACCCGTTAATTGCTTCATGAATTGATGCTGTAAATTTTCTTACCTTTTGACATTTCTACTGACTATAGTTTAGTGTGAGTTTTTTTACCTAAATTTAAAAGGATGTTGAAATTATCCCATTCAAATTTGAGTTTTTTCCATTGGTTTGTTCATGGTTTACCATATAGTGAATCTGATTCTCATTTCATTTCAGATTTGTGAGCAATCAATACACTTAGAAACATTCCTTAACTACACCTTGTCTAATGCGGATATGGCGGGGGTATGAATTTAGCCAAGGCTGGTTGGGAGAGTGACACACAAGTTAGCACATCTATAATTGTTTCTTTTTGGTGGTATCTAATTAGCTTTAATAATTATATCAAATAATATATACAGTTGTTGGCTCTTGAGGCTGCGAGAAAACATAGAATCAGAATGAACACAATATGTACAGGTACAAGTGTTTTGATGCTTCTCTTTCCCTCTATATGTGTGCAAAGTAACTATTTTTACTCATCCTTAGAGTAACATAACTTAAATGTTACAAGTTCGGTATCTTTGTACTACTTTATGGTTAAAATATACTAGGTACACTAAGAATTCCTGCTGCCAACAGAATAGATTTTATTGATATCTTGATTGATAATTCATTAGAAAATGCATAACTACAAGTTTGTACCCCATTTGGTAATGGTTCAATAGAAAAATAAATAAAGCCGATGCTTTTTGTAATGTTTTATATGATATTAGGATAAACAAAACTACTATCCATTTATCTACTATCTATGAATAGGTTGTCTGGGCCAAATAAGTTATGTTTGAAAGGAAATGGATTGAAGGGCAAAGTTTGAAATTTGGTTCATACATCATCCAAAATAAATATTAACAAGTGGGGTGATTGTTAATTTTTTAAACCAACAGTCGATAAATAAATCCAAAATATTTATTTTTGAGACATTATATTTCCTCGTTGTTGTGTAATATATATATATATATATATATATATATATATATATATATATACTGTGTGATACGGGTCAACAGTTACCAACTAAAGCTGCAACATTAGTTTATTATTTTCCATGTTATGTTTGTGTCCATGCATCCCACGTTTCCCATTTCATCCATGTTTACTTTAGTAGGTTAATGTAGTGGACCATGTTTACCCACATCTCCACTTTTCTAGCATGCATCCACGTTTCCCTTTTGTTTAGCATTTTCCAATCCTATATAAGTATTGTACTTTAGTATGAGAATCGTATGAAAAAGTTGCAGCAAATTATCTTGTTCTTGTCTATTAGTTCTTAGAGGTTCACCCACTCACGGGTTACTATCATTTGGTGCTTTCATTCACCCTACCATGCCTCCCAGAAAAGACCCTTCTGCAAGTGATGATCCCATGCAATCATTACTCGAAAAAATTGATCAGTTTCTCACCTCAAATGCAGCCCAAATCGCCCAAACAACAGCTAGTTTTCAGTCTTTGCAAGAATCCATGAAACAACAACTTGAAATCAGCAGTAAGATGCTTACTACCCTCTCCAATGATCATGCTTCTTCTCCATCTCTTGTCTTTGGTTCTGTCCAAACACCACCACCCAAAACTCTAGCACCACAACAAACAACCCCCCTGCAACAAACTCAAACACCACCACCACAACACCCTACTAACCCTCGTCCTCCTAAAATCCTTCTTCCAACTTTTGACGGGTCTAATCCTTTGGATTGGCTATTCCAAGCCAACAACTACTTTCAATACTATTCCATTCCACACGATCAACGGTTATCACTCGCCGTTTTCTACTTTATTGGTGATGCCCTTAGTTGGTATAAACACTTAGCCAATAACCAATTACTTGGTACTTGGACCGAGTTCTCTCGTGCACTAGAACTCCGCTTTGGCCCGTCTACTTATGAGAACCATGAAGCCACTCTTTTTAAACTCGTCCAAACCTCCACCGTCAAGGCATACAAAACTGAGTTTGAGAAGATTAGCAATCGGGTCCATGGTTTGTCCGAAGAGGCCTTGAAAAATTGCTTCATTTCTGGTCTTCAACATGACATTCAAGCAGAGTTGGCAATTCTTAAACCTACAACTCTTCATCAAGCCTACGGTCTTGCACCTTTGATTGAAGACAAACTCAAAAGTGGCGCTACCTCAACTGGTGACCAATCTCATAGTGGCCTACTTGGTTCTTCTCCTACAACCGGTCTACCGGCACAAAACTTGCTGGCACCCTTTTCTACTACAGCCACCTCACTGCCCCTCAAGCGCCTAACCCCTGCAGAAATGCAAGCCCGACGTGCCGAGGGACTTTGTTTCAACTGCGATGAACGTTATCAGCCGGGTCACCGTTGTCAACCCCCTAAATTCCTTCTCATGCAATCGGAATTTGCTCCACCATGATTCGGTCTTGAGGACAAGCCCGTTTTTTAGGAGGGAAGAATTGATACGGGTCAACAGTTACCAACTAAAGCTGCAACATTAGTTTATTATTTTCCATGTTATGTTTGTGTCCATGCATCCCACGTTTCCCATTTCATCCATGTTTACTTTAGTAGGTTAATGTAGTGGACCATGTTTACCCACATCTCCACTTTTCTAGCATGCATCCACGTTTCCTTTTGTTTAGCATTTTCCAATCCTATATAAGTATTGTACTTTAGTATGAGAATGGTATGAAAAAGTTGCAGCAAATTATCTTGTTCTTCTCTATTAGTTCTTAGAGGTTCACCCACTCACGGGTTACTATCACTGTGTATATTTATTATTTTTAGATTTGTTCTTTAAATTAAGATGACAATCAATTAGATAAATCATTAATATGTCAATGTTGTCTCCGTTCACATGCCAAAACCCTCTTCATGAAATGAGTTTTGTTAGACATAATATCTGGATTTCTATATTTTCATAAGTATAATTATATCCTAAGTTAATACTAGTTGTGGCGGTTAACTACCAACGGTTGTGTCAGCTGGATCAAAGGGGACACACCCTTTCATTATGTATAAATAGAACATAACCCCTCATTTGTAAATCAGAATGTTTGATCAATAAAGAATATATCTTTTGCATTCTCTCTGTTCTCTCTCAATCCCACATCTGGCATCAGAGCCAATGATCCAAAAACGATCTGTGAAGAAGAAAACCGAGAGAATCGGTTACAACAAAGAAGAGATCAAGTGATTCGATCAAAATCAAAGAAGGGCATGCGAAGAAAGAGAATTTGTTCGTGAAGAACCAATAGAAAAGAAATCGAGTGATTCGATAATAAAGAAACAAAAAGCCTTCATCCCCTGTTTTCTAATCAAAACAGAGACAGACAAGAATCTTCAAAACAGAAAGTTTAACATCCATATGCCAACCGGAATCGAAGAAAAGGATCATTTATTAAAACTTGTAACCGTTCCTCACCAGGGAAGAAGAAGATTCCAACGAAGAGGATTTTTCCGATCATACATCGGATTCACAGAAACCAATCGCGCATCCATCAACGGCTACATATTCATGCCCTTTCTTTAAGTATTATAATCGAATTCATATTCTTAATCCAAATCCGGTTTATCAAACAAGAAATCTTTGTTCTTTTTTAACAAAATCGTGACAAGAAAATTTCCCGCCAAATTTTTTTAAAGGAAATCTTACAGAAACTTCATTTCTGTATATTAAATAGTGTAGGGGAATCAACAACAGTATACACCGGATTACACAAAGCGTTTTAACGTTGGATTAAGAAATCTTTGTTACGGTCGGACCGAACAAAGAAACCATCAAAGATCTGTGTTGGATTATATATAGGAAGTTTATTGATTCATTTATAGTATTCGAATCATAGTGTTATACCGATTCGTTGGAGTTTTAGAAACCCAAATAGGATTTACAATAAGGTGTGTTGAAAGAAATTGTTGGGCAGTGAATTTGTCGTGGGAAATTCAAAGGAAGAAGAAGATGGTTGACTTTTGTAAAGTCAATAGAAAACAAAATAAAACTGTTTTTATCCGAAAGAATTATATAATATTTTCCCTTGGTTTCAGTGTGTATTTGTCGTATACTACACATATAACAAGAATTCAAATTTGATAATAAAGTAACGATTTATATATATATATATATATATATATATATATAACAAAGGATTTGTTTTATAATTTGGAGGATATTTAAAAAAGTCTAAGGGATTGACTTTAGATATTTTGGGAACAATAGTTGATATTCTAGGTTTTAATAGAAACCATATTCCCATTAGCGAAACCCCAAGTAGCGTGTATTAGGCCTTACAAACTACTAGGATTTGTCAAAATCTATAAAGAATATCAAGGTTGACAAGGAGAAAGTCAAACCAGTTCCAAAACGAAGTGCTGGGTAGTCCGTATCAGATCGGACAATAGGGAAAAAGAATAAGAACAAGACTCCACTAAAGTCACCCTCAAAACCAAAATGACGAAAGAAGAGAATGTCACGAAGGACACGCTTACGTTTAACCTCCAAACACCGATGGAAACATCTACAAATTACACGATTTGGGCTATTCGTGTAAAGGCACTATTGAATGCCAACAACCTTTGGGAAGTAGTGGAACCCACAGAAGGAGCAAACGTAGATGTCAAGAAAGACAGGAAAGTGATTGCCTATCTATTCCAAGCAATTCTAGAAGATATGGTGATGTAGGTTGCCTCACATAATACAACCAAAGACATATGGGAAGCATTAAAGACGAGACATATTGGAATTGATCGAGTCCAAAAAGCAAGACTTCAATCATTACGCACAGAATTCGATATGTTATCAATGAGAGAGACAGAAACAATAGACCAATTTGCTGGTAGATTAAGTGCGTTAAATACAAAGTCAAAGACCCTGGGATCAAAGTTCGACCAACCTATTTTGAACAATACTCTGATATGGAAACCATGACACTTGACGAAACAATCGGTAGACTAAAAGCTTATGAAGAGCGTCTCCGATCTAGAGATGAAAGAAATCATAGAAATGACTATGATAAACTTCTACTTGCACAATACAAAAGAAAGACCAGACAAGAAGGACAAGGAGATTTTAATCGAAGTCGTGGTAAAATCAAATATAGAAAAGATGGTAGACGAGACAAGTTTCAAAGAACCCAAGGTCAAAGTCGTGAAGACAATCACCAAGAAGAAACGAGTACAAAGGATAAGTCTCAACCCAAGTGTTATCGATGTGAGAAAATTGGACATTATGCCTATGAATGTCCAAATAAACAAAGTAAAAGAAGAGAAGACGACTAATCATGATATATGATTAAAGAAGAATATCCATGTGATACGGAAACAACCTATGATGGGTACAATGGTGAACTCCAGTGAGTGGATCAAAAGCAAGAAGTTGGGTCATGTGAGGTGATAAAAAATGAAGAATCAGTGTGTGAAGCACTAAAGAACTAAAAGATGTAAGTTGAAGATCATGGTGTGTGAGGCAACCATATAAATAAGAATTGCGTGATACAATCAAAGCCGTGAAGGAATTAATATAGAAGGAGACCCGTGTGATTCAGATCATCCAAGAAAAGCTGTGAAAGCAAAGTTGTATGAAGCAACAATCTAAATCAAGAAAACTATGAAAGTCGTTTGTGTGAAACAAACAAAGAAGTATGATGCTAGCTAATCATCCGCGTGTGATTCAAGATAATCAACAATTTGTGAGAGAAAACTAAAGGAAAAGTAAAAGGCAAGAGAATTTGTGTGATACAAATCAAGCTATGAAGAAAGGAGCTAAAGAAGCATAGATAAATAAATCAAGAATTAGGGGGGAGAATGTTAGACATAATATCTTGATTTCTATATTATCATAAGTATAATTATATATCCTAATTTAATATTAATTGTGGCGGTTAACTACCAATCGTTGTGTCGGTTAGTTCAAAGGGGACACACCCTTTCATTATGTATAAATAGGACATAACCCCTCATTTGTAAATCAGAATGTTTTATCAATAAAGAATATATCTTTTGCATTCTCTCTGTTCTCTCTCAATCCCACAAGTTTCTCAGTTTGTAATGTCATGTGATATTTGTGGGGACAGAGAAACTATACAAGCTCAGAACTTCTATGTGATACTAGGTGGTCGGCTAATGAAAAATGACAAACACATACCTAAAATGCAAGCTTTGGAGGGATGCAAACGACAAAGGCAGTAATGGGATTATACATGGAAGCCACTAATGCAGGGTGTATCTAAAGATGAAAGTTCACTGGTCTGGCACTTCAGGTTGCTAACACACCTTTTGTGTCGGCCAAGGCTAAGAAAATCTTAGATCATCTTGAAATCTTACTCGCTATGTTTCATTTTGGTTAAACACGAACACATCGCGCGAGGTGGAAAGTGTAGCGAGGAATCCTACTAGTTTATTTTATGGCACACAATTTTGTGTGTCATAAATTTGGTGTGTGTCATAGTTTGCATGTCAAGAAAGACATATTTTGTAATAGTGTCAATTATGGATCATGTGCAAGATGTTGGTATCATCAATACTTTTAGAAAAAAAATTGCATCTTATGTCGTTTAAGTTTCATTTAAATTTCAAGTGTTGCCCTATAAGTAATGATTTTTTTTTATCGGCTAATTTTCTCTCCCATATTTTTTATATCACCTTTTAAATACACCTTTTTTTGCCTCTTATGAAGCTTGAACTTCAAACCTCACATTTAGAACTCCATCACCTTTACCACCACACCACAAGGGGTGAGGTTTCAAGTAACGAAATTATAGTGGATGTCCTTTATGTTATTGTTTCTCATCAGGCAATTTTCTTATAACTTAACCCAGCTAGTTTTTAACATTAGATTTAGTCAAGTAACTCATGTTAGGGCATAACAGTCATTTTGAAACCTCTATGAACAAATAAAACCATCATGCATCTCATGTCTCTCTTTTCTTCTGCCACAAACGCCGGCGACATCCATCAACCACTTGACAATCTCTTCCGGCAACCACACGTACCAACACCATTCCCCCGACCATCTCTTGAAACGCTTTACCAGATTTGTGGTAATATTCTAAGCATCACCGACCTTAAACGTGTTTACTAAAAAAGTCAAAAACCAAACAAATGAACACCCCTAGCAGTGGTCACGATCATGTATAGTACATTTATCACAGAATTAGTTTGCAGCGGAATTGAACAGGATAAACAAACCAAACAAGATATAATGATGAACACACAATTTGATAATCATACACCAGCACAAATTCTCATTAAATCACAGAAAATGATTATGAATTTGCTCTCCTTGAAATGATAATCTCACCCTAACAAAGTATGCAATGTGTAGGTTATCATATAATTGTCATATGAAAAGGATGAAGGTTTCAATTGGATCGAAAAAGAAAATAAACAAACTCGAACACAAGCGATTTGTGATAAACTTTTATCACGACTCTTTTATTATTTATCAAAGCAAAACAAACTAATCCAAAAATTAAAACAAAAGACTCTTAACAGAAGACATATAACCATACGTTTACATGGATCCAATCTTTACTAAACCTATTTGTACTAGGAAAGAAAAACTAATAGATAACAATAAAGACTTGCAGCAAAAGAAAGGGTTGGGTTATTCTACAAAGGCTACAAAAAATGAGAGGGTGGGAAGCCACTAGAAAATGACATGTGTCCAAAGGATTAACAAGTGGGAGGGGTAATTTTGTCAAAAACATATGCACATGCAAGTCACATGTCATTTCCACCATCATTTTTAAATGCCCGTAACTTTTTTATACGTCATCCGTTTTTAAAAAAAATTATACCATAAAATTGAGCGTCTTTTTATCTTTAATATGAGTACCATGTTGCTATACTTTTGAAGAAAAAATTCAAAACCCACTTGCGTAAGACACAATGGAATGTAAAACAAAATGAACACCAATTAAATATAGGGTATAAAACACAATCAAGAGTCTAGTAAAACACAATGGACGACATACTAAAGATACAATGAATAGAAGACTAAAACACAATGAATACTTTTGAAAAAAAAAAGTTAAAAATCAGTTGCATAAGACACAATGGATGACATACGAAATACACAATGAACAAAAGACTAAAATACAATGAATACTTTTGAAAAAAAAAAGTTAAAAACCAATTGTGTAAAACACAATGGACGACATAATAAAGACACAATGAACAGAAGATTAAAACACAATGAATACTTTTGTAAAAAAAGTTGAAAACACAGTTGTGTAAGACACAATGGAGATAACGTAAAACACAATGAGTACCAATTAAATATGCAATGAACAATAGGGTATAAAACACAATGAACAGTCTAATATAACACAATGGACGACATTCTAAAGACACAATGAACAGAAGACTAAAACACAATGAATAATAGACTTAAACACAATGAACAACATAATAAAACACAATGTACACCTAAATACAAAACTCATTTGCGTAAAACACAATTAAAATCATACTAAAAACACAATGGACAAAGTTAAATCATGTGTAGACTAAAAAATCATAAATAACATATTTATAAAGCACACATGCATACTATAACACAATGAACGTGCAGAAGACACAACGGAGAAAAAAAACCCATTTAGCACGAATTGTTTTTTTCAATTTTAATGTAGCAATGTGGTACTCATATTAAAGATAAAAAAACGCTCGTTAATATGGTGAAATTTTTTTGAAAAAAAAATGTCGTATGAAAAAGTTATAGACGTTTTAAAATGATGGGGGAATTGACATGTGCATTGCATGTAGAGAGAGAAAGTCAACAAATGTTGTTTTCCTTTTATGCCCTTTCTCTAATTTATTATTTATTTTTTTCAAACAAACTAATCTCAACCCTTCAAATATATGATCAATGGATCACAATCCTTCTCACCCTTCCTAGAAAAAGTATCTTGTGTATTTGATCCTAACCCCAAAAGAAAAGCTATTTTACTAAGAAAATAAATGACTAATAGATAATAACTCAAACTTTGGTTTATCCACTTAACTCAACCCTTCTCAGCCGACTTGAATTTCTTGCAGCCCAATCCATATGATTTTAATTAAACAATCAGCTCTATCCATTCTGTTTTGACCCGCTTCATTCATCAATATGTCGGCTTATCCGGGTCAAACAATTAAACGAGCCAACAATCACCCCCTGATTTTTGACCCGTATCATTCCATTATTTCATGCCAAACTTTTGCCTCGACAATGCTTTAACAACTATACGAGCTTGTTGTTCTTCCCCGCTTTCACGCTCAAATTTGATCAACTCTTTCTCGACAAAATCTCTAACAAAACGATATTGGTTCTCAACATGTTTGCTTCGCCCGTGAAAAGCGAGATTTTTCATAAACTTGATAACGAACTTGTTGTCGATCTTGAACCTTTCATGATCTTTTGCACAACCCGTCAAATCCGAAAACAAATTTTGCATCTGAATCTCTTGACAATGTGTAGTACCAACCGCAAAGTCCGACTCATTTACCATAGCATTGCTACCCAACAGTAGTTTAGTAATACACCAAGTCTTGTTCCGATCGATTGAGTCAACTTCTTGTTTCATTGCTTCTACACAATTTTCATATTCTGTGGCTTGTTTGCAATTTGTTGGTCCATCTTCGGCAAGAAGCAAAGAATAAAACTGTTGATCAACTTTCGCCGTATTTTCATATACATCATCAAACGAACTAACGCCTCTTTCCGGTGTATCATCTAACTTGTCTTCTTCACGTTCGCCCAAATAACATGACTCAGAAAAAAAACAACTCATCACCAACTTGTTGGTTATTTAAAACATGCTTAATAGATGCGGACTCAACTTCGGCTTCAAGCGGCCCTCCTGTTTCAATCAAACTTTTCTTTTATTATGATCTTGCTTTTGTTGGTGTAACATGAGCTCCACGAGAACTTGTAGTTTCACCAAAATTATCAACCAAACCTTCAAAAATAAATTGATTGCTATCATACTCACTGTGACAATATTTTTCAACATGCTTTGACCAGTCACAACTTTTTTCTTCAAGAGAGTTTGCATCTCCTGAATTCATACTCAACGTATCTTCAAACAACACTTTTTGGTTGATTTGATTATCGAGTTCTGTAGAGCGATTCTGAACCTCAATCATGTGATTAGAATCACCGTAATCCAAACACCACAAACCCGTATCCGATTCGCAACTGCCATGAAGCATACCATCAACTTCTTCATGTACGTGGTCGTTAAGAAGCACACGGTCATCTTCTTCATGTATCGCAACTGTCATGAAAAGTTGCTCGTTCACCTCTTCAGTTTAAACTATATTGGCCTCATCTTTTTTCGCAACGGCGTCTGGGCATTCGCTTTCATAATGTCCCAACTTTTCACAATTATAGCAAGTTACATTCGACTTATCTTTGCGTTCGTTTGCGTAATGACCCAATTTTTCACACTTGTAAAAAGTTACCTTCGACTTATCTCGACTCGATGAACCTTCGTGACGACTTTGAGAACCTGACGAACCTCCACAGCGCCCTCGTCCTCTACCGCGACCTTCTTCACGAGAGAATAACAACTTATCCTGGCTCTCATCAACAGGCTTTCTCATCTACTTTCTCTTTTAGAATGCTTTCAAACGTCTGATGGCTTCTTCGAATGAAAGACTATCCAAATCAGTGGTCTGTTCGATCACTGCTGCTATGGGAAGATATTTGTCAAAAACCGAGTTCAATAACTTGCGAATAAGAACTTCATCCTCCAAGGCGGATCCAAGACTTTTATATTAGGTTTGAATGCTCGACAATTTACGAGCAAATTCTTCAACAATCTCGGTTTCCTTCATCCTAATTCCTTCCAACTCAGTCCGTAATGTTTGCAACCGAGCCTTTTGAACCCGGTCTGCACCTAAATATCGAACCCGTAAAGCCTCCCATACATCCTTTGGGTCCTTGTGTTTTGCAACCTAAAGCAAAACGTCTTCGGGTATCGTTGTGTTTTTCTTTATTTTTTCGACTGCTCCCCCGGTCACGGGATCAATAACTTCTTCCAATCCATGTGCAGCCAATACCGTCTCCATCATCATAGACCAAGCCGTGTAGTTAGTAGCCGTCAACATCGGGCATTTAAGCGATACAGTACCCGATTCCCTAACAACATTCACAAGCTGCCCAGCGCCTTCACCGTCTGCCATCTCCCTGGCTTATTCTTGATCGTTGATGCGAGACTTTGTGCAATCGAGTGTTAGCCGATTACACGTCTTCTACAAATCGAAGAAATCCGAAGCTCTGATACCAATTGAAGGTTTCAATTGGATCGAAAAAGAAAATAAACAATCTTGAAGACAAGCGATTTGTGATAAACTTTTATCACGACTCTTTTATTATTTATCAAAGCAAAACAAACTAATCCAAAACTCAAAACAAAAGACTCTTAACAGAAGACATATAACCATACGTTTATATGGATCCAATCTTTACTAAACCTATTTGTACTAGGAAAGGAAAACTAATAGATAACAATAAAGACTTGCAGCAAAAGAAAAGCTATTTTACTAAGAAAATAAAAGACTAATAGATAACAACTCAAACTTTGGTTTATCCACTTAACTCAACCCTTCTCAACCAACTTGAATTTCTTGCAGCCCAATCCATATGATTTTAATTAAACAACCAGCTCTATCCATTCTGTTTTGACCCGCTTCATTCATCAATATGTCAGCTTATCCGGGTCAAACAATCGTAAAGGCTTTTAGTGGTTGATAACAACAAATCAGTTGTAACGGTTTGTTATTCTTGTCAGATCTACCATTCTAATATCACTGCAATTTTCCGTCAGTTGTATTGTTCATAAGTTTATGCGTGTCGGTCACGGTTTGTGTTAATGACTTATGCAACTGGTCATTTTTGTTAGTCATTTGCATTCCACTGTCTTGATATGTTGCCTGCTCGTCAGTTGCACTGTGATGTTTTCATGAGTTTAGTTAATTCCGAAAGTTTGCATACTCACTTCTTCAAATGCAACAAAATATTTCAAATAACAACAGGTGTCCTGTTTTGAAAATGTAAACATAAACTCCCCTTGATGGAGGCCTTTGAGAGTTTCTTTAGTAAATGCCGACTATTTTAAAAACTGGATCAGACTAACAAGAAACTAGACCGGCAAAAAACCAAACATTACAAGAATATTAGGGGGTTTTGTAACCACTCGACTGATTAATGTTAAGACTTACGGTATCAGGTCAAATCCATTGTCAAAAATCATACGTATTTACTTAGTTTCTAAGGATTGTTTACCCTTTGATAATCCGAAGTTGTTTATTTTTATACCCGTCTCATTAGCTTAACAAATAAATTTCTACATTCTATCAGAAATTGCTATATGACATGTAAAGAAAAAATTGTCATACGAGTCGTATGCTTATACCCATGTAGTACGAAATTGCTTGTATGATAACCCTACCCGTATGATGCAGTCCCAGTACTGGTACGGGTAGTCATCCAAAACTCAAAATAATGGGTTTTAATTTTGTTTAGTTTTTCTTCCAAGTTTTAATAAAACAATGAAATAACACTTAACCATCAATATTTCTATTCAGTCCAGTAAACCTTTATTTAATAATCCAAAACATCTATTACCAGCTAGGAAGAATGGTTAAAGTTGATAACCCACAATGTTGATAACTTCTGCTGAGAGTCACAATGTTTCCGCTTCTTGTTTCAACCTAAAATACTCATAAATCCTTCCAGTCAAAACCTGTTTCACATAGAAATAATACAAGTATTTGAGGATTTAAGTTATAGACATATATAGTTTCTTACCAATTAATCAACTTGCACTTATACGGATTCGCAACCACACCACATATGTAGGGGGCAATCAGCAATGGCACCAAATCACAAGCCCATGGGCATATGTAGTTTCCGATGTTGAAGCTGTAAAAGGGACGTGTCTTAATAGGTTGGAGGAGTGTCAATCCGATCAGGTTTCTGTCGCATTTGCAGTCATACAACCCTGATAGAATTTGAACTCCTTGATTATTTCATTGATTTACAAGGATATATATAATACATAGAGTTGACCTTAATTATAGCAACCGATAATCATTATCAATACAATTTAAACTATTTAAACTATTTCTATGTATATCTCTATTTCTATCTATAACTCTATTACACCCCCGCAGTCGAAGCGGGAGGTGACCGGATGCTGAGACTGGATCTGAAGTCTTCAAATAATATGTGTGGCAACCCTTTGGTGAAGATGTCTGCAATTTGATACCAGGAGGGAACATGTAAGATTCGAACGTGTCCCTTTTGAACCTGCTCGCGAACAAAGTGGATGTCCAGCTCAATATGTTTGGTGCGTTGGTGTTGAACTGGATTACCTGATAAATATATGGCGCTGACATTGTCACAGTAAACCATTGTGGCTCGTGAGACGGGAACAAATAATTCAAGCAAGAGGTTTCGTAGCCCGCAAACCTCAGCCACGACATTAGCGACTCCACGATATTCTGCTTCGGCACTGGAGCGGGAAACTGTGGGTTGTCTCTTAGAAGACCATGAGATAAGATTTTCACCAAAGTAAATACAATAACCGCTGGTTGAGCGACGAGTGTCGGGGCAACCCGCCCAGTCAGCATCAGTGTAAGCCAGTAAAGAAGGCATTGAAGACGGCCCTAAAGTTAACCCAAGATTGACTGTGCCTTTGATGTAACGGATGATACGCTTTAGGGCATTCCAGTGGGCAGTGCATGGTGCATGCATGTGCATGCATACCTGTTGGACGGCATAGGTGATGTCTGGGCGGGTGAAGGTGAGGTACTGTAAAGCACCCGCTAGACTCCTGTATAAGGTGGGGTCATGAAATGGGTCATCAGGAGTGGCCCCGAGCTTGGCATTAGAATCAACTGGCGTGGCTACGGGGTTGCAAGACTGCATACCTGCACGGGCAATGATGTCAGTAGCATAGGACTGTTGAGAAAGGAACATGGTATGATGCTGTCGTGTGACCGAAATGCCCAAGAAGTAGCTGAGAGGGCCTAGATCTTTCATGGCAAATTCACTTGCAAGTTTTGCCATGAGAGATTGTCGTAGAGTGTCAGATGATGTCACAAGAATAATATCGTCCACATAGAGAAGCAAGAAAGCCGTGGCATTGCCCTGTTGAAAAGTAAAGAGAGAAGCATCACAGCGGCTGTGTAAGAAACCCAAAGTGAGGACATAATCAGTGAACCGTTGGTACCACGCACGGGGAGCCTGTTTTAAACCATATAGAGATTTACGCAGTAGGCAAACGTGGTCTGGAAAATTTCTGTCCCTAAACCCCATAGGTTGATGCATGTAGATTGTCTCGTGTAAGTTACCGTGTAGAAACGCATTGGTAACGTCTAACTGATGAACTGCCCAACCTTTAGATAAAGCCAGGGAGAGGACGGTGCGAATGGTGGCCGGTTTGACAACCGGACTAAATGTTTCCCCACAGTCAATGCCCACCTGTTGTGAGCGACCATCGTACACGAGCCGTGCCTTGTATCTTTCTAAAGACCCGTCCGACCTGTATTTATGCTTGAATAGCCACATGGAACGTATAATATTCATATTTGGATCACGAGGTACTAACTCCCATGTTCCGTTTCTAATAAGTGCGTTGTACTCGGTAGACATGGCAGAGTACCATTTAGGTATGGACAAGGCATCGGTGGGTGTTTTGGGAATAGGTATAATGGACTGGGAGGTGGTGGCGGTAAGATTAAAGGGTAGTTTCGGTTTGTGGATGCCACTCATCGAACGAGTGTGAATGGTTCGGGTATGGGAAGTGGCGGGTGGGTGTGGTGGTGAATGTGGAGGTGGGCCGGGCTGATGGGTCTGGGACGCAGATTGTGGGCCGAGGGGTTGGGATGTATCAGGCTGTGAGGAAGGGTGGGTCGAAGTAAGAGTGGGCTGCGTTGGGTGAGTGGTTGAGTTGGGCTGATGTCGGGAAGTTGGGCCGGAGGAAGGTGGGGAAGTTGGGCCTGATGGTGTGGGAATAGGGGGTTGTTGGGCATTGGTATTAGGGTGAATTGGTAATGGGGACGAGTGATGCGTAGAAGGTAGATGAGGGCATAAGTGGTGCGAGAATGGTTCATTGAGGAATTCATATGTGGGTGTTGGGCCGATGGTTTGGGCAAATGGAAATGTCGTCTCATCAAAAGCGACGTGACGAGAGATAAAGTATTGTTTGGTTGTGAGGTCGAGACACCGATATCCTCGATGGGTTGGAGGGTACCCAAGGAAGACGCAAGGTTGTGAGCGGTTTTCAAGTTTGTGGGAGGTTGTGGATGGAGTGAGTGGGTAACATAAGCAACCGAAGACACGAAGGTGATCGTATGTGGGTGTGGACAAATATAAAAGTTCAGTGGGGGTTTTGTTTTTAGTGGTGGTTGATGGTAAAATGTTTAAAAGGTAGGTAGCGGTTTCAAGGGCAAAGTGCCAAAGGTGGGTAGGTAGAGACGCATGTGCCATTAAAGTGCGAACCATGTTATTTATGGTTCGAATTTTGCGCTCCGCCTTACCGTTTTGGGAGGAGGTGTAGGGACAGGAAAGGCGGTAAAGAATACCATTAGTGGTGAAAAAATTTTGGAATGAGGTGTTGACATATTCGCGACCATTATCACATTGGAAAGTTTTAATGGTGCGTTCAAACTGTGTTTTAATGGTTGAGGCAAATTGGACAAAGGATGGAAAGACTTGTTATTTTTGGGCAAGTGGATAGGTCCATAAAAAATTAGAATAATCATCTAAAAATAAAGCATAGTATTTATGGCCTGATGAACTTATTATGGGTGATGTCCACACGTCACTATGTATGATATCAAACGGTTGCAATGTAACATTATTAGACGGAAAAAATGGTAAACGTACACTTTTTCCAAAAATACAAGACTGGCAAAATTTATTAGAAATAAAATCAACGTCTAATACATAGATGTTTTTAATTTATTCAAAGAAGCACGTCCTGGGTGGCCAAGACGGTGATGCCAGACTTGTGAAGAAATAGCAGCAAAGGCGGATGGTTGGGAGGAGGATGACCCGAACAGCAAGGGATAGAGATCACCGCTGCTGTTGCATCGTAGGAGCGGTGCCTTGGTCTTGTAATCCTTCACAAGAAAACCAAATGGGTCAAATTCTACAGAGACCCAATTATCTGTAGTAAATCTACAAACGGAAATTAAGTTTTTAACAATTTTAGGTGAGTATAGAACATTTTTTAAGACAAAGGGTGGAAAGGGCTTGGGTAGGTATTTTGTGCCTTGTCCAAGTACCGGGATGGTATCGCCGTTACCTACAATAATATTACGAGACAAGCAATTAGTAGAAAAAGAATGGAAGTCACCTTGCTCGTGAGTCATGGTGGAGGAGGCTCCTGTGTCCATGTACTGGGTGGGGTCCGGCTGCTGCAAGGACATGGTGTAGAGGGCCTGTTCAATATCAGTTGGGGTGTAGGCAGTGTGGGCTTGTTGAGGGCGTGGGCCTAGTAAACCCGGTTGGGTAGCAGAAGGGGTATTGGGCTTGTTGGAAGTGGGATAAGGACAAGGGGGAGTTGTGGGCCAGTAAGGAGGGTATTGGGCTGGATTATTAGAATAAAATGGAGGAGCCCACTGTCCAGTCCAAGGATTGAACGAATTGGACCAAGGGTTCTGGTTTGACCAGAAGTGTGACCGCCCACGGCCATAGGAGGAACGGCCACGACCTCGGCGGCCGGACCGTCCACGTCCTCGACCATAAGCAGTGGGGTCAGGCTTCGGTTCCTGGTGGTGAGGTGGTGGTGGATTACGGCTGGTGGTGGCGTTAAGGGCGGTTGAGGAGGCTTTTGAGGCATGGCGGGCAAGGTCAGCTTTACGGGTTTCAACATCGATGATTTTGGAGCGGGCGTTATAGAAGGAAGGGAGTGGGTCTTGGTTAGAGAGGATGGTCACAATGCCTTCGTATTGTTCGTTGAGGCCAGCGATGAGCTGGAGAACGAGACGGTCATTGCTAACCGGGGAGTCAACATTGGCGAGTTGGTCAGCCAGTGTTTTGAGTTCTTGGCAGTAAGCTGAGACGCTGGAAAAGGCGTCAAGGCGGGTGTTGGAAAAGCGGTTTGTGAGATAGATGGCGCGGGCAATTTTGTTGTCTTGGAAAAGGTCACGGATGGCAACCCATGCTTCATTGGCGGTGGATGTTTTATCGATGACGGTATGGAGAAGATCATTGGAAACGGTGCCATAAATCCATTGAAGGACAATAGCGTCGATCCGTTCCCAATCATCATGATTTTTCGGGGTGGCGGATGATTCAGGTTCGGGAGGTGGGCGAGGGAGAAGGTGTTCATGGACCAGGAATGCTTTGCAGTGAATGGTAAAGAGAGTTGACCAGGAGCTATATTGGGCTGAATCAATCTCCAGGGTGATCGGGATGAAGTTTTTAATGCTCGAGACGGTAGTGGCGGGGTGGATTTTGGATTCGATTGTGATGGGTTGGGAGGGAGTTTGGCGTTCAGGGGAGGAAGGCATTGTGGCAGAGGGAAGGGAATATGTGATATAGGAAGAAAGAATTAGAGAAACAGTCGGTTGTTCAGAAGGAAACAGGGACCGGAAGGGAAGAGAATATGGGGATTATGGTGACAGAGGTGGGGCAGAGAGGGTAGCAGCAACCGGAAATATTTAGGAGGATGGTACCAGGACTCTTGATACCATGATAGAATTTGAACTCCTTGATTATTTCATTGATTTACAAGGATATATATAATACATAGAGTTGACCTTAATTATAGCAACCGATAATCATTATCAATACAATTTAAACTATTTAAACTATTTCTATGTATATCTCTATTTCTATCTATAACTCTATTAAACCCATATGATTTTTTTTCATACGGTATGCATTAAGGGGATGAATTCTAGACTTCGTCATATGGCTCGTATAATGTCCATACCACCCGTATGGATGGTGAATTGTATGCCGCGTATGAACCATGTGGAGAGCTTGCATGGTGAGGTATACATCCACCATCATGAATCTTGAAGTTTTCAGGATTTCATCAGCATGAACACTTCCTTGTATAGCCATCGAGCACCTAGCATATGTTCAGACAAGTTCAGGCTTTTGATCCAGGTGGTGCTTGTGAATCTCTTAGGAATACGGATGTTGGAGTAGCTTTTAGATCCAATTCTGTGCTATGATCCTGCATCAAAATTAACTTCATCACCCTCAAAAGTACATTAAACATAACTTTTGTCAGGTACGCAATAATAATTGAAACAAAAGGTGATCAATAAAGCTTTAACGCTAAAATCAATAATATATGTAAAACCTGATGTGAACTGCTACGTCTTTGGAGTTGTTGATCAAGAGCTTTTTGTAATTGTTCCACGACCTGCTTCATTGTTGGACGTTCGTCTACATTATTCAAACATTGAAAGGCAATTTCTGTATACGTAGCTAACGAATGTGGGTTTATTTGTTTAAGCAAATAGGGAGGAATGATTCTATCTAATGTTTTCTTTTTGTAATGTTCTCGGACCAAATTGGGTAAACTTTGAGGATTGTCCTTGTCCGCAAGCCTTCCCGTCAGAACTTCAAATAAAGTGACCCCAAAAAAGTAAATCTCAGGTTTTTGTGGGAGACAATCTTTATAGTTTGGACGAGTATATCTGGGTATTAGGGTACAAAAATCTTTGATTGCAAGAGATTCACTTGGCAATTTGAAATCAAAGCGTTCAAGCGCAGGCCAGGTACAGTCAGACCTTTGGATAATCTGAAGTTGATGTGTCCAGCTTAGAAATTTGTTTTTCTCAAATAGTTCGAGACTCGGGTTGATTGCACACTTATAAACATGTATATTCTCGCCATCTTCCTTACAAAATCCAAGAAAAGAAACTCTGTCTTTATGTTCAAATTCTGAAAGAAATGGAAGCTTTGTCTTAAATTCGTGGAGTACTTCTAGCTTTGGCCACCGCATAACAAAGATGGCACCGTACTTTTCAGAGATGCCTTGAAAGACTCTTGCATGTTCATCGCATACAATGAAATTCTCACCTTGAAAGTTATTACATGCCGATTTTATGTCTTGTAGAGCAATCTCCAAGCCCTGCAATATTTCAATGGAATGAGAAAATTTCTTTTAAGTTTAATCCGTCAATGATTCACTGCTGATCACCAATGATTTATCGACAACCGCTAAAAAACTAAAAACAAAATGGGATTTCAGTTGGGATCTTTAACCCACCGATTACCCACTGCAAAGTTAAATTTTCTTTTCTTTTTCAAGATTGCAATTTCAGTTGTACCAATCGTAGTCTACCCTAACAAAAACCATAAAGGGTGCCATTAAATATATATATCACTATGGATAAAAAAATGTACCGGGTACGAGTACCGTAACAACATTAGTAAATAAAGAAAAAGGTGATAAATGTAGGGATAATAGTTGTGTTCATGGGTTGCGGGTGTTGCCGTGTTGGTCCAGACAATTAGATCAAACATAAACACGAGATATTTGGGGATTCAACCAAATGAAAAAACAAACTTACAACAGAAGGGAAAAATGAAACTATTAACCTATACCCCTATTTATACTAAAATAACCATACTAATCTTACTAAAATACTTCTAGCAATTCAAAGCTAATACTGTTACTAAAAGATAATTCGAATAATAATAAACAAACTTTATTTTTATTTTACTCGTTTAGTCTTTCGACTTTAGCCATTCGAGTTGATATCGCTACGGTTTTCACATTCCCTCTCGATATCAACTTTAAACCCTTTTACTACAATTTTCGTATCGGGTTAGTGTTGGATCTTTCACACTCTATCTTAACACCGACTTCAGTCATTCCGATTCTAGAATACAGCTCAAGCGTCTTTACTGCAGATAATACATTTAGCTCGATTGTTGAACTCAAGTCGATAGTTTGCACTCTCTTGAACTCGACCAATAACGAAAGTCAATTAACTGGAAGAAGGGATAACTTATCAACTGCCTCCAACCGAATTGAATCAAAGGGTTCACCAAGATCTGATCGACATCTTTTACCACTGCCTTTGAACGAGTCTTCTTCTTTTGCTCAACATACTAATTAACAACCCTAACACATAGATTTTAGACCATCCCAACACAAGTTGATGGCAGATCATCGTTGAATCAAATACTGAGCGATATTGATAACCAAGAGAGCCTTAGCTAAGAGAACTTTAAATAGAGAGAAGGGAAAGGCTGAAGTCGAAGGACTAAACGAGTAAAATAATAATAAAGTTTCTTTATTATTATTTGAGTTAGTAATAGTATTAGGTTTGAAATATGTTTGCTATTGTTTTTTTATAATTATCATTTAGTATTATAGGTCTAGTAGGATTAGTATAGCTAGTTTGTATAAACCCTTGGTTTCAATGATTTTAAAATCCAACAATCAATAAAACTTTTATTTTCCTTCAAGTTTAACAATTGTGGATTGCGGGTCACAGTTTAACGGGTTTAGCTCTACGTTATGGTTTGTATGTGAACGGGTCAACGGTATAAGAAGAAATTGGGATTTAGTTTACATTTTACATGGGAACATGGGATGTATGTTAGTTGTGTTTTTGGATTTTCACCTAACAATAAATAAAAGGGCTTTAATATCAAAAAAATTTACGAACCATCTTGCAAACTACAACTTACCTGTTGACTTTGAAGAGCGCTTTCTAGTTGTTCAACGACCTGCTGCATTGTTGGACGTTCTTCTTCGTTCTTCAAACATTCATACGCAATGTTTGAAAACGTACGTAATGAATACTTGTTTATCACTTTATGTAAATAGGAAGGTATGATCTTATCTAACGTTCCCTTGCTGTAATGTTTTCCGAACAAAACAGTTAGGGATCGACGCTCATCGTTGTATGATTCAATAATTGCGTGTCTTCCACACAAAACTTCACACAGAATAACCCCAAAAGAGTAAACGTCAGATTTTTCTGTGAGATAACCATTATACAAGTAGTTTGGATCAATACATCCAGGTGTGCCACAAGGATTGGAGATAACAAAGCTAGATTGAGTATTGGCAGGGCCTAGTCTGGACAACCCTATTAGACTATATTATCACACTAGGGTTTATTATTAAGGCCCACGGGCTTAGTTAGGTATTTAGGGTTCCATGTGATCTCTATAAATTGTAATACCCATGTAGGATAATGAAATACTGAATTGATTTTATTGAAAGCTTAGGTATTACAATTTATAGAGATCACATGGAACCCTAAATACCTAACTAAGCCCGTGGGCCTTAATAATAAACCCTAGTGTGATAATATAGTCTAATACTCCCCCGCAGTCATAGCGGTTGGAAACCATTAGCTTAGACTGGAAATAAAAACATAAATAAATAATAAAAACAGGCTTCGACTTCCAACAAATCCATAGTTTGCATAATATGACATCCATCTACAATCTTTATATCATTGATCCCGTAGTGTGCAAAGAACCCATAAGCGGTGGCTAGTGGACCGTAGCCCTACTAGAGAGAATCGCTCAACTAAACAGTGGCGCAGAGGACCGTAGTCCTGCAAAATAACGGCGCGATGTAGGAGCAGCTTAGAAAAGAAAAGAAAACAATAGAAGACTGAGAGTCTAAGGCGACACAGTGAGGGAAGAAGCTTGAAGTGAGCACTGGCAAAGCGGGGATCGGAAAAGTAAGCCGACTGGAGATGAGATGTTCGGCAGTGAGAAGTAACACTATTTTGAAAAAGGATTTAGGAATTGTCTTGCCGGATCTTGTCCCGGTAATGAGAAACTTTATTTGAATGGAAAACTTAAAGTAAAAAAGAAAAGAAAAACGAAACAGTAAAATTGAAGGGGGACAGGGCGGCGGCAGTGCTGGCACGCCGCCCTGTCTAGGGTTTGGTTATTTGTTTGTGACGCAACGGAAACGGTATAGAGTCTAGGTTGGCTCTGATACCATGTAGGTTGGGAGTTTTGTGATGGGTTACGGTTTGTGGTAGTGGTGGTATGTAGGGCAGTTGAAGCCGTGGTAGAGGATCGAGTCACTTGATGTTTCTTTTTGGTTTCTTCAAACGTAAGACGAGACCGAACCTCATTGAACGGTGGTAGCGGCTCACGGTTTTGAAGGACCGTAGAGATGCTATCATATTGCTCAGTGAGACCGGTCAACACCTTCAAAACGAGCATCCGGTTATCCACAGGAGCACCTACACTGGCTAGTTGATCCGCCAAGTGTTTTGCATGTTCACAATAATCTGCCATAGAAGAAAAATTATCAAGACATAGGTTAGCAAATTCTTGGCCAAGAAATACCGCCCGGGTGTTTTGATTATAGTCTAATAAACCCGAAATCCGAAATTTTAGCCTTCCACTCCTCATCCAAAAGGATGTTTGAACTTTTAATATCTCGGTGGATAATTCCATGAAGAGGTCCAGCATCATCATGTAGGTAATTTAACCCATGGGCAGCATCTAGGCATATCCGAATTCGTTGAGTCCAGGTTAGATCTTCTTTATTTAAGTGCTTTTCAAGACTCCCTTTGCTTTCATACTTGTAAACAAGTATCCTCTCGCCATCTTCATCGCAAAATCCAATAAGAGAAGCAATGTTTTCATGTTTATATTTTGAAAGCAATGCAATCTCTGTCTTGAATTCATTGTCTCCTTGCCTTTGCCCATCCCCTTGAAATAAACGCTTCACCGCGATATGGCCGTGTTTTTCGGACATGCCTTGGTATACGGGCCCATATCCACCTCCTCCAATGAGATTCTCTTTGGAAAATCCATTAGTGGCCACTACTATGCCTAGGAGAGGAATCTGTAAGTGCTTTACGTGTTCAATAGAAGGCATTAACTTTGATATACACGTCATGGTGAAAAATCTTGAAAAGAAAAAGGGTAATAGGGATGTAAAATTATGATTACTATTAGCTGATATGGTTTACAAATCTTGGAGAGAAGCCACTCTTCTATTTATAGCTGCTAATGTTTTGCATGTATTTTTATCCGATAGTTGAGAAATTTCTTGGAAATGTAAAGGAAACGCGTTTTAGTTGATTAATTATGATTAGTTTAAAAACAAATCTTTGTTTAATCTAGTAACTCCGATGATTCCTAAGATAGTAATCTTAATGTAATTATTTATTCAAATGTCTTTTTCATTTAATTTTGACAAATTTCTTTTTGTTTCTTTCTACCCGTCTGCCCGCTATCTTGATGTAATTTTTCTCAGTCATGGAATGAAAATTACTTATCTAACGCATAAAAATGAAAATAAATATGCATTTTTCAGTTTCTTGAATCAAGATTATTAATTATGGTTATATACTGTCTAAAACAGATCAAGAAAGTGCTACCAAATTGAGGTTATTTTCATACAATGAGTTAAATGTTGCCTGCAATGGTTTCAGTTCCAAAAACAAAGTTGGGGAGGGAGGATTTGGTGCCGTCTACAAGGTCATTTCATTTCCAATATTTCATATTTCATTCGCTTGTCGGATTCCAGTTTTTCTAAACCAAACGTATGCTCTTTAGTAACCATATGTGATACATAATACATTCGGTAGAGACCATAAAAGAATGAGTACGGTAATTTACAACAAACCCTTTAATATTTGGTTTCTCGTAGGCAAATAAAGTGTTCTTACATATATTATTATTTTTTTTTCTTATAAGGTTATATTATTTATTTACTTTTATATTTATATTTATATTTTATATTTATTTTTTCTACATTCAAGTAAATAATAATATATATACTTTACTTTCTAATAAATGAATCACTAGATTATATCCTGGAAACGTCCCGTGATTAACAAATCTAATATAAAATATCAATTTTACATCTGAAATAGAATGACCTAATCTAAAACAATTAACAACATATCTTCAATATTAACGCCTAACTTTAAATAATGCATAAGAGATTGTTTAGTTGATTAAGTGCTGAATAATTAAGATGTCTGAATGTTTAAGTGCTGAATCATTAAGTTGGACCTCTTAATGGTTAATTTTCATGTCCCACATTGGTAGAAGAGTCTCAATAAGGTTTAGCCTAGATCAGCAACATCCCAAATCTTAAGGTTCAGCCTTAACCGTTCTATTCAGAAGCAGAAACAAACGCGTGAATGTTGAATATATGGTTCGGACCCACAGGAATCTTGGACCCGACCCGCGAGAACCTTGGACCCGAACCTTTTTAAATATATGGGTCGGTTTCCGGTTCTAGATTTATATGAATTATCGGTTCTGGGTCGGGTCGGTT
Organism: Ambrosia x helenae; assembly: GCA_030844895.1. Taxonomy (NCBI): domain Eukaryota; kingdom Viridiplantae; phylum Streptophyta; class Magnoliopsida; order Asterales; family Asteraceae; genus Ambrosia; species Ambrosia x helenae. The sequence continues at coordinate 38,002,519 of CM061233.1, read as the reverse complement.
CCAAACCCACGGTTCTAATATAAGAACCACAAGAACCGTTTGTATTTTAATTAAAAATATAAAAAATCTTATTTAGTCTTTTCTCTATTCGTTTTTACGTGCTATGTAATCGATTTAATGTAATGTTAATACAATATTAAAAATATTATTTATCACAATAACAATGTATTTTTCTTGAAATATTTTCCGGCTTGATATATATGCATAAATGTGATATATTATATATTTATATCCAAATTTGAAGTAAATATTTGTATGTCACTCTAATGTGTGTGTGTGTGTGTCTATGTTGTATACATAACAGATTCACATAATGTTTCGAGTGATGAGAATGACAAAATTGTTACGAAAACATAAGCCGAGAAACGAAAAGTGACATAAAAAAGAAACTAATGGATATTGTTATAACCATATGGAGGAATTCTTTTACGAGTCTAGTAAAAGAATAAGAATATGTAATCCTCTAAAAGTGTCTATTACATTAAAAGGTTGTAGAGGGTCAGACCGTTTACCCGATCAATCAGAACCTTTAAGACCCGGTACCATATAGCCTTTTAAGGTTCGGTTCGTGGTTCCTAATTTCAACAATAAAAGGGTATACGATTCTGGTGGTTCCCGGACCCTTTGCACAGCCCTAACAATAGCACGTAAAAACGAATAGAGAAAAGACTGAATAAGATTTTTTATATTTTTAATTAAAATATAAACGGTTCTTGTGGTTCTTATATTAGAACCGTGGGTTTGGAACCTACCCGACCCAGAACCGATAATTCATATAAATCTAGAACCGGAAACCGACCCATATATTTAAAAAGATTTGGGTCCAAGGTTCTCGCGGGTCGGGTCCAAGGTTCCTATGGGTCTGAACCACGAAATGCTCACCCCTAGTTCAGAGTCTCATTAAGAGACTTACAAACAGCCCCTAAATCTGGTATTAATACCTAACCTAAAACAATGTACAACTCCAATGCTAACATATGTTGAAAATAGAATTCATATTTACTGATTTGAACATAATTAGTGACTTGTCTATGCATGATTAATTAATTACCTGAACGCTTTGTGTTTTTTTCCTGTATGAACAAACGACTATTTTTTGTGGGGTTTTGTTCATACAAGAAAAACATTAAAGAAAAACATTACACCAAATTAACGAGTTTTTGATTATCTTTAAAAAATCTCGTATATAAAAGATATTAGCGCTTAAAAATTATGGGAGGAAACATGAAATAGAAAAATCCAATTTTGTTTTTAATTTTTTTTCCTAAAATCAATTAATGCCACATCTCATGCCACATGGCACACTCAAGTAGGAGGATGCCCTCTTTGAATTCCATGTAGGATTTATTGCTTTTATTCTATAGTTACTATAATAGAAGAGTCGTGAGTGACATAAGAAATGTTTAGAAAAGTTTATGTGTCCAGCATAGAGATAGGCCAACAATGCATTGGTGATGTAAAAAATTGATGTCATTAATCAGCTTAAAATTATAATTAAATAATGCCACTTGCCTGAACAGTGCTTGATAAATTAATTTAATAATGCCACTTGCTTTGCCAGATGTTCATACAACTGTTACTCCAGATTTGAGCTTCAAATTCAAATTCAAATTTCAAACTCAAAACCCCTTACACAACTATATAAATGTATCATCTGCCCCCCCCCCCTCTCAAATAATATATTGTTGTCTCTCAAATTATTCGTGAATGCTCTGTGTCTATCAGTATTCTTAAATCATAACAGATGGTTCTCTCACACTCACGTTCAGATCGAAGGATTGAAGCATCAGGTAACCAAATTTTGATCGATCATAACAATAAGAATAAAATTTATCTCTGTGCAATAACCGTGGAATTTTTTGTCTCTTCCATTAGAAACCAGAGTATTTGGGTTGAAAAATGTGTTGATTTTGGGAAGATTCTTACAATCCAAGAAAAATATTAGTAGTACTATTACCAATGGTTCAACAATGACAGCATCAAACTCAAGATAGGTATGTCTTTGTTTTTTAAAAGGCATTTATGCGTTTGTTTAATGCGTCTCTCAAACTTACATTCAGATCGAAGGATTCAATCATCAGGTAAGCAAATTTTAATCGATCATAATAATAAAAAAAATTGTTTCTGTGCAATAATCGTTGAAGTTTTTGTCTGTGCAACTTATATGTTTGATTAATTTGAGTGATGCTTGATGTAGTATTTTTGTGACGATTTTACCATTACCAGATAGAGGCGTTAGCTCAAGCAATCAAAGAGAACACCATAGTGTTTTTCCAAACGGGGTCAGGCAACACACTGTTTGCGATTATGCTTTTACGTCACTACGCTTATCTTTTAAGAAAACCGCCTCCCTTTACTGCTGTGTTTTTTGTTCCCCGTGTTGTACTTGTCAACAGGTATGTTTGTTGAATGTGTTATTTCTTGAGTTTGTTTTCAAGATTTGAAGTTGAAGCATAATCGTTGAAGTTTTTGTCTGTTCCATTAGCACGCAGAGTATGTGAGGAAGCACCTTGAGTATGTTGATCTTTGAAAGTTGATCTTTGGAAGATTCTTACAATCAAGGAAAAATATTATTTGTATCATTACCAATGGTTCAGGAGTGGTGGTTTTTTGCAAGACTATTTCTTGAAGACTGATGGGTGTATATAGAAACAAATATGTCTCTAACTATTCAAGAGTGGTACGCAAGATTATCTCCATGTTACAATCGAAGTTGATTTGTATGTATTAGCAAGATTAGTTGCAAGTTTTCTGCAAGTTTAGTTGGCATTAGTTCACCTTTGCAGCGATGTCGTAGTTGTTTACCTTTATGGAACTTCAATAATTGATTTCATTCTTAATGGTTTTTTGTAACGTCTACTGACAGTCAACACATATTTGTAAATAGTCTATAGAGTAAACTGAAGTTGTATTGGATGACAGTTGTTTTGAGAACATCTGTTGACAAGTCAACAGATGTTGTAAAACAGATGTTGTGGTTAAAAAAATAATACAACCCGCTATGAAATCAGTTTTTAAATTTCTATAGAGTTTTTAGTACCATCAATATTGTAGTCTCGGTTAAATAGAGGCTTGAAGTCCAAATTAAATAATTATGCTTTTGAAACTTACTTTATTTCCGTTCCAAATGGCAATTTGTAATTGGAAAATTGTATTGGATGACAGTTGTTTCATTACATTTTTTGACTTGTCAACAGATTTTGTAAAATACATGTTGTCATTTATTGTTATTGTTATTGTTATTATTATTATTATTATTAATATTATTATTATTATTAATTGATTTATTTATTCAAGTGCCTCATGATAATTTCTAATTGAAACTTATGTTGTATAACAGTTATTTTAAGAACTATTGACAAGTCAACAGAAGTTGTAAAATAAATGTTGTGATTTATAAGTAAAACAACCCTCCTCAAAATCAGTTTTTTTATTTTCTACAGAGTTTTTCCGTACCATCATTTCATCTAAAATAAATAAATAATAATAATGATTTTTTTAAAAGCATCTTTAAATAACTCCCTAACTTTTGATCTTTTAAGAGGGAAAGTTTTAAATTAGCATAGGGAAGTGTGGTTACGATTTTGAACATTAACATAGTTGAGTGGCAAGTAATAAGAGTGTTGAGTGTCAAATGATATTATTATTATTATTATTATTATTATTATTATTATTATTATTATTATTATTATTAATGTTGGGTCTGCTGACCTGAAGAAGAACAGATGATTTAAAAGCCAAAATATTCTAACAACTGATGATACAGCCATAAATAAACAACAATACTCTTCCCAAAAGACTGTTGACCCTAACAACTGATCCACCCAAACAACTGCTATGACAACTGCTGCTACAAAGGACTGCTGGATAACAACTGATAGAGAACAACTGCTGACCAAAGGTCTGATAAAGAGCAACTGCTGATCAAGTGCTAAAGACTAAAGGTCTGTTGGAGCCAACATCACTTAGGCTCCAACAGATGATACAAGACCATCAGAGTTTTCCTCAACAGTAGTTTACCTTACAGTGTTTTGTAATATAACAGTAGTTTGTATAGGGCAGATGTTTTATGTTGTTATTCTGTTAGAGGTCACTATCTTAGGTGACGTCAGATGTTTTATGTTGTTATTCTGTTAGAGGTCACTATCATATGTGACGTCAGCCTAGGTCACCAGTGGTTTAGATTTGTCTATAAATAGAACAGTGCTTGTACTGTTCTATTGGTCACTCACAACATTCTCTCAGACAAACAATCACAGAGTGATCAGGCTGAGGGGGAGTACTTGTAATTGATTGTAATCTTTCAATATAATGAAAGCATTCGATTAAGAAAACATTTATTCCTTTTGTTTTGATTATAGTTTATTATTCCGCTGCACTTACCATATATATTCACTTATTCATTTCTCATTCTACTTAAAACAAATCAAAACAATCAAACTCAGATCCTAACAATTGGTATCAGAGCTTTGGTCAATTAAATTCGATCTAATCAATCAATTTAATATAAACAGATCAGCTCACAATTATTGATATCGTTTGTTTGTCGGATTGAAAACAGAGTAATAGTTTATTTTCGATTCAACCGCTTATAAACATACTTTGTTTTCGAAAAATTAGAGAATGGCTTCAATCAATCACGATCCACATAACACTGGCACAGACAACAAGCCACTGATGCTTGTAAGATCTGAATACAATATCTGGCAACGTCGGATGAGCCATGTTCTAGCTCAACAGAACACTGGGTGTTGGAAGTCGGTTATCTTCGGACCACATGTTCCGATGGTGCCGAGTACCGAAGATCCCAAGGTTCAGGAGCCTAAGAAACTTGAAAACTACTCCGACCAGGATTTTCAGAAAATTGAGTTAGATGCTAAGGCCTTCAGTATTGTGGCCATGGCTTTACCCAATGAAATATATATGCTGGGCTGTTACACTGTAACAGTGCAAAGGAGTTGTGGGATGCACTGAAAGAACAATTTGGTGGGGCTGAAGAGGTTATTGAAAACAATCGTGAAATACTTAACCAACAATAAGAAACATTTAGTCATGTTAAGGGAGAGTCATTAACTCAACAATTTGAGAGGTTTAACTGTCTCATTAGTGAACTAAAACTGGTTGGTCTAACTTACCCTCATTCAACCTTGAACCATAGGTTTTTAAGATCATTACCAGATAAATGGGACACTATTGCTATAGTTATGAGAAACTCAATTGGATTCAAGGACCTATCACTGACCCAGCTTCATGGTAAGCTCTTGACCTATGAGAGAGAGCTTAACCAGAAAAAGAAGCTCTAGGACTCTGGAAAAGTGTCTGATAATTATGTATTTGGTAATGCATCACTTTTGGGTCATGATGAGGTGCCTGGAAATAGTAAGGATCCGAGTTATGATCATTTCATTGACATAACTTCAGGTTTTAACTCAGGTTTTAACTCTGATTCTTATTCACCAAACTATGCTTTTACAGCAAGTGGTGGTGATATCCAGGCATCTGATAACATATCCTTTGAGTATGATGACCTAAAATACTTTGACCCTGACGATTTGGAAGAAATGGACATTATGCACCAATTGGCCCTTCTCAGTGTAAGAACTAACAATTTTTACAAGAAAACTGGGAGAAGGTTTCCAGGGTTAACTGGCAAATCAAAGGTGGGGTTGGATAAATCAAAGATAAAGTGTTATAAATGTCATAGACTCGGTCATTTTGCTAGGGAATGTAGGAGTTAACATGGTACACCTATGATTACCTATCCAAATCAAAGGCCTCAGACCAACACTTATCAAAATTCCTATAATACCCCTGGACCTAATGTGCAAAACACTGCTCATTTTGCACAGTCCTCAAACACTGTTCCTGTCCAGTTTGTCCAAACCACTGTTCCTCAGATCCACTATGTGCAAACACCTGTTGATCAGGCACCTGTGCCAATGACTGTTGCTTCATCCTCTGCTCCTGTAGAGACCAGTCAACAGAGTTTCTTCACACAAGGCTTTGTTGATTGGAGCAGTCTACCAGATGAGTTGGCAGATGAAAATTTTGCATTAGTTGCCAAAGCTGAAAATGAACCAGAAAATTTTTTGTTTCATGGCTATGGTAGAAGAAGTTGAATCTGAGGAGGTGGTGACTGAATCTATAGTGGTGACTGGTGATGTTGTTGATGAAGTAGTTGCAGGTGAAAAAACCTGAAGAAGAGGTTATGAATCTCTCAGATCCCTAGGGTGCATCTGATGATTGTGAGTGCAAGTCTGATTGTGCATTGATGGCTGCTGCTAAGGTATCTCCTCAAATTCTTAAAGATTTGTGTTCTGACAAATGTGTAATAGCATTTGCTAACATCAAAGAGGTGAATGAAAACCTTAGAAAGAAAATTTTAGATGATGAAGTTAAATTTGAGAAACTTTCAAAAGAGTTAAAAAACAAATTTAACTGAAAAAGAATCTGAAATAAGCAGCTTAAAACATGAAGCAACCATAACCAAAGACCAGCTCCAAACTATGATAACTAAATATCAGAGTTGCAAAAGTGAGCTTGAGTCCACCCAAGTTGAATGTCAGAAATGGGTGGAATCATATAGAGGTTTTGAAATGCTACTCAACAAACAAACCAAAAGTCATGTGAAGTTTGGTTTTGGTTTTGAAACCACTACTCCAGCTTTTGAAAACACTGACAAAAGGGATCAAAAGTTAGTTGAGGTAGTACCAACAAATTTGAAGGGACAAGAGATTTAAATCACTGAACCTAATGGTAAGAAAATTGTTCTAGAAAAAACAGAAAGCTCCTCATCATTCACTGAACTTGAAAATTATGAATTTAAACCTACATAGTCTGATGAGTGTGGTACTCTTGAGAACTTTAAACCAGTTGATTTCAAAACTCCTGAGGGGAAGACAACACCACAGGCAAAGATCATTCCCTTGAAAAACCCTCTAGCAGATGCTCAAACATTTGTTGAAAAGAAGGTTGAAAAGGGAAAGAGAAAGAAAAGTCTGTCCACTTGTTCTGTGATTTTTGTGAAAAGAAGAATCATGTTACTAAAAACTGTTTTCTTCTAAAAGCATATGATATTAACAAAGGAACAAGTGCATGTGATTCCAAAGCCACATGTTCAATATGTGGTAAAAAGAATCATAAAACCAAAGAGTGTTTGTATCTCAAAAATTTTGATGTCAAAATACAAGAGTACAAGGCTAAAACTCTTGCAAGTTAGGTGGTGAGTACTTCAAAAGGAAAGCCCAAACAGACTTTTACACCAGTCCAAACATCTGTTACCAAAAGTCTTGACACATCTGCTCCCAGGGATGTCCAAGTAACAGATGCTCCACCCACAAGCAAGTACCCAAAAGGATATGGACAACCACCATGTCATAATCTGTCACATGTTTATGAGGAACCAAAAAGACCCTCTAAACCAAGAGTGAACAGAAATCCTACGGGTATTATCATCTGTCTGGAAGTGATCAAAAAACTGTTGCCCCAAGTGTTGACATTCAAGCACTTGCAAATGGTCAGCAACAGTTGTTGAAGTTGATTCAAAAACTAGTTCAAACCACTGATCACCTTCCCAAGCTTGAGACTGAAAAGTTTATGGACCATCCAAAGCCAACTTGGCTTTGGACACTCACCAAAACTAATTCATTACTGCTCTGCAGGGAGCTTCTGCTTGTTTAGATAGTCTTTGGTATGTAGATAGTGGAGGCTCCAGGCATATGACAGGATGTAGAGCCCTTCTTCTGGACTTCTTAGCTCATGGAGGGGGTGATATATCCTTTGGTAATGATTCAAAAGGTAAGGTGTTGAGTTTAGGGACTGTTAAGGCTGGGAAACTCAAGTTTGAAAATGTCAATCTTATTGATAATCTTAAATTTAATTTTCTTAGTGTTTCACAAAGGAGTGACAAAGGTTATGGCTCATTCTTCACTAAGAAAACTTGTAAGATTAGTGGGCCAGAAGTGGTGAAAAAGATTGATACCATCATTGCTGAGAGCAAAGAACAAACTTGTTGCTCATAGAAATGGCAATGTGTATGTAGTTGATATGTTGAAGGACAATCCTATGGCAAATGTCTGTTTGTTTTTTGCTGTCTCCACGAAGGAAGCAGAATTGTGGCATAGGAGACTGGGTCATACCAACCTTCAAACTATCAACTCACTCTCCAAACAAAGCCTTGTCAGAGGTTTACCATCAAAAGAATTCAAATGTGATGAGCATTGTGTTTCCTTTTTAAAAGGAAAACAACATAAAAGCTCTTACAAATCCATTGATGAGTCCAAAACAAGTCAATGTCTACAATTGTGGCACATGGACTTGTTTGGCCTAGTTAAAATCATGAGTCTAAGAAGAAAAAGATTTTGTCTTGTCATAGTTGATGACTTTTCTAGGTTTACATGGACTTACTTTTTACACTCTAAGGATGAGACTGAAGGTATCTTGAAGGACTTTGTCACCAAAGTTGAAACACAATATGACTTGCCAGTAAAAGTCTTTAGAAATGACAATGGAACATAGTTTGAAAATAAGGAGTTGGATGACTTTTGTGTGTCAAAAGGGATTGTGAGGCAGTACAACATCCCAAGAACACCAGAGAAAAATGGGATGGTTGAGAGGAAAAATAGAACTCTTATTGAAGCTGCAAGAACCATGCTAGCAGATTCTGGTTGCCACTGTCCTTCTGGGCAGAAGCTGTAAACACTGCTTGCTATGTTCAAAATAGAGTTTTGATCAACCCAAGACATCAATAGACTGCTTATGAAATTTTATTCAAATCAAAACATTAATCTCATTTTTCAAAATCTTTGGCTGCCCATGTTTCATTTTAAATCTCAAAGATTCCATTTCAAAATTTGCAGCCAAAGTAGATTGTGGATACTTTCTGGATATTCTTCTACTGCCAAGGCCTATAAAGTGTTTAACACAAGGACCAGGACAATAGAAGAAACTGCTGAATGTAAAGTTCAATGAACTTTCATCCCTAAAAATCCCAGCAAATCCTGTTGAGTTGTTTGATTTAGATAAATTCAAATTTGAAGATATTACTGTTAAAACTAACAATGCAGGTACTCCACAATCTCCACAAAAAGATTACAGAACAGATGTTGTGATCCCAAGTCACTATAAAATCTATTATGCATCAGAGGAAGCAGCTGTTCAAAACAACTGTCAAAACTCTGTCACAGGAGTCAGCCACTGTTGGCCAGTCTTACCCTCAAACCACTGCTTCACCCTTCACATCCACTGTTCAATCATCTGTTAACAAAAGTCAAACATCTGTTGACAAAAGTCAGTCCAGTTTTACACCACTTGGACCCATTCCCCACTTCCATTTCAAACATCTGATGGCACTACAGAAGTGCAAACAGAAGTTACACCAACAGAGTCACCAAACCTCTGTCCTTCACCTCAAAATGCCATCATACCAATGTTAGGGAGATCTAATCTACTAAGAGCTCATCCACTAGATCAAAACATTGGCAACATCAGAGAGGGTGTGCTAACAAGAAGCCAATCCTCAAATATCTGTCTTTTTGCAGGTTTTCTATCTCTCACACAACCTGTCAAGTACAAAGAGGCACTAAAAGACAACAGTTTGGTAGAAGCTATGCAAGAAGAGCTCCTTCAGTTTAAAAGACAACAAGTATGGGAACTTGTACCACTGCCTAAGGATGTTTGTCCAATAGGTACAAAGTGGGTCTTCAAAAACAAAACTGATGAAAGGGGTATAGTTGTCAAGAATAAAGCCAGGCTTGTGGTTCAAGGCATCAGACAAGAAGAAGGAATAGACTATGATGAAACCTTTTCTCCTGTAGCAAGGTTAGAAGCTATCAGACTCTTTCTAGCCTTTGCTGTCAACCACAACATCAAGGTGTATCAGATTGATATCAAATGTGCCATCCATGGCAAAATTCAGAGGAGATCTATGTAACGTCACCACCTGGTTTTGAAGACACTTTCCATCCTATCATGTCTACAAGTAAGTGAAGCTTTGTATGGACTCAAGCAAGCACCTAGGGCCTGGTTATTCAGATAGTGATTTTGCTGGCTGCCACACCACAAGGAAGTCTACTTCAGGAGGGTGCCAGTTTCTGGGAATGTCTTAGTCTCTTGGCAAAACAAAAAGCAAGCAGCTGTTTCAACCTCAACAGCTGAGGCTGAATATATTGCTGCTGCAAGCTGTACAGCCCAACTCACGTGGCTTCAAAATCAATTGCTGGATTTTGGGATAACTGCACTAAAGACTCCACTCATGTTGGACAGTCAAGCTGCTGAAATATCATCAAGAATCCAGTTTTTCACTCAACCACAAGCACATAGACATCAGACATCATTTTGTCAGGGATAGCTATGAAAAAGGTTTGATTTCTCTACACCATGTTCCAACAGAGGATCAGTTGGTAGATGTGATGACAAAAGCTTTAGACACATCTACCTTTACAAATCTGATTTCTAGAGTTGGTATGCTAAACATGGATTAAACAACACAAATGTTTTTAAATAAAAGCATTAAAATGTTTCAGAAAATCAAAATCCATCCATAAAAATAGCGTTTGGTTGAAAAATCTGTTAAGGATAAAACAACCACTGTTTCGATCCATTATATCCACTTATAAGTTGAAAAATCCGTTTCTAACATCTGATCAGATAAACAACCACTGCTTGGTTGAAAAAAATTGTTTCAAACCTCTATCAGAAAGACAACTGCTTCATTAATCTATATATATATAAATATAAATATAAATATCTATATATATATATATTATATCTATCTAATAAAAAAAAACCCAAGGTCTGTTGGCTTCAGCACTTTGGTAAAACAACAGCTGTTTGCATCAGATTTTGCAACAGCTGTATACCACCAGTTGTTTCACCATCAGATGTTTTGCCACGTCTGCTCCTACAAGCAGCTTTTGGCCACTTCAGCGGTTTCACCAGAGCCTATAAAAACCCTGTTTTATCACAACAGTCGTTATACTGTCTCATTGTATTCAAAATACTGAAACCGCCTTCTTCATTCTCAACCCTTACCTCAATTCCTCTCACTCTCTCACTCAGAATCCATAAAATGGATCTTCAAGCAAAAGCTTACCCACAATTATCTCCCATATCTGGTAAAAATAGATGAAAACACTCCATTCCATTCCACCATCGACATCATATTACAATCCAAATACCTGAGAATCCTAACCGCTGATGCCCTATCTATCTTGATACCCTCCAAGAATTTTGGTTAAACGCTGAGTTTCTTCTTCAGACAAAAGCCTACTTCCATTATCTCAAAAATTGGAGACAAAGTATCGTCATTACCCTGAACTCATATCCACAACCTTCTCACTCAATGACCTGTCAGGTAAAGATTCTTTCCCTAAGGCAGAGCTTCACACAGAATTTCAGGAAAGAGGTTATGATGCACAGATGACTGGGTCAACACTTTTCAAAAAGTTTTTCCCACCAGTCATGAAATTTTTCTTTCATACCCTCCTTCTCTGTGTCTCTGCTAAGTCCACTTCCTTTAATGAAATCCCATTGAGGATCCAGTACTTGGGCTATGCTATGTTGTCAGATTCTGACTTCAATCTATCCCAGGACTGTTTATGGACTTAGTGTCAAATGTGAAAGCCATAAAGTCTGGGTCTAATAATGCTTTTTTGATTTACCCAAGAATTTTGAGTGTAATCCTTCAAAAGGTTTTACCTGAAAAGATTTTAAAAGGGGTGAGTCTATTCAAATGAAGAGTCTAACTGATGAAACTTTCACAAGAATGCTGGGTTCAACCACCAAAGAAAAAGTATAAAAGTGTCAAAAGTTTCCAAAACACAAACAAAGAGGACTAAGATAACAACTATTGTCCAAACCTCTGTTGTTGAGCCCACTGCTCCTGGTGATCATGGCACTACATCCAGTGCTGTGAAACCCACACCAGCCACTTCCAAAAGAAAACGTCCATCCACAAAAACCACAACACAACCAAAAAGGGGACTTCTGGAAGATGAGATACCAGAAGATAACCTGTTGCAACACAAAAGCAACAAGAAACCACTGCTGTTACTTCCTCATAACAGTTGGTTATATCTCAACCTGACCAAACTCCTCATGCATCCTCACAAAGGATCATGTTGTAAGCCAAAGGGAAACACATCATGATACATTTGAGTCACTTGGCCATATGTTCACAAGCCCTCTCCCAGGGCTAATTCTCTTTTTTACTCCTCCACCTTCACCAACACATGTTCCTTAAACCATGCAACCTTGTTTGAGGCTATTGAGAAAACTCAGAAAAATCCCAGTTCCTCTCCACAAGTGACTGGGACTGAGGAAATTCAATCAGCCATCCCACAAACAGAAGAGGAGGTTACACCCCTAGAGTTCAATGAAACTCTAGGTGAGTTTTCACGTGGAGCAGCCACTACTGATGTAGAGACCATTGTCTCACAACAGGACAGTGGTTACATAACTAAGACTCCCTTGAAGGCAACAACTGATGAGGCCACTATAGTGTGCCCAAAATCAGTTGGGAAGTCCCCCAGAACCAAGAAAAAGGGGCATCTGGTTCTCATCCCTTGGACTCACCTCCTAGGACTGAACCAGTCACAACTATCACTGGTAGAATTCAGATGATCCTATTAACTTAGGTGAAAGTTAAAATACCAAGAATTGACGGCCAGAGTACAGTCCATTGAAACCTCTGTTGCTGATATCAAATCTGATGTCAAGTCAATATTGGGATCCTTGTCTACTCTCACCAAGAGTCAACCATCCACAGCTGATATTGCTAGTGAGCTATGGAAATCTGTTTCTCCCATCATCATAGCTCACAGAAAACTAGCAGATCAGATTCATGAAACCTACATGGCTGAAATCAGAAATATGGTAGATGCTAGGTACAAAGATACCCATTCAGACATTCAGGCCATTAAAGACCATCTGCTGAAGACCACTGGCTCTGCCCCTACCACAATTCTTAGAGATGAAGATGATGATGAATTCACAGCTGATGATGCCAAAAAGGGGGAGAGTGCAAAGATAGATTGCCAAAGCATCAGATTGGTTTTGTTGTCCACCTTCACAAAAAGGTCAATCAAAGTCTGCCAACAAACCAGGTCTACCCAAACAGCACCACAACAACAACAATCCAATGTCCAAACCAGCAAAGCTAAAGAAGTGGACACTCTGCTAATGAAGAAGCTGAAAAACTACTGAAGATAAGCAAAAGAGGGCTGGCACTTTGGAAGTCAAGGCAGAGGCTTTGATACAAAAGAAAAGGGAAGAACAGCAGGAAGTTGAAGATGTGGGTTCCTCTAAAAGGAAGAAAAATGCCTGCCAAACATGTCAGAAAACCACCATCTAAACTGGCCTTAAAACCACTGCTATCAAAACCATGCTGCCACCAAACCACCGATACCACCACAACATCTGAACCTATCACCAATACCATCAAACCAACATCTGAACCTATCACCACAGCCACCAAACCAATCATTGACCTAAACACTTCACCACCTAAAACCCAAACATTTGCTGGTCCTACAAAAGTGCCAACAGATGTTAACACAACCACTGTCTCTACACCACCATCACCAAAAATCTTGTACAAAAGGAAGAGAAAATCTACCTTTGTTGTACAAGATGAAAACATTCACACATCACCACCTACTACTTTCAACCACACAATCTACACCCATATCTGCCATTCCACTTTCATCATTCTCACCACACACATCACAATTCACATCCCATAGACCACCACCAACCATCACACCATTGGCTGTTCAGTATCCCCTTGAACTTGATCTACTCAGGGGGAAATGCAATCCTTCTATAATGCTGACAACCATCTGAAAGATCTTTCCCTTCTCTTCCACATTTTACTGTTTCCCTAAACATAGACACATATCTAAAATACAAGGCTGAACAGGCAGATGCCATCATAAAAGAGAAATGCAAAGGGAAAGATGACAGGACTACTCAGGGCATCCATTCAGCAGAGTTTAGCAAATTGAGAGGATTGAAGATTTTGCTAAGACCCTGAGCAACTCCATGTCTACCATGCCTCTCAGCAGTGACATGGAAAGGGAGTTAGGGAATCACTTCTTGAACAGATCTTGGCAACCATGCCTTATAAAGCAAACAAGAAACAGTTTGCAGGCTGGACCACTCATGCTCTCAGAGAAGAACTCTTAAGAATTGAAGAGATGACCAAGAATCCCCCAGCTAAGGTCTCTGCCCCTGATTTCAGTAAAGGTAGAGATCCAGCCAGAGCCTTGAAATTCAAAAGAATGAGACAAGAAATTGTGGCTGCTGACTATAGGGAGATGAAGTCTGTTGCAAGATGGTCAGAGCTGAGGTTGGTTGAAACTTACAAGAAACTGGAAGAAAAAAGGAAGAAAGACCCTAACTTGCCCAGAAAACCTGTCTACTCTGATGAACAACTGATTAAGAGACCTCAACAGCTTTTACATTAGACAACCTACTTGATACTTCTGATCTATCAGCTGCTGCTAGAAGACAATTCAAGAAAAAGAAAGAAATGTCTGAAGAGGATCAGAAGAAGTTTGCTGATACTTATATATAAGGAGGGCCTCTTCAATCAAGTACACTTTTTCTCAGATCCCATTACTGAAAAACTCAGAGAACTCATTGGGAGACCTCCATCACCAAACTCATCCAGAAAAAATGCATCTCACAAATCCTCTGATTCAAAATTCTAAATGGAAGGTCAACAAAGACACCCATAATTGACTTTGCTCAGATCAGATGGAGAAGCTCAAAAGCTAAGCATGGATGATGCATATAGCCTGTGTGCATATGACCTCCAAACACAGCTGAACCTTGAGCTTGAAAGAGATACAAAAGACCTCTACTCTTTGAACTTTGAGTTACAATTCAAAGGTCAAATCAGAGAAAGTCTGATGAGGAATAAAGATCAAGAATAAAGCCTAGTTTTGGCATCATCTGTTCTAAGGGGAGATTGTTGGGGTCTGCTGACCTGAAGAAGAACAGATGATTGAAAGCCAAAATATACTAACAGTTGATCCACATAAATAAACAGCTATTACAACACACTCTTCCCAAAAGACTGTTAACCCTAACAACTGATCCACCCAAACAACTGCTATGACAACTGCTGCTACAAAGGACTGCAGGATAACAACTGATAGAGAACAACTGCTGACCAAAGGTCTGATAAAGAGCAACTGCTGATCAAGTTCCAAAAGACTAAAGGTCTGTTGGAGCAACGACACTTAGGCTTCCAACAGATGATACAAGACCATCAGAGTTTTCCTCAACAGTAGTTTTTACCTTACAGTGTTTTGTAATATAACAGTAGTTTGTATAGGGCAGATGTTTTATGTTGTTATTCTGTTAGAGGTCACTATCTTAGGTGACGTCAGCCTAGGTCACCAGTGGTTTAAGATTTTCTATAAAATAGAACAGTGCTTGTACTGTTCTATTGTCACTCACAACATTCTCTCAGACAAACAATCACAGAGTGATCAGGCTGAGGGGAGTACTTGTAATTGATTGTAATCTTTCAATATAATGAAAGCATTCGAATTAAGAAAACATTTATTCCTTTTGTTTTGAT